>JAUPFT010000030.1:3535000-4135000 GCA_036936625.1 Parnassius smintheus behrii | reverse complement strand
ACCTGTACTTTAGAACTTTTCTCTTGTGTAATGAGAACGTTTTATGTACTCTAAATTGCACGTGAACAATATAGCAATAATTCTTCGGAGTACGAACAATTATTTGTAAGTGTGACACGATATGAGATTGAGAATTAAACTTGGCACACTTGGCACTACCCGCATCACCGCGGTCGTAGCTCTATAAAAGTGAGATTTGAACAGCAGCCATACTCTAACCAAAGAGCTCACTAAAACTTGGCCTTTCGACAAATACGACATCCTAATGGATCGGTTAAAATAGATCCAAGTGTAATCAGTACTAATAAATAATTAATTTGTACATATGATCAAATTTGGTTGGGGTCGGACTAGGTATTCGGTGTGCAGAATCAAGTCAGCTGGTCCCAACAGACCACCTGATGTAGCACTGATATCTTTGGACGTCACGCCTTCGATAATTGATTTAAGCTTAAACTTTTTTCTCTCTTGCCTATACACGGTTCTCATCTATCGATCCATAAATGGCCACTGATGGACATGGGTACCCGTAGAGAAAAGCAATAGAAGATTAAATTCTAAATTAATTGTGTAAACAAATATATGATAATGTAAAATTTAATTGACTAGTGTAACATGTACATGTAGCATGTGTATAATTTTTTTTATAGGATAGGGTGACACACGAGCACACAGTCCACCTGATGGTAAATGGATCTGTGGCCCATAGACATCTAGGTACATTTATCCTCGATAACAAATAAAAATGCAGATGCGTTGTCACCCGTGAGGACTAAGATGGAATGCCTCGTTTCCAGTAAAAAGGGTCTCCGGTTCTCTACACTCACCATACGAAACATAGCAGCATTAAGCTATTATTTTACGCTGGTATTGTGTGAGAGTGTGGTCCTTCCCCGGTCGAGCCGACCCATTCGTGCTACAACAATACTACTAATATAACTGCAACATGGCTCTTTCACGTATAGATATTTACTTTACAGAAAAACCTAATCATTGAATATAAATGATGAGCAAAGTTAAAATTACCCTTAACCGACGAGCATGTGCTCGTGAACATATGGATGTGAAAGAAGCGAGAAAGGTGTGTCAAGATCGTGCCAAATAAAAGTCTCTAGTCTCTGTCCACCCCTGTGGACTACAGGCATTATACTTTATGAATGTTTATGTTTAAGTAAAAAATGAATGACTTATTTTTCGCCCGACCGGGGATTTAACCCGGGTCCGCAGGATCAGCCATTGTGCTTACAAACACTAAGCCAACGAGGCAGTCAAGCGGATTTTGTTCGGTGCGGACCAAGTACGACGTGTAAGTCATCTGGCTGCAACTACTCTATACATATTCAATTGTAGAGAGGTGTAAGACACGAGATTACGAGTATATTCCCGAAAATCTCAGATGAAGTAAAAAAGATAGATATCGCAACTAGAATAAGAAACTGTAACCAATTTTATAACTTTATGTGAGTCAGAGAAGTGTTGTCACTTATTTTAAAAGTCCCTGAAAATCGAGATACATGAATTCGAAAGTAAGTATATCTGTCCGTTTTAATAAAATTCAACAATTTGACAAATCAAAAAAAGATGAAGAACGTGGGAGGCGTCTGTAGATCATTTAAGTCTTCTTGATATTGAGATCCAGTGAGCATGTAAGCATCGATAAAATATACAACACATGTAATGTAAGACATATTTATTATAAAAATAACATAACAGTAAAAAACTAGTTGAAATAAAAAATAAATTTCTATGGAATTAAAAATATACTTTCTATATGAAAAAAAAAAAGTATATTTTAGTAAATACAAAATAAAACAAGTCCAGCCCGGGGCACAAAGGACAGCGTTAAGATTGGAATGAAGTCACCTAATGTTGCAAAAATTCACGGATAGGGTGACAGGGGTCGCCTTGGTCTTATTGCTCCGCTTGCTCCTAACAGTTTAAGTCGCGAGCAGAATCCCCCCCCCCCCCGCGTATTATGGAGGAATGCATCCAGAATACGCGGGGCAGCGTAAGTACCCATGTTCAGGAAGAGTAAATTAGCTTGGTCGTGGATGGTCAGCGGGGGATTCTCTGTCATCCGGAGTGAGGGTAACCTCGTGGGGTAGTTTTTATGTGATTCCGCTACGATGTTAAGGAGAAGGGGGAATTGGCCTCTAGCCACCTACCCTTACCAAGCGCAACGCAGAGGTGAACCTCTAATTCACGCTGGTATACTGTGAGGTCGTCGTACCTCGGTTCAATCGGACCCATACATAGCAATAGCCACTGCGTGGCTCTACCATTGTCAAGTCAAGAGGATGGCTGCCATTTTGGTTAATTTCACCTCAGTCTTATAGCAGCTACCCTTCATTCATGTTTTATTAAAAATATTCGTTAGGAGCCTAAAATCACAAAAACGTTTTGATAGTAAAATAGTTTGTAAGTATGTACTCAAGAATTAAAACAGAAACATCAGCGTCTTAAAAAATTTAATATTTACCTTGAATTCAATTTGATGTTACATAATAACAACCAATTAAAAAATATGCTGACAAACTAAGCCGTGTAGTGGCGGTTGAGAATATCCACTACCCCATATCTTCCCGTGGGTGTCGTAAGAGGCGACAGAGGGAGACAGGCAGGAGATGGGCAGCAGCATCTTCCTGATAACAGCAATGATATAATAAAAAACTGCGGTTGCCAAACCGCTCGCCAAGCGTGGCAACTATGGCAAATATCCCCCCCCCCCCGTGAGCAACGACGCAAATAAACGGCCCCCAGTCCCCGGCGGCCCCGCTATTCCTGGCTACGGTGGCAACCATGGTAACGGCGGGGCAGGGGGTGCTAAGAATCTCCGGTGGAGGTTTGGTTGCCACCTACGACGACTCGACCTGGCAACGTATAACGCACGCACCCTGAGGACTGACGAGAAGATACTGGAGCTGGAAGAAGAGGTAGACAAGTTGCGCTGGCATATTATTGGATTATCTGAGGTCCGAAGAGAGGGGGAGGACACGGTAATCCTCGAGTCCTGCAACTTGTTCTATCACCGGAAGGGCGACCATCTGTCCCAAGGAGGTGTCGGATTTATCGTCCACAAGTCTCTCGTCAATAACGTTGTAAAGATTGGGAGTGTGTCGACGAGGGTCGCGTACCTGATACTCAGAATCACCAAACGGTATTCACTGAAGGTTATACAGGTTTACACACCAACCTCGGCACATCCCGATGAGGAGGTGGGGGAAATGTAGGAGGATATTTCCAGAGCCATGCATTCCTCCAAAACCCACTACACGGTGTTGATGGGAGACTTCAACGCAAAACTAGGCACAAGAGAAAGCGGTGAGCTGAAGTTAGGGAAATTTGGAGTAGGGCAACGGAACCGTAGGGGCCAGCAGCTGGTCGACATTATGGAGAAAGGGGGACTCTTTATGATGAACTCTTTCTTCCAGAAGCGGCCCCACAGGAAGTGGACCTGGTCGAGCCTCGACGGTTCGACAAAAATGAGATTGACTTCATTATGACAGCCAGACGCCAACTGTTCAGTGATGTCTCAGTGATCGCAAGGGTGAAAACTGGTAGCGATCACCGAATGGTTAGAGGCGCACTGAACCTAAACGTTAAGTTGGAGAGGTCTCGTCTAATGAAGTCAACGCTCCGTCTCCCTCGTGCTCTAATCCAGAATCCCGAAACTTTTCAACTCGAGTTACGGAACCGATTTCAGTGCCTAGAAGATTACAATGCAGTGGACGATATGAATGACAAGCTCGTGGAAACTGTCCATGCGGTCGGAGCTAAGTTCTGCAAGACCCGCCGTAGAAGAACACAAAAACTCTCCGATCACACTCTTAATCTCATGGCTGTTAGACGGGTGATGAGGCTGCAATTGTCAACAGATTTGACAGCATACAGGCAACTGAACAGACAGATATCCAAATGCATGCGGCGAGACTTGCGCAACTTTAATACTGCTCGTATTGAAGAAGCGATCGAGCGGAACCAGGGATCCAAAGTCTTTGCCAGAGATCTGCCTGTCAGTAAGAGCCAACTGTCAAAGCTAAAGACTGAGTGTGGCAGCATCGTTTCCGGGACACCTGAGATTCTGAGTGAGATTGAGAGGTTCTATGGGCAGCGGTACACATCATCGTTGGAGCCACACGCAAGTGTGAGTAACGATCCAAGAGCAAGTCTTATCTGGCACTATTCCGATGATATCCCGGACGTCAGTATGAGCGAGATTAGAATAGCTCTCCGGCACCTTAAAAACGGCAGGTCCCCGGGCAAGCATGGAATTACAGCGGAGCTTCCGTTCTCTTCTCGGCTCTTTAATTCCGTCCTCCATGGTGGCACTAATCCGAAGACGTGGTGCAGAAGTGCGGTGGTCTTATTCTTCAAGAAAGGTGACAACGCCCTTTCGAAGAACTACAGACCGATATCCCTTCTGAGCCGCGTCTACGTGCTGTTTTAGAGAGTCATTACGAATCGTCTCGCACGCAGACTCGACGATTTTCAGCCTCCAGAACAAGCCGGTTTCCGAAAAGGCTTTAGGACCATAGACCACATACATACCCTTCGGCAAATTGTACAGAAGTCCGAAGAGTACAATCTGCCACTTTGCCTGGCGTATGTGGACTATGAGAAAGCCTTTGATTCCGTCGAAATGTGGGCGGTGCTACAGTATCTTCAGCGGTGCCAAGTTGATAATAAAGAGTGGTTTTTCAGGTCGAAGCTTTTTGTGTGCCTAAGGAGTGGCATAGATTTAGCCCCTAACACATCTTTTCTACGCTAAATTTAGTCACTAGCATATCACCAGATTTGGCTGCTAGCACCTCCACTGCGCCAGATTTAGCCACTAGTACCTCCGTTATGTCAAATTTTGCCGCTAGCACCTCTGTTGTGTCAGATTTTGCCGCTAGTACCTCCGCTACGCTAGATTTATTGTTATGACTAGCTTCGGTTTCCATTATCATAATTATTTGCGAATTTGATTTCAATTATAACATCTCATCTACTGAATTGAGACTGGGTGGGAGATATCTGTCGTTTGTCTTCTATATGACTTAACACTAATAACTTATTTTATTTAATTTCAAGTACACTAATTTGAAATTATAAAGTAATTAACGGACAAATGACAAAAACAGTTCATGAAAATAAAGAGATTTGATAAAAAAGTCAAAAAAAAAAGACAGAAGACAAAAATTGCTTATTTTAGTAGTATATTCGAAGATATAAACGAAAAAAAATTATTTAATTCAGAATCCCAGTAAGTTATTTGAATGAAAAACTTCTATTATACCTTGATTTTCCTTCAAAAGTTCCTTTGTAAATCTCTTAGATTTTCTACTTAGCGAATATATGCGATTGCTGTACAATTTGTTTTTTTTGCATTAGAATATTTTGAATGTAATTAATTTAATTTCTTTTCCATTTGTTGTTATAATATTTATGTAAGATTCTTTGAATTTGATTTGTAAGCATATAATATAGGTTTTTAGTTTCAATTGTAAAATATCTGTGTTTGATTTGTTACATTTAATAATATGGTTTTCTTTTTGTTTTAATATGGATATTTAAGTAGGTAGTAGTTTGTCTTAAAAGTTTAATTTAGTGTGTATTGTTATTCGCAATTTTCTTATAATAATAAAGAATCCAAATTGGTGGACTCAGTAACAATAACCCTAAAATCCCAACATTTTCAAATTGTGTCCAGATATTTTGGTCTTCCGATTTGGCATTCCTATCCCGTGTCACTTTCACCAGTTCAAAGGCCGAGCTTCGTGTTCATAAAATATAAAAAAAATTTATTTTATTTGCATGTTTATTGAACCTTTAAGTCCTTACACTATAATAAATATTGTGTATATTTAATAAGTATTCACACATTTTAACAAAATAATTTATATGTTATTACTCATAACAAAATTAACGTAACAATCCAATTAAAATCCTATTAAACCATTTTCCTCTATGCGGACGAAGTCGCGGGCAAAAACTAGTACTTTAATAAAGTTATTGTTGAATTGTGACTTGTTGACAAGTGAAAATGTAGGAAACTTAACATTAAAAATAGTAATTACTAGTTTCTGCTTGCGACTTTATCAACGAGAAATTTATTGTTCCCCCGACTATCACTTAGTTTTCACTTAACATTATTTCTGACGTTTTTTCTTTTCGCTTAGCTTCTAAGGGTCATAGCGGGGCGTTACATAGCCTAGGCTATAGCATTTCTCAGGAATTGGGCTATCAAATGAAAAATATTTTTTTCGAATCCGACTGGTAGTTCCATATGCATTGCCTTTGCATACCAACAAATTTCATTTCTTTATAATATAAGATTGTAGTTCTGCCAATGTAGCGAGTGAAATTCAAATTTTCATAGTCTTTTATTGCAAATTGCAGCTCTGTATTAGGTCGTATATTGATCGTAATATGATACATGGACAAAAACTAAACTAATAATAAAACAATTATACTTCATTAAAAAAAAACATCTACGGTCCATTGATGGAACTACCATAAAATAAGTTATACGGTTTAGACGTGAAAATAACGAACCTAGAAACAACTTAGTAGAAAGGCATAAATAAGTTATAAAATACACACAGATACTGTGCCGTGTTTCCGTGGCCATATGAAAACATTCTCACAATCTTTTATCGATGTTATTATTATAGAAATAACAATATGGGCTGCCCTATTAACCGCCATTTTATCTTCTCACTACGCTTTAGTTTACGGAGTGTAGATGTAAGGAGTACAGACTGTATATTAAAAAGTTTACGTAGAAAACCGTTAAATAAGGATAGCGCCACTATAGCTACGGGGTAAATTTTAAAGAACGCGCCGAAAATATTAGTGGAATAGACGACTTCTTCGAAGTTATATTTACTAAATAAAATTATTTAAGATTTTAGAGCTACTGAGCAGTTTAGCAGCACACTTCACAGCGTCGACAACTGCTAAGTTCATTTCATGTACTTGTTTCCTGTAGCTACTCCAGCGCTTTTGTAGGGAGTTTTTGAACTGTTATTTACTGCTTACAGATGGACACTTCAACTATTCTCCTATGAGATATTGTTCTCCTTACCTCTACACTCCATAGTTTAGGTATACACGTTTTTCTTGTAGGTATGCCAGATCCATATGTTTTATATACGTCTATATAAATAACAGATCATACACGTAATAAACGCGAACGTAACGTTGCGTGGAGTATAGAGGTAAGGAGGACAATCTCCCATAGGAGAATATTTGAAAATGTGTCCATTTGTAAGCAGTAAATAGCAGTTCACAAACTCTCGTAAAAAGGATTATGGTGAAAGTTTGTGCAATTAAAAATTATTAAAAGTTCTTTAAAATTTAAACTGTAGCTACAGTGGTGCTACCCTTATTTAACGCTTTCCTATGGTCACTTTTTATACAGAGTCTGTACTTCTAACCTCTGCACCTCCTCTGTACTTCCTTACCGAGTATAGCGGTACTCTACACTCCATAGCAAGTAGCATGGAGGTTAGAGAACAGGAGAACGATCGCTACGTACTAAAGCATAGCCCGCCTGTCCTTAAAAAATTGTAGAATTTATAGCGACGCTGCCGTTGGTAATGGCTGCGAAGTTAGCCGTTTATGAGTACAAGTAGATGCAGTTAGTTGAATAATGTACAAATTTTCTTCGCGGCATTGGTGAGAAAATTTTCATGCTCCGTAATTTTGTCATTTTCGAAAAAAAGAAACATTAAAAAATGAAGAAATATATAATTGTGCGTGACGTGCAAGTGGTTTAGCATTTGATCGGAAAATAGACTGTAAATGACTTTTATTGAGCGATTTCAGCGATCGCAGCGTCTCATTTATGGTGTCCATATTTCTGGGACACTATTTTCTATGGCGATCGTTCTCCTGTTCTCTAACCTCCATGGTAAGAAGCTTGCTCGTCGTAGATAGAGAAACCTATAGACAAAGTGACACCTTCTTTCGCATACGCACACGAAAAAGATAGATTTATGCATACGTCTTGCATAGAAATGAGACAGAGCAGTATGATTGTTTGTCCCTTTCTCCGTGCCGGTTTTTTTGTTTAGCAAACTACACTTTGCTAAACAACTTTGACAGTTCGTAGCGATCTAAGGAGTTTACAAGTTGGTTTAAGTGAGAAAAAAGTGTTTTGTGAGTTTATGATTGGTGAATCTTGTTCAGTTCAGTTCTTGGAACAATTAAAAATTTTATCTAAATATGTTTAAAAGTCATAAAGATTATTGTATAACCTAAAACTACGTTATCGTCCTTTCTCACTCGAGGCCACACTAATCATTAGTCTATAGGTTTCTCTGTCCACGTTGCTCGTAGACAGAGAAATCTGTCTACGATGTAGACAGAGACAGTAGCATAATAGCATTATCTGTCTACGGTACGGTCTACGAGCCTCGTAGACAGAGATAGGATTCTCTATCTACAACGAGCTTGCTTCAAACCATAGAGTAGAGTAATATAACAGAATACCTATATAAGTAAATAAGTAATATTATCAGAAACTTCAAAATCAAACTAGGAAAAAAAGTAGTAGCTTGCTTGAACCTGAATAAATCAACGGCTGCGTTGGGCAGAAAAAAGCGCTAGCAAGCGCTTGTAAGCAAAATAGCGATCGTAAGCGGTAAGCGCTGTCAAATCGTAAGTAGCTATTTTCCTCTAGGACACGAAGTTAGTTTTAACAGCGGAACCTAACCTAATTTAAATATATGTTTGTGAATTATTCATATTAAAAACTTACCAATCATGAATTTATAATAACATATATATGTTTATTCATGTCGTTGTATTACTTAAAACTAATATTGCACAAACATTGAAGTAATATGTACTTACGTACTAGAACAGCTATCTCAAACAAAAATTGTGCGCTACTCTGTGTTCGCGCGGTTGATTTTTTTATCATAGAATAAACATAGATAGAATGATCCGTAGGTAATAGTAGATTGTATTGTTAAATAGTTAAATTATATCGAGAACAATATGTAATATTGTCATTTATTTTGTGTATTATATTTGTTTATTTAATATAATATTTAATAATATTATATCACAATTAAATTTTAATGATATTTTTATCTAAATATTTTAAAAGGTATCTAAGTCAAATTAAAAAAAACATACTTAATGTATGCTTAACAAAACTTATTAACATTACATTTACAACAATTACAAATAATTTATTAAAATTAGAATAAAAGCCGTTCATAAATGCTGGACACGCGTGAGTTAAAAATGGACGAATTTATACCACTTTGACTTTGATGTGGAAACCTAAAAATAAAATAAAAGAATAATAAGCAGATTTAAACATGAAAAATTTTGCCAAATTATAATAAATTATATATGTTTCTACAAAAAAATGTGTATAATAATAAATTCGTCCTATACCTACTTATGTACCCACAGAAATGTCGCATCTGAACATGTTAACTTCATAATCTATATTATCTGACACAAGATGGCGTTTTAAGAATAATTTGTTTTGTTATTAATACATAATACTTTTTTTATTGATTAAGTATCTTATTAACCGATGAATAGTAATTCCTTGGTTTTTACTGACATTTATTGAATTATTTGTGCAATATCTAAGTACATACGACGGCACATTTTTATCAAGAGATTTTTTTAAATCAACACAACACGTGACACCTCTACAAGCGCCTAGCGAGTGACTGATTAAAGTGCGGTGTATGCACCGCAGTTGAGTGGAACAGAGTAGCTGAATGCAGTGTCGCCTCTACACAGCGGTGACACTCCCTGTACGTGAGAGCTTAAGCGCCTGTGACCTTGAGTCGAAGCGTGTAACGCTAGGGTTGATATCGAACCGAAATGGAATATTATAGACTTGTACCAAAGAAGATACATAGTAGGTATGTGTTATATATTATGTAAACTTATGTATTTGGGTAGTGCAAGATACGTTCAATTTTAAATCAGCTTTTATTAAATGAGGAATATTAAAACTTCCGACAAAACCAAATATGCACGACAGTTAATGGTAATCTTAAATAATTAACCAACACTTATTTCAGTACGCAATAATCAGTATTACCTACTATCCTTTAAAAATAATTTATTCTTATATATTTTGAATTTTTCGATTAATTTTTTAATTTTCATTATTATTTCTAACAGTTACAAAAATTCGTAGCATGTATATTTTTTTTAGAAATCCAAAGGTATGGAGGTTTCCTGGGACATGGCAGCCAACAAATTGTTCCCTATGTGTTGAGGAGATAAGTCATTTCTATTTCTAATGAAATAATCCACAAATACAACAATGAACAAATACAAAAAACTCTTTATAGATATCTAAAATTTCTTGACTCTAGTGGTATTTTTAATAGTGTATATTTCAGTTAATGTAATATAATAAAATTATTGGCGATATATTAGTTTTATTGTCATGGTATTTCCCCATAATTCTTGTTAAGATCATATCGACTTTCATTAAAATGAGTTCACATATTTTAAGGTATCAAAACATTATTAAAAATTAAACTAACAAAACTAGGGCCCTTGTTTTGTGCAGTGGAATTTATTTTAATTCTAATCACTTAAAATCACTTTCAGTAATACTTATACATATACTACTATAATATCATTTATTTAATAACAACATTAATATTTATCAAAGCATATAAACCTAGCATACACGGCAATAAAAACTAATAACGTTACTTGGTAACATAAACTTAATACCTACATGAATAGAATAGTAATATGTACATTAAGATATCAGTAATATTTATACATTAATTGAAATATTATATCACTTGACTAATATATTCATATTAAACTAATACTGACAAATATCGGTATTACTACTAGCCCTCGGCCGGGGCAGTCGGCGACTGTCCGTTCCACGCCCCGCGCGCCTCTCAAGGCCCCCGCACACATCCAGACACCCATAGCTGCAAGCGATTTTACGTGCACACATGCTTAAGTGTCATTTCTTTTCGCGTAGTGTACATATTCTTTGCCTCTAGTACGTAGTACATAAGCTCAATGATTCTATGTGCCAATCATAGATGCCGTTTTGTACTGTATCGGCTTTGTTTTGAAAACAAGAAACATTATTCCTACTTTGTTTAAAAAACTGCAAAATAATTACATACCGTTAAATTAAATTAATGTGTTCGTCGTTAAATTTATATTGAAAAGTAGTAATTCTCGACATTCTGCATAGTGCATATGTAGTAGAATATTTTATGTGTGGTGAATTAGATACCTGTATGGTGAAGTGATTATTGCGTATGTTTATATTTGGTAAGTATGTAATGAATTAATAGTTATAGTTCATGATTTTCGTAAGTTAAATATTCTTATAAAATTTTATTATTGACGTTATTTTATTACATTTAATGGATTAAGAGCCGTTGTTAAATGTAAGTGCGGGATTCTATTTTGCGCAATAATCTTGAGTAGATTTGTTGAATATACTTACTATAATTTAATGAACTTATTTACTTTCTGTTCGATATAGGGACTGTCAGGCCTTTCCTGAAAGATGCAAATTTTTATCCTTGACGTGATGTTATTTTGTTGCTTTTTAGTTTTTGGAATTTTCCTTGATTCCTTTTTTTCAGGAGTAAAAAAAATAAGACCTTAAAGCAAAAGTAATATTTATTGACTATGTTAAATAATTTTAATTCATAAAGGAAAGGTGTAAAGATTAACTAGCCCTTACTATTGACATGGGAGCAGAGGGAGAATCCTCCTGTCTAGTATATATTCAGTAATCTATGCCTCCTGTTATGCCATGCTCGACCTTTGGATTAGATTTTTTAATTTTTTTTAAATTTAGTAATTTTGTGCCACTTTGATGCACTTTGGTACAAATATTTTGAAATATAAGGGTGAACAGTTAATGTGTACACACAGAAAAGTCTATTTTCTATTGATATTTTCGTCTAAACTAATTTAGAGCAAATTAGCAGTCAAAAGTACTTTGTTACCGGTCAACCCAGTTTTAGGACAAATTAGTATTTTCTAAGCCTTTTAAAATGAACCAGATGTTTGCAGCTTTCACACCTTTAACCTCATCCTTCAATCACTGGTATTGGTTTTCCCACCAGGGTACATGTCTCTGATCTAGTTAGGATAGTTTGCAAACAACTAGTGTAGCCAAGAAAAAACTACTAAGTTCTTAAAGTGATTGGTAATTATTTACTGGACATGGCGGAAATAAATCCTATCTGTATAGGTTTAAGCTATCGACAAATCCACATTGCACTTGCGATGGTGAAAGTGATCAAACAATAGAGCACGAAAGAAAAGTATTGCATTAACAGCAGTAGTATAAAAGAATTAAAAAAAAAAACAGTGAATGGTAATAAATATTTTGTAAAATATCAAATCATCATTATCATTACAGCCCTTCACAAGTCCACTGCTGAACATAGGCCTCCCCAAGTAATGCCAAAAAGCACGTTCCTGAGCTACCTGTATGTCTAACCAGGTCGTCACTTCTTCTAGTGGGGGTCGCCCTACACTACGCCTACCGGTACGAGGCTGCCACTCGAGAACCTTTCTTCCCCATCGGTTATCGGTTCTTGGAGCTATATGGCCGGCCCAAAATGTTAATTTTTATGTATTACTCCTAGTCAAAAGTGATTTTAAGTATTAGTGTTGGTTATAATTACCTTTCATTAATATAGTTTTGCCAAAATCTCTTTTTACCAACATTTTCCAGTGAAAATTACTTTTGTCTGTACTTTTTTTAATGATTTTTTTATTTTAATTGCAAAAAAAAATTAAGAATGTTAACATTTTCTAAAACTACAATTATTTTAGGGTGGTTGTGAAATATTGCGGTTTTCAGTTTGAGGCTGCCACTCCAAAACTTTCCTTCCCTGTCGAGTTTGGTTGGTTCACTTCAGTTTTTAAATCAACACAACTTGTTCAAACAAAATGCAACATGTCAAATATGCACACTTAGGTCAAACAAGCAAGATGAAGAAAATCGTAATTTTATTCTTAATTTTCTTGAAAACTATAAATTTTCTGAGGCCTTAATTTTTGTACATGTAAATTAAAAAATAAGAACATTCCAGCAGTAGTCATTTTAAAGTGTTAACTTTGGTTAATCATAATGTGAACCGAATAAAGTTAAGCTAGTGCTCGTTTTTTTTTATGACATTGAAATAACACTTTCTGTAATTATTTAAAATAGAAGTTATTATTACAATCCTGCTTTTTATAACATTTTTTGGCTGTAGGTAAAATATTTACTTATTAACATCAACCTGCAGAAAAACACAGATATAATTATTTTTTCGTCTTTTTTGTGTTAAATTTGACCTTGCAGTTTTTAAATAATAAATTAACTTGTCAAAATAACAATCAAATCAGATATCTGTTTTTTAGATTACCATGTCATAGTTATTAATTTAAAAAAAATTGTCTAAAGAACTACTTCATTTAAATAAATTAAATGCTTCCAGTAGTACACACATCTTGTGTACTGCAGGAAGTATTCGATTTTTAAATTTCATTACCATTATAGCTGATTACAAGTCCACTGCTGAGCCTCCTCCTAAAGACTTCCCTGCTAAACATAGACCTCTCCCTTAGATTGCTAAAAAGTGCAGTCATGAGCCACCTGCATCCATCCAATACCTGCGTCATTTCATCAGGTTGTCACTCCATCTTGTGAGGGGGTCGCCCCACACTGACTTTTATAGTTTGAGGCTCCCACTCCAGAACCTTCCTCTTCAGTTCAATTCTTTGAGCTCTTAGGCAGGCCCATTGCCACTTCACTTTTAAATATTTGTGTAACAATTTATTCTTTTAATATAGCTGTTTGTAAAAAAATTTTTACTTACTAAAAATTAATTCTCAAATTTATTTAGTTTAGTTATAAACTTGTAACTAAATTAAATTAATATTTTTTTTAATACATAATGAATAAATATACCTCTTACTGTTGAAACCACAGAACACTTAATATTCCGCTATATTAGGTGTTCTGTGGTTGAAACACATTTTTCTGTAAGAACCTCTAAATTTGTGATATAAGTCAAAGTACCCGGATGACCGAGCTTTGCTCGTTTTTTTTTTTGAAATTATATTTAGATACAAATTACATACTGATGAAACATGAATAATATTTTTTGATATTATCAACATAATAGAAAAAACTGAACTGGTTATTTGAATTAAAAATCATGAGTGCAATTAGTTTAATTAAGATTTTCGTATTTTTAAAAAATACTAAAAAAAAGGGCTTGAAATAATAGATTTTCTCACAAAAGAAGGGAACTTGAAATAAAAAAGGAAAAAAGTCGGAATGAATACAGGACGCGAACCAAGGCATTACGATTTCGCGACCGCTCGATATCCACTTCAGCTATTACGATCATTAACACAGCGTCAAAATTTACCTTCTTATATTGTAGCAGTTTTTTTTTGTTGAAAACACGGACAAAAGGATATTTTCTAAAAATAAATCCTAGCTAGATCGATTTATTGCCCCCGAAACTCCCTGGATACTAAATTTTGTGAAAATCGTTGGAACCGTTTCCGAAATTCCGATTATTATATTATTTCATGGTGATTATATACGATATTTCAATATAATCACCATGAATACTAACACACTTCTGACATCTGTGAATCAACATCTCTAAACCTTTATAAAAATAATCACATTTTTTATCCTCAAAATGACTGAAGACGGCCCCCTGCGACTCTTCATCGCTTGAAAATTTTCTTCCTCTTAAGTCCCGCTTTAAATTTGGAAATAAATAATAGTCGGACGCGGCCATGTCTGGACTGTAAGGTGGATGTTGAACTTCTGTGAACCCGCATTGACGAACTGCATCCTTCGAAACACCAACGGTATGAACAGGGGCGTTGTCATGGAGCAACAGGACACCTTTATACAGCTTGCCTCTTCGTTTTTCCTTTATCTTGTCTCGTAATTTATATATTAAAGAAGCATAATATTCGCCGTTCACGACTGTATTACGTTCTTTAAAATCCACCATCAAAATGCCTTGAAAATCCCAAAATATTGTGCACATCAGTTTTTTAGTCGATTGTTGCACCTTTGCCTTTCTAGGGGGCTTTTCACCCTTATAACGCCATTCCATTGACTCGCGCTTGCTTTGTGGATCATAATACAAGATCATAGTTGCATCACCAGTCACTAGCCGCTCGATCACAGTCTTTGGATTTTCGCCACAAAGATCCAAAAACTCCGAAGCGCAGCGCACTCTTTCCTGTCTCTGTACCGCTGAAAGAAGTTTCGGTACCCATCTTGCACTCACTTTTTTCATGTGAAGATGTTCATGGATCGCGCGATGAACGGTACTCTTAGAGAGTCCAAGCCTTGCTGCAATTTCTCTAATCTTCAAACGGCGGTCACTCAGAACCTCCTCTTCGATAAGAGCAATCGTTTCGGGAGTGAGCACTTCCACAGGTCGACCGTCGTGGCCAAAGTCTTCGACGGTTTCTCTCCCGAGGCGAAACTCTTTCACCCAATTTTTCACTGTGCTATAGGAGGGGGCAGACTCCTTATACACGCCATCCAATCGTTCTTTTATTTGGGCAGGGGATAAACCTTCTTTAAACAGAAACTTTATGACACTTCGATACTCAGTTTTCGACATTTTGAAAAAATACGCGACTCTCGTTATTCAAATGCCTGTTAAACTAAGACTAAGCATTTCATGTCGATGCATGTTTCTTATGTTAAGTGCACGATAAACGTACTATTTAATGCAACACAACATGTAGCGACATGTCGCGTTGAACTATATCAGGCCAGTTCGTTATGGGACCGCCTGGTATATATATATATATATATACAAGAATTGCTCGTTTAAAGGTATAGGATAAAAGTTTTCAGTCAGATATTTCTACTTGCTTGTGACATTATTATTTATTACTACTGTTATTCAAGCAACCCTAACAATTTTGGGTTGTCCATTAACTTAGTATACATATACCATTAACTTAGTATACGTAACATATACTATAAACCAGATGTTAGATATCCAGCCTGGCGACTAAGCAGCATTGAAGGTGTGAGACCTAGTACCGTTGACAAATCTCTTGCAATATAGGAAGAGACCCATGTCTATTACAGATAAATACAGCAGAGGGTTGATGCAGGCTGATGATAAGATAAGCTGCTCTCAAGTTTGGTCTTCTTTCTATGAGGTTCATAAGCGCAGAATTGAATGAGTCCAGCGGAGATTTCTTATTACGCTAGAATTGAAATTTAACCATCATCATTCCTTAAGTTCAAACGCTGAACGGAGGTGCAAATTTTTAGATTTAAGCTTCCTCTACAAACCGTGCAATGATGGCATTGACTGTCCAGAGTTTTTTTTATAGAAGAGGGGGCAAACGAGCATGCGGCTCATCTGATGTTAAGTGACTAACGCCGCCCATGATCAACCGCGACACCAGGGGAATTGCAGATGCGTTGCCGGCCCTTTAGAAAGGAGTAAGCTCTTTTCTTGCAGGTCCCAGGTCGTATCGGTCCGAAAAAATCGCCGGTGGTAAACTATTCCACAGAGAGGTCGTACGCGAAAGAAAAATCCTTGTGAAACGTACAGTGGTGGACCGCCAAGCATCCAGATGGTGTGGATGGTATCGGGATGTTTGCCGCATAGTGCGTTCACGAAATTTGGCGGCTGGGGTTAATCCGAACAATTCTTCAGAGCACTCCCTATATGCGAAAGAAAATGCAAAGAGATGCAACATTTCTTCGCAGCGCCAGTGAATCGAGCCGATCGGAAAGCACTCGGTCGTCGACGATTCGAGCCGCTCTGCGCTCAATGCGGTCAAGTGGAAGGAGCTGGTACTGGCGAGCTCCAGCCCAGAGATGGGAACAGTATTCCATGTGCGGCCGAACCTGCGCCTTGTAAAGTTGCAGGTGGTGTGCCGGCATGAAATACTGTCCCGCTCTGCTGAGCACGCCAAGCTTTTTAGAGGCCAATTTGGCCTTCTCTTCAAAGTGACCACTAAATTGCACGTCACTCGATATGTCGACGCCGAGGATTCCGATACTGGCTGAGGCAACAATGGGAGTGCCTTGAAACTGAGGAGATACGACAAAGAGGTTCTTTTTAGCGGTTAACGCGCAAACTTTTGTCTTCTGAGGGTTAAACTGGACTAGATTTAGTCGCCCCCAATCCGAATCAGTTCCGCAAAGACTCGGCTTGAGACACGTTTGTCCCGGTACTCGGAGACGTTTTCCCGAGAAATATTGGCACGTCCGGTGTACAGAGCATCAGCTGTGCTGTCATCTGCATAGCAATGAATGTTACGGGTTTGCAACATATCATTGATATGCAGAAGAAACAGCGTTGGCGATAGCACGCAGTCTTGTGAAACACCAGCATTAATAGGCTTGTAATCGGAGCTTGCATCGTCTATAACCTTGTGCTCCGATCTGCAAAAAAGCTGGTGATCCAATGGCACAATTTCTCGGGAAGCCCACTAGAAGGGAGCTTCGAAAAAAGCGCTTTGTGCCAAACCCGATCGAAGGCCTTCGCAATGTCCAAACTAACGGCCAATGACTCTGGACTCTGCCTCCGCCCATCTATGAGTTAGGTAGACCAGAAGATCACCAGCTGATCGCCCACGGCGAAAACCGTATTGGCGATCACTAATCAGCTGGTGATCCTCAAGGTGCCCCTCATGAGCTGGCAGTTTACAATGGACTCCATTGTTTTGGAGATCAAGGAGGTGATGGCGATAGGCCTGTAGTTGGCCGGTTCTAAGCGGTCGCCTTTTGTAGGGATCGGGGGGACGAAAGCCATCTTTTTCAGCCATGATTTTGGGACTACGCCTAGGGAGTAGGAGTACCGGAAAAGACGCGTTAAAACCGGTGCCAACTCTGGAGCACACGTCCTCAGCACAATTGGGGGGATTCCGTCAGGCCCACTCGACTTGTGGATGTCTAGGGAGAGGAGTGCTTTGCGAGCCGAGCGCTGTGTGAACTGCACTTCCGGCATGGAGCACTCACACCGCGGGATGGTCGGTGGTATGCTCCCCCGTCATCGAGAGTCGAGTTGGACGCAAAGAAAGAACCTAGCAGATCGGCTTTCTCCTTTGCGGTATGTCTATGTATGGGACAGTGAGTCGAGTGAGAAATTCCCCTGGACAGCCTTGGCGAGAAACCAGAGTGCACGGGTTCCAGAAGGAAGGCGAACTAGTTTCTCGCCAATTCTGCCTATGTGCTCTGACTTTACCTTGGCAATGACTCTTTTGAAGGACCTTTAAGGCAGAGTTATACTTCTTTTTTAGAGCGCTGGTGTTTACATCCCGGGCCGTTGATGCGTCAGCCCAGGCTTGGTAGGATTCCTGCTTATAGCATGATGCTATTTTACAGGAGCGACCAAACCATGGCTGAGATTTGCCTCCTATGGGCACCACAGAGGAACAGAGAAGGAAATAAAAACTTCCATACCCTGAAGTACCACATCAGCGACAGAAGCATCCGCAACAACGTTGGGATCGTCCGGCGAGAAGCAAACTCGCCCCCAAAGATAGGATGCAAGAAAGACCGCATCCTATCCCAATTGGCTGACCTATAGTGCCAAACACGGCGGCAGCCGGCAGAATGCAACTGCGATTTCAGCGTGAGTTTAATGCAAGCACCACACTCCGGACAAGACATGGTCCGAGAAGCCTAAAGAGGCGTCGACGGAAATCTGATATCCGTCTGGGTGAGAGGTCAGTTGAAGGTCCAACAGGGAAGGTGCATGATCCTCCACACCTGGAATCCGCGTAGGCGAAGTAACAGAACTAAGCCTGATGACGATCTCTGCGGAGGGGATCTGCTGTAGCAACGAATCTGTAGCCATTTGGGCGTGGTCGAAGAGTCGGTCTGTTTCGGCATTACAGCTATGGGACCTATAGAGGCACCCGTAGACGCGCGGGTGGTCGTCGCTGTCTACGCGTAGTCAAATGATGGACTGGTCCGAACCTTCAAGTCTGCCGAGGCGTCGAGAACAGATGTCCTCTCTGACGTAAACGCAAACTCCAGCCCGAGGTACAAAGGAGTGTTGAGAGCTGCGTCTCGGTAAGAAAGAGCAGAGCCGGCGCCGCCGTCTCGAGGTGCTAGTGGGCGGCGTTTAGGTTAGAGTGAAGTCCCCTAATATTGCAGAAATTCACGGATAGCGTGGCAGGGGTCGCCTTGGTCTTGTTGCTCCGAGCAGTTGTAGTCTTGAACGGAATTTTGCCCCCCCCCCCCCCCCGAATACGCGGGGCAGTCTGAGCACCCACGCTCAGGAGTGTAGTAGCTTGGTCGTGGCTGCTCAGCGAGGGATTCTCCAGGGGTGCTGGTACCCTCCTGGGGTAGTTTAACATTTGATTCCGCTACCATGTTGATGGGGGGGGGGGGGGGGGGATTTGGGCCTCCGGCCACCTGCACACACCAGACGAAACGCGGAAGCAGAGCTTCCACTTCACGCCGGTATTCTGTGAGGTCGTGGTACCACCCCGGTTTGAGCCGGCCCATACGTGCAACAGCAAAGCTGCCGCGTGGCTCTACCACTGTTAAAAATAAAAAAGTATCACTGGAAATGGTTAACATAAATGCTCCAAGCAGATTACCTCGTTTTAACGTCTACAAGCTGTTTATGGTCCCACCTTACAAGACTAACCTCGGTCTTAATGCAGCATTATCCAGTGTTTAGACTGTTTAATGATATATCTAGGCCATCTGATTTACATATTTTCAATGACAAGTTAAATTATTTCGGAAGAAAAATGTTACTTTTAAACCTTTTTAATTCATCATGAATACCCTATTTTGCTATTACAATGGACCCTCGGTAATCCGGCCCCTGTCTAATCCGACATGGTCTATTATTTACTATTAACTGCCTCGTTGGTCTAGTGGTTGTATTAGTGCGACTTCTGATCACGAGTTCCTGGGTTCGAATCCCGGGTCGGGCCAAAAAATCAATTATTGAGTTTTGCCGTCAAGAAATTCTCAGTATCTGCCCGGAGTCAGGAAGTTGGCGGTGTCTTACCCCCCCCCCCGCGCCTCGGAAAGCACGTAAAGCCGTTGCTCCTGCGCCTGATCTCTCTCCGGTCGTGTCGGTTTACCGTCCCATTGGATTGTGAGAGTGAGAGAATAGAGATTGCAACTGTGCTTGCGCATACACTTGGGAACTATAATCCTGTTCTGCGCCGATGGCTAACTTCCGTTGAGGCTGGCCGTCATGACCGAAATTCGGTCTGGAGGACATTATTCTTAAATTTTCTGACAATCGTCGCTAATCGATTGATTCTGATTGAAAAATTTGAATCTGAAGATGGTTGAAAGATCATAATTTTCCTCAAAAAGCGTTATTGATTCTTGATGTTGCTCTTAAATTGATTGATTCATATTTTTTTATTATTTTAGTATGTACATTTGTTTGTACGCAATTATTTCCTAATGTATAGTTATCGCATATTTTTTGTAAGTTCTATAGCTCTAATGACGTTAATTTTAATAAAACGTAAGCTCTCTAGTGTTATTTGATTTACTAGATTAGACATACATAATGAAGTACGATTTGTACTTCATAGTACATATATATAACATATAGAATCTTATCAATGGATCTGTGATTTGTCAAATTACAAGGTACTCTTTTGTGATAAAATAATGGACTATAGAGGGTCTTAGCCGGTACTCTATAATCCGACAAATTCGATAGTCTCGACACTGCCGTGCAAAAGGTTTGTCGGATTACCTGGGGTCCACTGTATACTAATACTATTTAACTTTTCGCAACATTACCCTGTATTAGCTGCGGTTGTCTATAACTGTTTTCTTACAATTTTTTGTATCTTATTTTAGTTTTTGTGTATAATCTGTCAGTGACCATTATAAATAAATAAAATAAGGAATATACTCTCATTCTATGTCACACTCATATCAACCCAGTACTTGGGCCTGTTGGGATCAAATCCAGGCTGTAAGACTGCAGATGGTCTCCTAATGGGGCAATATCTTGTTAGTTTCAATGCTTCCAAAAAACAGTTGTGTCTAAACGGCAATAAGATGCCAGCTTGGTCGCATCTTTCCGAAATGTATAATTATAACGCACTGATTGCCTTAAGTTGAGTAAAACAAATCAGGAGATGGCAGCAGAGTCTTCCTAATAATAACTATACATAAAAACTGAGGTTGTCAACCAGCCTGCCACCCGTGGCAACTGTGGACGACGAATATATACGACTTAGGGACCTTCAAGAAAAGAGCCTACTCCTTTTTAAAAGGCTGCCAACATGTCTGGTTGCAGTTGCTCATGGGCGGCGGTAATCACTTACCATCAGGTGAGCCGTATGCTCGTTTGCAAAAAAATATGGTCTTATGACGCAAACTATGGACAAGACCTATGTTCAACAATGGAATTTTAATAGGTTGTGTTGGTAACAGTGGGTTATTGGCTCTTAGCACGAGATGACTATAGCCCATTGCTACATCTGCTTACAGATCTATTGGGCAATGTCACTTACTCTCACCCTGTTGCGGATATTAGCATTATGGATTTTGTCACAGGTAAATACCAGCCCTCTCCATATCTTCTTTAGTGACTTAGCTTCCTCATACAGACTGGCAACACATACTTGTGTGCACGTTTACACATCATTACACAAGTTTTAAAAAATGAATGAATTCTTCCCTGAATGAATGTTATTGTTCCCCCACTTCTTTAATGTTCTAAGCAATGCTGTTTTTTTTAAATAGGGCTGACAAATGAGCACTGTTCACCTAACGGTAAGTGGACATGTGGTCTATAGACACCTACATCTATCTTCAATTAAGAATCAAAATGCAGATGCGTTGTCACCCCTGAGAACTAAAATGGAATGCCTCGTTTCCAGTACAAAGGGTCTCCGGTTCTCTACACTCACCATACGAAACAGCAGCATTGAGTTGCTATTTTAAGCTGGTGTTCTGTGAGAGCCTGGTCCTCCCCGGTTGGACGATCCATTCGTGCTACAGCTATATAACTGCAGCATGGCTGTACCACGTATAAGCTTATGTTTATTTTAATAATATTAAAGATGGCACGCACGCACAGTGGCTTAGCAATGAGTCTCATCGCTAAGGGCCGTGGGTTCGAATCTCGTTCCGGGTCTGGATGTCAAACTGCCCCCACGATACAGGAGAAAATCCTAGTGTAACGTTCTCTAAAAACAATTAAAAAATATTCCGACACTGTGAAATCATACTTAACCACGTGTTTATAATTTATATATTATAGTGCAAGTACAAGACGTTTTAGCATTGCTTAGACGGACGTGCTTAGGCACCGAAATGATTCTGTAGGTGTTCTGTTATGCTATTTTCCGCATACAACTTCGCACAGACTTAAGAGTCATTGTTTAATGTCGGTAGTGAATTAAACATGCCATGTTAACATTGATTTGTTTCTAATAGGACCTCACTCGAAATGTTAAGTACCGCACTATAGATCAGGAATTCTCAAACTTTTACAGTTCGTGCGCACTTACTAAGTTACTAAACTTGCAAGTGCGCCGCGAAGTGTAAAAATTTTGTCCCGGCGCGGCGCTATAGCTAGTTGAAATAGAGGCACAAAAATTAAAACATACGAGGTGTGTTCAAAAAGTAAGGTGACTTTTTGAATTTCGCGGGCAACGCACATTCGATTTTCGATTTTTGTATTTTGTTGCGTTGGTACACATGTCCTGAGCATATGTTTCAAGTTTGAAGTGTATAGCATGTTTAGTTTATTTTTGACAGTTACAAAGGTCAGACGTACTTTGGTGTGCTCGGCGATTTTCTTCTATCAAAAAAAATGGATCAAAGAATTTGCATCAAATTTTGTGTAAAAAATGGAATTACGTGCTCCAAAACACTTGAAATGTTGACAGTGGCATACGTTGAGTCTACTCTTAGTAAAAAAAATGTTTATAAGTGGTACAAGCTCTTTCAAGATGGCCGAGAAGATGCCAATGACGAACCTCGCTCTGGATGCCCCAGCACGTCAACAACTGATGAAAACGTTGAAATAGTGAAGAAAATTGTTTTGGAAAATCGTCGAATCACCATCAGAGAAGTTGCGGAGGATGTTGGCATATCGGTTGGCTCTTGCCATGAAATTTTTTCGGATATTTTGGGCATGAAACATGTGTCAGCGAAATTTGTTCCAAAATTGCTCAATTTCGACCAAAAGAATCGTCGCATGACAATCGCTCAAGAGCTATTGGATGATGTCAACAACGACCCAGATTTGCTCAAAAGGGTCATAACAGGTGACGAAACATGGGTATACGGTTATGACGTCGAAACTAAGACTCAATCGTCCCAGTGGAAGCACACTGAATCACCAAGACCAAAAAAAGCACGCCAAGTTCGATCAAATGTGAAGGTTTTGCTTACAGTTTTCTTCGACTGTAGGGGTGTGGTGCATCATGAGTTCTTGCCACAAGGTCGTACGGTCAATAAGGAGTATTACCTTGAAGTTATGCGCCATTTGCGAGAAGCAATACGTAAGAAACGTCCCGAATTGTGGGTAAACAATTCATGCTTTTTGCATCACGATAATGCACCTGCTCACTCATCGTTGCTTGTGAGAGGTTTTTTGACCAAAAACAACACTACAATCATGCCTCAGCCACCATATTCACCGGATTTGACCCCATGTGACTTTTTCCTGTTCCCAAAACTGAAGAGACCTATGAAAGGACGAAGATTTGCAACGATTGAAGAGATAAAAACTGCATCGCTGAAAGAGCTGAAGGCTATACCAGAAAGTGATTATCAGAAATGCTTTGACGATTGGAAAAAGCGTTGGCACAAGTGTATTATATCTGAGAGGGATTTCTTTGAAGGGGACAACATAAATATTGATGAATAAATAAATAGTTTTTCGTAAAAATATAAAGTCACCTTACTTTTTGAACACGCCTCGTACACAATATTCTTATAAATTCAGGAAAATGGTAAACGCGAGGGTTCCACAGCGCCCATCTTTATTTTTTACAGTGCGTTAGTGCGCCACGGCGCACACTTTGGGAACCCCTGGTATAGATACATACCAAACTTGATTGACGGCGCATTTAGGGGGAAACAAAGTACATATAAAATATGCTAATCAATTTGCTGGCCTGCAATATTGATCAACAGAAACAGTTTTCCTTCCTTAATATTAGTTTAGCTTAAATATAATCTATTTCATTCTCTCCTTTTATCAGCGTTTTTGATTCCACTGCTTGGTATGGGCCTTTTTATACCCTAAGCCATGGTTTTTGACCACACGAAAAGTAGTATTGTAATTCATATATTTTTGTTAATAGTCGAGTAGTTTCAATCTTATTTTCATTCACTTTGGGGTA
This sequence comes from Parnassius smintheus behrii, assembly GCA_036936625.1. Classification (NCBI taxonomy): domain Eukaryota; kingdom Metazoa; phylum Arthropoda; class Insecta; order Lepidoptera; family Papilionidae; genus Parnassius; species Parnassius smintheus. The sequence goes on along the minus strand of JAUPFT010000030.1, from coordinate 4,110,664 downwards.
GGAGACCCTTTCCGCCGAAAATATATTACAGGTAGTAGGAGCTTAGACCATTCATGGTTTAGTAGAAGTGGGCTGTAACAGGTAAAATCGCATATCTGTTCTGTCTGTTCCAGTTCCACATAAATAACAGTTCTAAAAATACATGTTACAAAATAGCAGTCTGTTACTAGTCTTGGTAGGTACTTCTCTTTCTAAGGTGTTGAACCTATAAGAGAAAAGGACAGAGCTCGTGAGAACTGTAACAGGGTGTCACAATGTAACAGTAACATTTTTTATCTTATTCTAATAAAGGTAACTGTTATGTGTACGAATAAAGAAAAACTTGTGACTGTTTTTTAGTGGATTTTTTATTTCGTGGAACAGGAGCTTTTCTTTCAGTTTGTTTGTCGCGTTTTAAAGCCACGCTGCAGCTATATTATGGTTGTAGCACGAATGGGTAGGATCAAGCGAGGAAGGACTACGCTCTCACAGAATACCAGCGTAAAAAGCAGCGTAATGCTGCTGTGTTCCGTATGGTGAATGTAGAAATCCGGACTAAGTGCACGTTCGTTAGTTGTCAGCCTTATTCTATAGAAAAAAAATTGTACGAAACACAAACTATTGCTATTTCAGTGTAGATGTATCATGCGTTTTCTGTTTATTCTGTGTCTGTTTGTTCCCTCCGAACGTCTCTCAGAAACTGTTGACCCCTAGCTACGGTAGGCACTGTTTAATCTGTGTTTTTAAAAAAAAAAAAGAATATTAACAATGCTATAAACATGAATAATATTCCCCTTAACCACTCGTGGTAAGCTTAAATTGCTTGTGTTACGAGTGGTTCGCGCCAGTAGTCGAATGGCGGATTCGAACCCACGACCTTTTTGAGTTCGCGGTCCGCGCCCTGCCATTAGGCTACTGTCGCGTGTTTGAAAACCTGTTTAGCTGTTTTCTATATAATGCAGAAATATGCGTCATAATTTGTTAGAAATATTGTTATAGTTAGTAAAATTATTATATTTAAATAACTACATTCATAATAGGAAGCACAATACTTGACAATACTATTTTTTATTGAGGTGGAGGTCGCGTTTTATGTTACATAAGCATTTACTTGAAATCGCTAAGAACATATCTACTTGATACTATATATGCCCAAGTTTGTTGCTGGTTTGTCAATCTTTAACATTGCAACGGGGCAACGGATCGACATGATTCGCAAAGATATGGTTTCAGTGCCGAAAAGAAACATAGGCTACTTTTTATCCCGGATATTTAATTATTATCAATGCATAGTTTTTGTGGGAGTGTAGATCTGTAACACTGTAAATACTAATTTAAAATTCATATACAATTGTGGTTAAACAAATACGCGCACAATACATACACACACAGTACATTTTCGCGTAGTTATGTAAATCGATCCAAATATGTAGTTATTATATGTGTAACTGGTTAGTCGCATTTTGGGTAGCATTAGTAGTCATAATACAGAAATAAAAAATAAATACTTATCCAACCCTATAGATTTAAATGGGGATCCCCTTATTATCTTGTATTGTCATCGATTATTAGGCCTTTTTTCATAATTCTTGTATGTACTTTCTTTTCTCTTCTTAATATTTTTGACCTTTAGCTAGCTCTCTTTCTCTCTATTCACTTATATATTTATTTATCTATTAGATACCGGGAATCGGAGTATTATTCCATTTCATTTATATTTTATTTCGTGATATTTATCACGCGGGTACTTTATAAATATGGGCCCCCCATTTATTTGGGTATTATATTACATTTTCGTAACATTCATTTCATTTTATTGGTACATAACTTTTTATCGTAATTATGTCAAGGTAAAATGTACCTTGGGTTGTGCGCACAACCTTGAGGTCTACGTTTTTAAGTCACTTTTAAAGGACTCCAACAATTGTCACAGAGGAAAACTATGTTCGCACCATGATCCAAAGAGGAAGTGACTTCAATGTACCATTATTAAGGGTAACAAATTTAAGACTTCTCTGGTCCCTAACAGTACTAATATGAGTCAACTCGTGTACATCACTTGTACTGAAGGTATTGTTCCCTAGTACCCGAAACTCCTTATTTTATCATCCTATCACGGAAGCATACCCTGCTTGAGGACTATATGCTTTACCAGTGATGGACGTTCCCGTATCTCTCCATCATTTATTTCTCAAGGTCATCATTTTTTTTCTCTTCATAAATCTTTGTCTGTATCGGTTGCTTTTATATTCTTTCAATCTCATTCCATCTCCTTTCAATTAAGCATATCGGTTTATTAACATAACCAGAGCTTGGGCCCTAAACATTGGCTAAGATAATATCCGATAGCCTAATTCCTTCATTCCAATAACTAGCAAAATTATTGCATAGTTCCTAATAATTTATCTAAACATCACTTACATCATCCTACATATACATTTGAAATCCATACTATTGTGTAAGTATTCCTTTCTTTGCCGCAGTCTATCTTCAACTTTCACACATCCATATCAAAACCTCAACATTCTCATGCAGTTTCCTTTCTATAAATTAATTTAACCCTTTTTTTCCTATCCTTTCTTTTACTTTTTTATGCAAACAATATATACTTTTAAGGCACAAACAATTGTTTTTTCCATACCACATAAACTATATGTTTTGACATAATTAATCCTATTTCGTATTTTTTTTTGTTATGTAAGTTGTTTAATATTTGTCCATAAGTCATTAGAGCCATTACCTAAATTCAGTAATCAAATTATCTCAAAAAAAGTATCGAACTACTATACAGTTTTGTATTACAAAATTATAGTTTATTTTATCAAGTCTTTTTTATCAATTGAATACTGGATTTTAATCGTAGATAAAGTGAATGAAAAAGTATAAAATTAATATTTTGAATGCAAGTCAGGAGACAACAGTAGTGTATATTAATGCATCATTCTGTGTCAAATGCGTGTATTATTACGATGCCTATACGCAAAAGATCACGTCAGCATTGTTTAGAATTTAATGCGCAATATTAATACAAAAAAAACATGATATTAAATTTCGAATTATTCTAAATAATACACAAAATATTGCAATTTTCACTATTAATAAAATATATCAGTTAATATTCTTTTGCGTTATTAAGTCAAGATGCGTTTTAAATTAATATTATACATCGATCAATTTATGTTTTACAAAATTTATTCATAAGTTGTCTTTTATCTGCTAGCAATAAAATAAAGTTCCTCTTTTACATTCGTTATGTTAAATATTTTAGAACCAAATAGATAATTAAAGTAATCACGCTAAAATAATAAGGATATGAATATACAAATAGCACTTGCTTTCTATTGAGAGTGTTCCATATATTAAATGAACAAAATGACTTAAAAAATAAAAAAATTGTAAAAATATATGATTGGTGACTAAAGTTATTATATTTTTAATTTTATGAAATTAGAATTTTAAAAGATATAAATAATTAAAATCACTCACCATAAAAATATAATCATATAATTTGCATTTTATACAGTAATTATTTTGTAGATACATCAAGCATATTTTTTACATTGCAGTGTCTATTAAAAAAATTATGTTTCTTGAAAATAAAATACTTCCTGTTTTCTTGTACGTAATATGGAGTACACGAAAAATTCAGTCCTCCTAAAAACTGGCCACTCGATTAAATTCATGGTAATTTAAAATAAAAATATCTTCTTTTTGTTTTGCTTGGTTGTTACGAGTTTTTGAAAATTGTGTATATATCTTGATAATGTAAAATTTCCTATGTGAACACTATTGCATATTTCAATTTAGATCTTCCCAACCAATATTCTTCTTATCCGGAGTGAAAAAGTTATTTCTCTCATCTTCTTTTCTCCTTTTTGATGCCTCTTTGCCTTTTGGTTTTATACTTCTTATGTTTTGATTTTATTTTATAAATATTTATTCACAATGATATTACTTTTTGATGGCTGGCTCTACACGACATTTTAATTAATTTTCTCAATCCGGGAATGTGTCATAACTTTTAGTTTAACCATTTTTTTTATGTACTTGTTATAACTTGATTATCGGTGGCCAGCCGGTGCACGCGGCGAGCGGAGTCGTGCGCGCACCGACTGGCAGGGTCGCCATGCATTGTTGGGAAGGATGTCAATGAAAGAGAGACGTGTTTCTCTACTCAATACTTTAATTATACTGCCTTATTCCAAACTTAACACAAATATATATATTTATGGGGCTGCACTACACTACAATCCTAAGTTTCTAAAAATAAACAAACTGACTGTGATTTTTAGAAATGATATCGGGATCCGATATCCACGCATGATAAAGCTAGGAAATACAAAATATTTTTATTGGAATATTAAATCAGCGAAAAGGAGAAATAATGTTCGCTTTTGGCACTTAATCTGCAGTATATAAAAATCCCGAAAGTTTTATATGCCTACTTATAATAAAAATATAACTAAAATATTACTAATAAAATTTTTACGGCAATTTCAACCACAGCTTAACCCATTCACTGTCCCGTGTACTACATATAGTTCATTGCTACTGTGTTACTATTGAATCTGAAAATCGGACAGTGAAAGTGTTAAGCTAGCAGACAATCGATGACGACAGTATTACAAGTTCTTATGGTGCCGTAGTGGACACATCAGAACCCTTGTTTCGACTTTCCCACTAAGAGTTCATATACGCAGACACCCATTATCGAAAATTGCATCACTTTGTCGTACCAAAAATACTTTTAACCATTACTTGAACGAAAAAACAGGATCTAAAATCCACTGATGTTCAAGTTTCAACGAAAACTTTAATAGAAATAAATCATCGTTCTATCACTTCGTCGGAAGCTGCTTCAAGCTTTGCCGTTGACGAATTTAAATTGACTTCTATTGTAGCTTTAACTTTAACCCCATTAGCAGCACATTATTAACGGCCTTATTTTAAACAAACAAGTTGTGTTTTTGCGTACTTGTTTTTATTTTCATAGCTGACCTTATTTTTACGACGGCCTTGTTGGTCCAGTGGTCAGTTCCAGGTCGGGCCAAATCAGTTAATGAGCTATTCTCTCAAGAAACTCAGTAGCAGCCCGGAGTCATGATGTTTGTAGTGTTTTAACTCTGTGTCTCGGAAAGTGAAGACGATGGTCCTGTGTCTTATAGCTCCGGGCGTGTGGGCACGCACACCCATCCGACTATGAGAGAACGAATAGACAGTTCAGCTGTGTTTGCGCACAAACTCCTGAAAGTATCAGTTGAAACTGGCCGCAGCTACCGAAATTCAGACTAGAAGGTATTATCTTAAGCTTCGTTGTGATACCAATCTGTTTTTAATATTTTATTTATTGATATAAAGTAACTGTTTGTATTGTAAATAAAATAAAATAAAACTTTATCTTTTTTACTTGACTTTACTTTCTACGACGCGATCGGGAAATATGTAATATGTTCAAAAACGTACTTTAACAACTGAAACTTACATTATTCTGGAGCCCGGCGAGCATGTTTATAGTAGAGAGCACTAACGTCTGATGATGACGTCTCAAGACGTCATTTAAGTCGAGTAGGGTAACAAGTGTGTGTTGTGATTATTCATCAAATTATGACGTTTGATTTTAAACGTTGTTTTTTATAATATTAGCAAAACAGCCCTTATTCTGTAAGCCATGGCTAACTGCATAGAATCGACACCTGTCACAAAATAAATCAAAACAATGTTCACATGGTAGTGTACCAGCGTGATACGGCTGCAACTAGGTATACGACGGCTCGACCAAGGTAAGGCCACGTTCGCACAGAATACCGGCGTAAAATTGCAACAACATATATATTACGCTATTATGTTTCGTATGGTGAGTGACAAGAACCGACGATCCTTTTTCTTTTTACTGATAATATATAGATATTATCAGTAATACTTTTTACTGATAATATGTAGATGTATTCCATCTTACTCCCCAGGGACGATTATGCATTTTGATTTTAATAGGAAAAATATAGATTTCTATGGACCACAACATCCACCATCGGGTAGACTTGCTCATTTATCACTGTTCTATAAAAATGGAATCTCTTAAGTTTGTTCTACAAGTATTACATTCTTACTAAATATATTTTTCAACTCAAAAAATATTACATTTATATATTTTGCATGCCTTAAGCGCAAAGCGCGCTGGTATGTTCTACCCGCGCTTAAAATCAAGAATATGTTTTGTCGCATGAATATTGAATTAATATAAAAAGCTCATTGTCGGTAAGATAAATGATTGTTGAACTTATAATTTTTTTAATCGATTTATTTTTACAATAAAATAGTAGTTTTATTGTAAAAATAAACCGATTAAAAAAATTATAGCTATTGGTGTAGATTTATCAAGTCCGCATGTAGAGGTAAACACGATAGCTTGAAAATATAAATTTTTCTCTTAATCTATCATGTGGGAAGCCATGGAATGCAAATGGCTGTTTAATTTTGTTTTGTTTAGTTCTAATTATTATTTTTAGGCTGAGAAATTCCGAAATTTTCGGTCTTTTGAGCAGTCTTGTAATAATATTGTATCGTTTGTTTACTCGTGATGCAAAATATCGATCGCTGTAGAAATAGAAATATTCCAAAAACCAAATTTGATACATACTTGACCAAGATAAGATATTATTATTATTTTTATAATCACAGATTTTCATTACAATATATTGTTTCGCTAAAAGTACGTAGGATTTATATACAAAATAATACGTCTTGGACTTTATGAAGTAACCTGAAGGTGTACCTCGGTATCTGCTACTGGGATTCCTCGAAGAGTAGAACTAGGTGTGCCGAGTTTGGATTAGATTTTGTTAGTTATGATGAGATCTTACCTCCGCACTTAATGCTAAATTAATATACTGGTTATGACTAGATGAAAAACTTTTTGAAAACGAAATAAAGTTGATGAGAAAAAAAAACGTGTCACTTAAAAAATACTAGTTTTTACGATAATGCCTGACTTCAAATATCTAAAAATTAAAGTAATATTAAAGTTGATTTCTGATCGTTTTAGGTTTAATTTTTTTGAATATCAATAATAATATTATAATGAAATAAAAACAAAAATATATTTTCTATTGTTGATTTGCAATTTTTTGCTACAATTTTCACGATCCTACAAGCATTATGAATCGTGCACTTTTGAATTTAAAAACTTTTTTTTATTGACGTTTGACATAAAACTATCGGAAATTTATAAGTATTAGTAATAAAGTTATTTGTGAAAACTTGTGTGTATTTAAAATACTTTAAAAATTGACGTATAGCATGAGCGCTTAAGTTATGCACATTTGGATTTAGGTACGAGTATCTAAAGTTTTTTGTCTCTTAACTTGGTCACTAAAAATCTCTTTTATTAAACAAATATTTACCAAAAGTTTATTTTATATTTACTAGAGAAAGTTGGCAACCTACTTCTTCAAGTTATGTATTATTGCTCAGAGTATGTATGTAATTACTTATGTATGTATTATAGTATTCTATGGTAATTACTCTAAGGTATTTTGATTTCGAAACGCCAACCAATGCATGAGAAAACGAACTTGACTATTAAGTTAAAGTTGGATTAAACTAAGCGCAATATATAATTTAACCAGTTTATACATGTATACTCGTACAGCTGGATGTGTGAAGCCGAAGATCGGGCTAAGTGGTTCGCCTTGGGAGAGGTGTATGCCCAGCAGTGGGCTGCCACAGGCTGATGATAATGATATATGTTGATATGCAGGGACTCGTGGATGTCGGCTCAGAGCCGGCGCTTTGTGGTATTCCTTCAGGGAGACCTCTATTCAGCAGTAAACTTAGGATTTCTGTAATAACAATGATAATGATGATATTATATGTATATACGAAACTAGGCGCTTTGACGATCGCAGAATCACCTTTGAACCTGTACGCCTTCGCCGATCTTGGTATTTTACGCCTAACCTTAATGGTTATACTTATACCGCCATCTATCTGAAGCAATAAGAACTATTTGGCGTGTTTTAAAGAGGATAAGTGTGACAAACGAGCGGACCTGATGGTAATTGGATGCTGCGGCCCATAGACATCTACCTTTATCCTCGATTAAGAATCAAAACGCAGATGCATTGTCACCCCTGGGGAATAAGATGGAATGCCTCGTTTCCAGTAAAAAAGGGTGTCCGGATCTCTACAATCACCATACGAAACACAGCAGTATTAAGCTGTTATTTTACCATGGTAAGTAAAGTTACAGCCTATATACGTCCCACTGCTGCGCACAGGCCTCTCCTCATTTCTAAGAGGGTTTTAGGGCAAAGAAGTGTCCGCCGCGCTGCCCCAATGCGTGTGGGCGAACTTCACATGTCTTCGAAATATTTTTTTTATTCCTCAGACATGCAAGTTTCCTCAGGATGTTTTCCTTCACCGCTGAGCACGTGGTAAATCAGCACTTAAAATTGCATTTAACAATTTGATTGGTGCCGACGGGGATCGAACCCGAGTTACTCGCGTTCTGTTATATTTACAGCGAGCGTTAACCATCTGAGCTACCACGGCTCTTTACCATGGTATTCGGTCTGATTTTGGATAGATTAAAAAAACGAATTATATATGTACAATATATATATATATATATATATATATATATATATATATATATATATATATATATATATATGTATATATATATATATATATATATATATATATATATATATATATAATCGGAATCTCGGAAACGGCTCCAACGATTTTCATAAAATTTAGTGTCCAGGGAGTTTCGGGGGCAGTAAATCGATCTAGCTAGGATTTACCACTACTCGAGAACCTTTCTTCCCCATCGGTTATCGGTTCTTCGAGCTATATGGCCGGCCCATTGCCACTTCATTTAAGAGTATATAATATAAACTATATCAGCTAGTCTTGAGTTGTCTACTCGATATTTGACTATCGCTGCCGAGTTTATATGGTTCATATGGGTTACATGTTATACCGATGTCCTCCAGACGGTAGCGTAGTGTGTAAAATTTAATGGGGGGTCCAAATGAAGGGTAAAGATGTTTCACAAAGGAACAAAAACGCTCGCATTGCATTAAAATATATATTAATTGATGATAAGTTATTACTTACAATCAATATTCCTAGAAACTGGTTTGTCATTGTCATTCACTTAAACGGGGGAATCCCACAATGACTGATGTACGCTGACAGGCACGCGTTGCGGATTTAATTATCTGTGGTAGCGGGTCAATCGTGAAGTGAGACGCATTGCAAGCTTTTGGATGCCCACATGACCCGGGGAAAAAAAGAGATTCCTTTTTTGACTTTCATAATTTTAGACGTGAATCCTTCTTAAGGCACGTTGGGCACATTTTATGATTTTACGAATTTTTGCTTACACATTCAGGGCCCCTGGAGCCCGGGGGACCTATTTCATTTATACGGCTGATATGGCGGTGGCTAGGCCCTGACGCCAGACCAGTGGCGTCTACTCTCAACGGAGTCTAGCCATCTGCGAAGGACAATATTATAGTGCCCCACAGGTGCACTCTCGTGATCTCTTACTCTCGTAGTCCGTTGGAACGGTAATCTGACGCGACCGGATAGAGATCAGGTACAGGACCAACAGCTTTACGTTTGCTTTCTAGAGCAAGGGGAAAGTGATACACCGCTGACCGCCTGACTCCGGTCTGCTGTTAAGAGTATCTTGACAGGACAACTCAAAAACAGGTTGTATTTTTATGCCCGACGCGGGATTCGAACCAGCGATGAGCCTGATGATCAGCAGCTGAAGACTAATGAGGCGGTCAAGGTTTATATATACTATTTGGTTTATGATGATATCACTCTGAGCTTGTTGTTACTTAGCTGTTGTGTGAATATTATTTATCTGTGTACCAAGTTCAATTTTTTTTTTAGTCACTTAACCATATTTAAACATCGCGGATAAGGTTTCGAAGTTATGAGGTTTTATTTACTATATAGCATTAATATAGTATGTCGTAACTTGAATACTACATACTATGTTAATAAATAAATACTTTAAACTGTACTTTAATATAATGTATGTCAGATTACATTCATGTACACTTTAGGCTTGAACACAGCAGTGGGTGCGGCAGAAATGAGATTGATATATACCAAGTAGGAGTGAGGCGTATTTATCGTAACAGGTAAAAAAAAACAGGTGGAGATATGTATCTTAAAATAGCAGATTTCTATGGGCCACGGCATCCACTTACCATCAGGTGGATGGTGTGCTAGTTTGTCATCCTTATTCTATAAAAACAAGTTTTCCGTCATGGATTGCTTTTATGACTCTTGTCTGCAAAACAAACATAATTTCAGTGTCAGTCGCGTATCCCCATAGCAAAATACCATACGAAACTATGTTGTGTGAATAGCTAAAATAAACTACTCTAGCTGTTTCTATGCTGGTAAGATTTCTAATTTTTTTTTGCACACTCTGGAGAATTAATTCTGCTTGTTTAGTTAAGATATACCCTAACGATACACAACTCCTCCATATTTAAAATTACGTTAGTATTTAGATGTCATAACATTTGGAGTTATTTAATTTCATACATTTTGTTATAATGCCATTTAAATGCAAATCATTAACGTGGATTATAATATTTATATATAATATACGAGCGTAAAATTTATACAACGTGTCCCAAAATTCAACGATAAGCCAACACCGGAGGATATACCTGCCCCGGACTAATCGGGGAAAAAAAGAAAAAATATATCCCAATTATATTTTAAGTTATATAAAAAAATGAAATTCTTCAGAAATTGAGACCGTTTATGATATTTTTCACTACCATGACCACAATTTTTTTAATATTTTTTTCTTTTTTTTTTATAGGCAACCTGAATAGTACTGCTATCTACCACAATTCTTAAAAACTCCAGAATAACTCTTGTTTTATCACGAAAATTAATGAAACTTTTTTTATTCCCTAAATTTTATGAAGACTTTTACTTTTAACCAAATTTAACTTATCGTGGTGTAAAAAAAAAGTATGAACACTAGTATGGCAATTTTTTTTTTAAAATTGACGCAACAAACCAACATTCCAAAATGGTATCTCTAGGAAAACAAGTTATAAAAAAATATGGGCCTAATATTTCTTAACAGGGGCCAAATGACGGTCGGGTGTAATAAAAGTATTAGTTCTTGAAACGTTTAATATTTCAAAACAAATGGTACAAACAGTTTCACGTGTAATTTATTAAGTTATTAACATTATAGCAAATGTTCGAACTGTTTGCCACCAGCATTAATACATGCACGACATCGCCTTAAAAATGATCGTTTTATTTGTCTTGCATATCTTCTGCTATTAATGTAATCAGCAGCCTGAGTGATATTTCGTCGAAGCTTGTCCAATGTCGCAGTGGGTTTTGAGTAGACCCTGTTTTTAAAACAACCCCAAATAAAAGAAATCCAGGGGGTTCAAATCGGGTGAACGGGGTGGCCATAAGATAGGGCCAAGTCGCCCGATCCAACGCCCTGGATACTCTTGATTTAAATATTCTCACACAGGACGGGCATAATGTGCTGGGCAACCATCATTTTGGAACCACATGTTTTGAAGATCACTTAAGGGCACGTCGTTTAACAATTCTTGCAAGTCATTTTGTAAAAAGTTTAAATAACTATTGCCATCTAAGTTTCCTTGTAACTCAAAGGGCCCAATTACTTTTCCATTTAATATGCCGGTCCATAGGTTAACCTTGAATTGATATTGGGATTTGTCTTGTCTCATCAAGTGTGGATTTCCATTACTCCAACTATGTAGGTTGTGAAGATTTAAATACCCATCTTTCTTGCATGTTGTTTCATCCGACCATAGAATTTTGTCTAGGAATTGGGGATCTTCACTGTGCCTTTGCAGCATCACACGGCAAAATGTGACTCGTAGCGGATAGTCCCGCGGTAATAACGTCTGCACACGCCTGTAGTGATATGGGTGAAGCTTGTGACGTTTTAATATTCGATGTGCAGAACTTTGCGGGATTCCTGTAGCTTCTTCTATGGCACGTACCGAAGTAGTAGAGTCATTTTCTATCTCATTGAGAACTTCTTCATCACGATCCAATATAGGTCTTCCAGCGCTTCTCCTATTGGATGGCATACGACCCTCTGAAAACGCTTGATGCGCATTAGTAAACACTCGATAATCAGGATATCTTTGAGCATTTGGGTATCTTTCTCGATACAGTCTGCTAGCAGCGTTAGCATTACATCGGCATTCTCCATAGATTAAATGCATATTAGCGTATTCCTGTGGTGCGTACGGTTGCGGCATGTTAAACGCCAAACAGTCCAAAATGCGCCGGAACTCTAAAGCACAAAACACACAATCGTAGTCCAAGATATTGCCACGTAAGTTGAATTGGGAACGGTGCGCAGTAAACAAAGGAGCAGAGCGTACTGAACTGACTTGCTGAGAATAATAACAGCTTCTCTACCTGCCCTGTTGTTGTCTCTTTTTAACGTAAATATCTCTATCTATCTATCTCTCTCTAACATCTAAGGTATTAATGCCCCATTCAAATTCCTAGAAATTGTAACAAGAACCCATTTTGGGCATGTAGTAAAAGTGATTACTGACAATTACAATTTAAGGAATTTGGCCCCTGTTTAGAAATAATAGGCCCATATTTTTTTATAACTTGTTTTTCTAGATTATTATACCATTTTGGAATGTTGGTTAGTTGCATCAATTTTTAAAAAAAACTTGCCATACTAGTGTTCATACTTTTTTTTTACACCACGATAAGTTAAATTTGGTTAAAAGTAAAAGTCTTCAAAAATTTAGGGAATAAAATAAGTTTCATTAATTTTCGTGATAAAACAAGAGTTATTCTGGAGTTTTTAAGAATTGTGGTAGATAGCCAGTACTATTCAGGTTGCCTATAAAAAAAGAAAAAAATATAAAAAAAATTGTGGCCATGGTAGTGAAAAATATCATAAACGGTCTCAATTTCTGAAGAATTTCATTTTTTTTATAAAACATAAAATATAATTGGGATATATTTTTTTTTCTTTTTTTCCCCGATTAGTCCGGGGCAGGTCTATCCTCCGGTGTTGGCTTATCGTTGAATTTTGGGACACGTTGTATATTTGCAAGTTCTTAGCTCCGTTGCTATACCGACTCACAAATCAATAGATACTAAATAAATAACATTATGATAGATAATAAATAACATTGTAAACGCATTTAACTCGCTAATAAGTGGTTATTTAAATTAAGAAACGTACGCTGTTGCAATCTCCATTGCTTCACGATTGAAATGTCTGAGATTGCTTAATTACGAAGCAACCGGACCGGCGGATATTGGCGGTCGCACTTATAAAAATCTCGACGTCAATTTATGAAATCATAGAGCGACACGGGCCACCGACAGATCGGAGGGGAGTAGCCATAGCATGTCTCTCCGATACAGAACTATGTATCATACGAGGGTGGCACTGAAAATTTGGGGAATCAAGCAAGTGACACAACATTACTATTTAAAAATGTATTTATTGCTTTTCGAAGTATTCGCGAAATTTGACATATTTTTCCATACGATGGAACCAATCATTGAAGCAACCATTCCATTCGGAAGTTGGGGTCTCCAAAATGGCCGTTTTGTAGGCGTCCACAGCTTCTTCAGGTGATGAAAATCTCTGTCCATGCAATTTATTCTTTATTTTAGGGAAAGTATAGAAATCATTAGGGCTTAGGTCGGGGCTGTATGGCGGATGGTCTAATAATTCTTTGTTTTCTTGCTCTAAAAACTCTTGTTCTGTATGCGGTGTGAGAACTCGCATTGTCGTGATGGAGGATGATGCGGCGGTTGCAGTTCTCTTTACGGAGTTCAGAAACGACCTGTGGCAAACAAATGCTAGCATACCATTCTGCATTAACCGTTCTTTGTCCCTCAAGAGGAATAGTCGTAACATGGCCGGTTTTGGAGACAAACGTGGCCACCATTTTTTTTGCAACACTCCGTGAACGAACAATTTTTGTTGGCTTTAACTCATTTTCGAACACCCAAACTCGTGTCTGGTTTTTTGTTTCGGGTTCGTACGCGTATATCCAGGGTTCGTCACCTGATGTATGTGTTGTATACAGCATTTGAGGATCCTGCGTGGAATCTTTCGAGAGTTCTGACGCACCAAGTAACGCGAGTCGCTTTTTGCTCTTCACAGAGCGAATGCGGTATCCATCGGGAAAACAACTTTTTTACGCCTAATTGTTCACGCAAGATTATTTGTATTTGACTCACGCCAATGTCTAAAGTTGCCTGAATTCGCGATGTGTCACATGTCGATCTTCCTCAATCAGCTCACGGACAGCATCAACGTTTTCTTGGGTGAAAAGAAAAATTATTGTAATAAGTGCCCTCCGTTATCCAGTAACGTCACTATTTATATACAAATGTATTAGTGATTAACGATGTGCCTACAACGGATTTTTATCTTATGTTTAGTAGTGTCACCTACTGGGAAATAGCTAAAATGTTTTCTAAATAAATATTCAGTGTAGTATTGCTATATTTCGCTAGAGGGTGTACAGCAGAGTGTCACAGCTTTTGCTCTATAGTGTATATACATATATATATATATATATATATATATATATATATATATATATATATATATATATATATATATATATATAAATCTCTTTGGTTAAACCACTTCGAAAGTCATTATAAATCATCGCTCTTTAATTTTCTCGAGTCAATTCCATTTTCTCAATGACTAAACAAGTTTGACAAAACCTCGTGACAAGACCGAGAATCTTTTTTTAAATAAATAAATGGTATTCGATTTTTAAAACCAAGGAGTTTTCAATTAAAAAGATTTTAATATGACAGGAACAGTGGAAATATTCCATTCCCGATACATTTAGTGCAGCCTAGGTATTTTGCGGAGGAAATCCGCGCACACAAAAACAATCGCCTGCACCTACGAAACTCACACATAACAATTAAAGTAAAAAGTAAAGTTACAGCCTATATACATCCCACTGCTGCTGCTTCTCATTTCTGAGAGGGTTTTAGGGCAAGGAGGTGTCCACCGCGCTGCCCCGATGCGTGTTGGCGAACTTCACATGTCTTCGAAATAAATTTTTTTCTCGTATTCCTCA
The DNA here is from genome assembly GCA_036936625.1 of Parnassius smintheus behrii. Lineage (NCBI taxonomy): Eukaryota > Metazoa > Arthropoda > Insecta > Lepidoptera > Papilionidae > Parnassius > Parnassius smintheus. The sequence goes on along the minus strand of JAUPFT010000030.1, from coordinate 4,095,539 downwards.
GACATGCAGGTTTCAGTATATGCAGTATATGCAGGCATAGTCAACAAATTAAGAAATATTGAAATTATGCATGAGGATGTTACGGAATGGATGTCTGGCTGTATAGCATTTACGCTCGCGTCACGGTCGATGCAGACAGCTATAATACTATGAAATGAAATTGCCCGGCCTGTTGCTTAGCTGCCTTCCAGATTCGAACACCAACAATTTCTTAATAAAAGTAAAAATTGACTTTTTTATAATATATGTACTATCAGGTGGACCGTGTGTTAGGTGACAAACGAACACACAGTCCACCTGATAGTAAGTGTGTTCTGTGGCCTATAGACATCTACATCTATTCTCAATCACGAATTAAAATGCTGACGCGTTGTCACCCGTGAGGACTAAGACGGAATGCCTCTTTTCCAGTTAAAATTGTCTCCGGTTCTCTACACTCACCATATGAAACAGCAGCGTTAAGCTGCTATTTTACGCTGGTATTCTGTGAGGGTGTGGTTCTTCCCCGGTCGAGCCGGCCCATTCTTTCTACAACCATACTACTAATATAGCTTCAGCATTGCTCTACCACGTAACACGCTATTTATTTATTTATTTAAATTTCGTTGCTCAAAACATATAAAGGTGGACTTAACGCTTTCAGGCTAGCGAGAGACCTTAAGCGTTCGGTCCCATACAATCCACGCGCTCTCGCTACAATATATCACGGAAAAATACGCCCGAATATTTGGAATTGTTTCAATTAAAAGAGATAAGCGAACTTAAGAAATTAAATAAAACGTGTAGAATATAGATTTTTAAATTATCTATCCATTAGTGTAATTCTCAAATGATTAGAGCATTTCCTTTAGCAACAGTATGCAGCATGTAATCAATAATTTTAGTCATTTTTTTAAAAGTAGATTTTAAATGTATTCATAACACATAAAAACAAATTAGAACGTGGAATATGATGATAGGATATCGAACATTAATAATGTGCTTTTAGATGTAGCTTATTTCTCATAACTAATGAGATAATAGTCTCTGAAAAAAGTAGTTTTGCCAGGTTTTGGTCAGGGTAGCGCCTTAAGTAAGCAGGGAACACTATTTTGGTGGTGCAATATGATTTCTAAGAGAAATAATGGAGGATCAACAAAATAACTACTTATATGGAAATAAACAAAGAATAGCACTTCATTTAACGAAAAAAATCGACATAATAACTTCAGACGTCAGTGCGAAAATTGTATGTAAAATTAAAGTACAGATTTCTGAAGCTGTTACGTGGAAATTATTTTTATTTTTATTTTTTTGAAGTCTGATTGGCTTTTACTTTTTATTCAGTAATTTTTTGACCGAGGAATTGATTCAGGAAAATCGCATGATGTCACCTAAATAGTTGATTGAAAACTTTGTTCTTTATGGTTTCACGTTTAGGGTTGGAAATATTTCTTCGAATTTGTAAGGGCTGTACCCCTAAAGTATAGACTGTTTAATAATCAATAAAGAATCGTTAAAACTGAATCACAATTGATGAAGATATCGAGTAAGTACCAATACTTACAGTCGAATTGAGAACATCCTTCTTTTATTGAAGTCGGTTAAAACAATATTCTTGTTTATATTCCGCAAACAAGAACAAAATATTGACTGTCTGGTTGTTCTAGTGGTCGGAAACGCGGTTGCTCATAATCTTGTTGTTTTCATGTCAATAAATTCTTAGTAGCAGCCCGGAGGCAGGGAGTTGCAGTGCTTCACCCTGTGCCTCGGAGACACGTGAAGCCGTGGGCCCTGCGCCTGGTTTCTCACCGGTCATGTCGGATAACCGTCCCATCGGACTATGAGGGCCCTAGATCTAATAAAAAATACAATTTGTAGTTACTATTTACAGTTTATAGTTTTACGTTATTTCTGTTCAATGACAATTAACTAGACGGAAGTTTATCCAGGACTAAATTGGCGATATATTGAAGATTGGCGAAAAAAGCGAAAGATGTGTATCATGATCGTACCCAATAGAAGTCTGTAGTCTTTGGGGGCAGGCTTGACGGTTTATGTTATATATTGTAATTATTATTAACTAGTACAAAATAATTTGCAACTAGTTTCATACGTGGTAGAACCAAGGTGCAGCTATATAGTTGTAGCACGAATGGGTCGGCTTGACCGAGGAAGGACCACGTTCTCATAGATAACCAGCGTAAAAAAGCAACTTAATACTGCTGTGTTTCGTGTGGTGAGTGTAGAGATCCGGAGACCGTTTTTACTGGAAACGCGGCATTCCACCTTAGTCCTCAGGGGTGACAAAGCATCTGCGTTTTGATTCTTAATCGAGGATAAATGTAGATGTCTATGGGACACAGCATCCACTTACCATCAGGTGGACTGTGTGCTCGTTTGTCACCCTTATTCTATAAAAAAATGTGGTTGTCCTGATTATTTTTAATCGCTGTAGATAACACTTTGGTCTCTATGTTAACATAATATATTTTAACATTTTAATCAAACTTTCTAACGGCGTATAAAGACATTAAAATGTTAGATAAATCTCTTTATATTTGATAATGAAAGATGTCTGACTACATGCTACTTAATTATGCACAAATAAAGTTAAGTAGCGTAAAGCACTTAAGTTATATTATGATAATTACTTAGTTAGCACTTAAGTAGATATACATATTTGTTTTTGGTTTGTAACATATTTACTTTATTTTGACTTGTCGCAACGTTTGTCCGCCGGTATAGTCCAGAAGGAATCAGCGCATTCGCACCGAAAACTATCCCACCTCTATTTTTATGCGATTCTCTTCAAAATATCCTACTGATGATATAAATGCACATTGCTTAAACCGAAATTGTTTAAACAATTGAAAGGAGTTGTTATTTTCAAACGCGATCTTTTTTTTTTTTGATGAAATATAAATAAAAAGCTCCTATGGCTTTTTAAGATAAAGTTGTTTTCGGAGTTATAAATATTTAAAGGTTACAGAAATCTCAAATTCTGACACTTGACTCATTAAAACATGTAAAGAAAAAGATTAAAATATAAAAGATATTTTTTTATATTCTTTAGGCAATAGTTAATATTATGCTTCCCAGGACAGAGGTTTTTTTTTTGCGAACCAGTGGTAAATGAAAAAAAAGAACGCAATAAGTATTATTTATAATCCATATTGAATAAAGTGTAGTGGCGGTTAAGAATATCCACTACCCCATATCTTCCCGTGGGTGTCGTAAGAGGCGACAGAGGGAGACAGGCAGGAGATGGGCAGCAGCATCTTCCTGATGACAACTGTGACGTAATAAAAAACTGCGGTTGCCAACCCGCTCGCCAAGCGTGGCAACTACGGCAAATACCCCCCAATGAACAAATACACAAAAAGACGGCCCCCAGTCCCCGGCGGCCCCGCTATTCCTGGCTACGGTGGCGACCATGGTAACGGCGGGGCAGGGGGTGCTAAGAATCTCCGGTGGAGGTTCGCTTGCCACCTACGACGACTCGACCTGGCAACATATAACGCACGCACCCTGAGGACTGACGAGAAGATACTGGAGCTGGAAGAAGAGGTAGACAAGTTGCGCTGGCATATTATTGGATTATCCGAGGTCCGAAGAGAGGGGGAGGACACGGCAATCCTCGAGTCCGGCAACTTGTTCTATCACCGGGAGGGCGACCATCTGTCCCAAGGAGGTGTCGGATTTATCGTCCACAAGTCTCTCGTCAACAACGTTGTAAAGATTGGGAGTGTGTCGACGAGGGTCGCGTACCTGATACTCAGAATCACCAAACGGTATTCGCTGAAGGTCATTCAGGTTTACGCACCAACCTCGGCACACCCCGATGAGGAGGTGGAGGAAATGTATGAGGATATTTCCAGAGCCATACATTCCTCCAAAACCCACTACACGGTGTTGATGGGAGACTTCAACGCAAAACTAGGCACAAGAGAAAGCGGTGAGCTGAAGGTAGGGAAATTTGGAGTAGGGCAACGGAACCGAAGGGGCCAGCAGCTGGCCGACTTTATGGAGAAAGAGGGACTCTTTATGATGAACTCTTTCTTCCAGAAGCGGCCCCACAGGAAGTGGACCTGGTCGAGCCCCGACGGTTCGACAAAAAATGAGATTGACTTCATTATGACGACCAGACGCCAACTGTTCAGTGATGTCTCAGTGATCGCAAGGGTGAAAACTGGCAGCGATCACCGAATGGTTAGAGGCACACTGAACCTAAACGTTAAGTTGGAGAGGTCTCGTCTAATGAAGTCAACGCTCCGTCCCCCTCGTGCTCTAATCCAGAATCCCGAAACCTTTCAGCTCGAGTTACGTAACCGCTTCCAGTGCCTAGAAGATTGCAATGCAGTGGACGATATGAACGACAAGCTCGTGGAAACTGTCCATGCGGTCGGAGCTAAGTTCTGCAAGACCCGCCGCGGAAGAACACAAAAACTCTCCGATCACACTCTTAATCTCATGGCTGTTAGACGGGAGATGAGGCTGCAATCGTCAACAGATTTGACAGCATACAGGCAACTGAACAGACAGATCTCCAAATGCATGCGGCGAGACTTACGCAACTTTAATACTTCTCGTATTAAAGAAGCGATCGAGCGGAACCAGGGCTCTAAAGTCTTTGCCAGAGATCTGTCTGCCAGAAAGAGCCAACTGTCAAAGCTGAAGACTGAGTGTGGCAACATCGTTTCCGGGACACCTGAGATTTTGAGTGAGATTGAGAGGTTCTATGGGCAGCTGTACACATCATCGTTGGAGCCACACGCAAGTGTGAGTAACGATCCAAGAGCAAGTCTTATCCGACACTATTCCGATGATATCCCGGACGTCAGTCTAAGCGAGATTAGAATGGCTCTCCAGCACCTTAAAAACGGCAGGGCCCCAGGCGAGGATGGAATTACAGCGGAGCTTCTGAAAGCGGGTGGAACACCGGTACTTGTAGTCCTTCAGAAGCTCTTCAATTCCGTCCTCCATGGTGGCACTACTCCAGAGGCGTGGAGCAGAAGTGCGGTGGTCTTGTTCTTTAAGAAAGGCGACAACGCTCTCTTAAAGAACTACAGACCGATTTCCCTTCTGAGCCGCGTCTACGTGCTGTTTTCGAGAGTCATTACGAATCGTCTCGCACGCAGACTTGACGACTTCCAGCCTCCCGAACAAGCCGGTTTCCGAAAAGGCTTCAGTACCATAGACCACATACATACCCTGCGGCAGATTGTACAGAAGACTGAAGAGTACAATCTGCCACTTTGCCTGGCGTATGTGGACTATGAGAAAGCCTTTGATTCCGTCGAAATTTGGGCGGTGCTACAGTCCCTTCAGCGGTGCCAAGTTGACTGTCGGTATATCGAAGTGCTGAAGTGTTTGTACAGTAGGGCTACGATGGCTATCCGAGTACAGAACCAGAGCTCGAAACCTATCCAACTGCAGAGAGGTGTAAGACAGGGTGACGTTATATCCCCGAAACTCTTCACCGCTGCATTGGAAGACGTTTTCAAGCTACTGGACTGGAAAGGATACGGTATTGACATCAATGGCGAGTACATCACTCACCTTCGATTTGCCGACGATATAGTCCTTACGGCAGAATCGCTGGAGGACTTAAGCACTATGCTCAATGACCTCAATAGTGCCTCCCAACGGATAGGTCTTAAGATGAACATGGACAAAACAAAGATCATGTTCAATGTCCATGTCACACCTATGCCGGTAGTTGTTGGGAGCACTATGCTCGAAGTTGTTGACGAGTACGTTTACCTGGGACAAATAGTCCGACTAGGTAAGTCCAACTTCGACCGAGAGGTCAATCGACGGATTCAACTCGGCTGGGCAGCGTTCGGGAAATTACGACATATCTTTTCGTCAGGTATACCTCAATCTCTAAAAACTAGATTGTACAACCAGTGCGTGTTGCCAGTGATGACTTATGGATCTGAGACGTGGTCCTTCACTGCTGGCCGTATGAGGACGCTTAAGGTCGCTCAGCGAGCTATGGAGAGGGCTATGCTCGGAGTTTCTCTGCGTGATAGACTCAGAAATGAGGATATCCGCAGTAAAACCAGAGTGACCGACATAGCCCAACGGATTAGTAAGCTGAAGTGGCAATGGGCCGGCCATATAGCTCGAAGAACCGATAACCGATGGGGAAGAAAGGTTCTCGAGTGGCAGCCTCGTACCGGTAGGCGTAGTGTAGGGCGACCCCCCACTAGATGGAGTGACGACCTGGTAAGACATGCAGGAAGTCGATGGATGCAGGTGGCTCAGGACCGTGCTTTGTGGCATTACTTGGGGGAGGCCTATGTTCAGCAGTGGACTTGTGAAAGGCTGTAATGATGATGAATGATGATATTGAATAAAATGTTTCTGTTTCCTTAAGCGACGATAAAAAAATAACAATTTTTTACCGGTTTTTTTAATTCTTTCTTACGTGCGCTCACAAGTAGGTATTCATCGCTTGTCCCTGCTGTCTGACTCACGCGCTGCATCGGACTTCGCGTCCGGAATCATTATTTTTCTTTTATCTTATAAACTATTTAAACCATAAAGAACTCATGTTCTTCTCATGTTGTTCGTTTTCATGAACGAAGTTGGCTTATAACCGAATTTTTTAGATTTAGATTTATGATCCATACTAAAGCAATCGTTCAATTCTCATACACAAAATATAAAGTAAACGTCGGTTTGCCGCTACGTACGCTCCACAAACTATTGAAAAAAGAACATTTGAAATCACATGAAATTCGTAGCTCATTAAATAATTGAACATGGTTACGTTAAATTAAGAAGATAGAAAACTATGTATATTTATATACATAGTTTTCTATCTGTATTTTTGGGTGGTATGTAAGAGGGTGGCCGGGGCTGGGCAATGGACGTGACGAACTCCGATACTAAGAAGTTCTACCACTATCACCAAAGAAACTCACGGAATTTACTCTGTAATACCCACAAGAGTTGACTTGTTTCAAATGGTACCAAACATAACCATCCGCTAATGAAGTTCATTAAAAATAACCATCTCGATCTTTTTAATGAACTTCAAAAATGTCACTTCATTTTTGTAAAAGAAGAGATGCACTTTCTGAAATACTCCTATGTGTAAAGACTAAAATGAAATGCGTTCCGGTTTCAAAGGTTAGAATATAAAACAGTAATTACTCGCTGTGAGCCCTTTCGTTTTAGTCTCTAGGGGTGTCAGGCAACGCATCTGTTTCTTTTTTGTTTGAAGTAGAATGATTGACGGCTTCCCCGAGCTGCATTAGCTATTTAGCAATAAGTGGATTGGATTATTACTGGTAATAAAAATTTAACTTTTGATAAAAGTAAAAGCAGATTTCAAAAAACTAAAAATAATGAAATCATAACTGCATTGCTTTCTTATAAGTCAGATATCAACTATATTGAGTTTTATATATGAAGTAAGTTTAAACGCAATTATTTTTCATCGTGAGGTTGCTTCCTGATTATTGTCTATTGCAAGATCTTATCACAATTAATTGATCGATATTACTCGATCAATTAATACATCAGTGTGTTTTTAGCACTCGGCGCGGTCGGTTTTATTTATTATCGTTTATCATAGCATCTACCGTCCATAAAATATAGCATTAATTTTTTTACACACTATGTTTTTACACGCAAAATTTTTTGTTCTTTGGTCTCTCGAGAATTTAAATTAGCATTTTAACATCTTATAATTTTTTCCCTCTATCTCATTAGCCTCCTTGCGTGGCCTACGTACAGTCATGTAAATAGATAGTAACATGGATAAATAATAATATAACTAAAGACCTATAGTGCCTGTAACTAAACTTTTACAATATTTTAAACTTATTGAGCTACTTTTAGGACTAAAGGACATTATAAATTTATTTATTTAATTAATACACTAAGTTCTAATATGAGGTATCTAGTTAACATTTCGTGTGCAATTAAGAAAAAGAAAGAGAAAAAAACCTATGTTAAAAATATGGTTATTATAACACTGACAAATTTAGTTCAGATTCAATTAGCGAATTGAGTGCTGCAACATTTTCAGTGAAGGGTAAATAGATTATTCACAAGCCAAACTTTGAAAGAGAGCAGATTTAAGCTTTGATATTGATGTATTAAATAAATCAATATCTGTGAATTTTTTATTGTAAGTGTTAGTGGAACGATACACAAATGAGTTTCGTGTATAATTTTTATCATATCGGGGAGTTACGAAAAGTGGTTTTGGACGTGAGGGGCGCACAGGCAGACGGACTCGGGAAACAAATGACAATCTGCTAAGTAACAACGAGGAGTCGACTAGGTTATTAATGATTTTGTATAGAAATACTATGTCAAACATTTTACGCCTATTACAAAGAGAAAGTAAATTGTATTTTTTTTTTAGTGAATCGGTGTGTGACTGATTTAAAATATTTTGGCGATAATTTAGGGATTTAATAAACAATTTTTGAACTCTCTCTATTCTCCTAATATGAACTTCATAACAAGGGCTCCAAACAGTGCTGCAAAAATCAAGGAAAGATCTGACATAAGAGAAGTATAAAATTTTTAGAGTTTCGGGACGTTTAAAAGGTTTACTTATTCGTAGTATAAAACCTATATTTTTAAAAGCCGAAGCTAATATGTGCTCAATATGTGGAATAAATGATAAGGTCGAATCCATGATTATGCCTAAGTCCCTGATTGTGGTTACTCTATTCAAGGCCTTCTGATTTATGTGGTAGTCGAAAGCAACGGGATTTTTTTGCGAGTGTACGATATTATGTAGCATTTATCGCTGTTTAGAAACAGATGGTTAAACTCACAGTATGCATGTAATCGGTGTAAGTCTTCTTGGAGTTTGTGGCAGTCAGTAATTGATCTGATGATTCGATACAACTTAGTGTCATCAGCATACAAGAGATGGTGACTATGTTTCAGGACATTGCCAATGTCATTTATATAGACTGAAAACAGTAAAGGCCCAATATGAGACCCCTGAGGTACACCCGAAGGGACTGGAAGAAATCGTGACGAATAACCCTTTACAAAGACTGCTTGACTCCTATTACTTATGTAGGATTGGATCCATCTAAGAAGGCTGCCATGCACACCGGCCCTTGCAAGCTTCTTTATTAGCAGATCGTGATTTATTTTATCGAAAGCTTTGGAAAAGTCGGTGTACACGGCGTCCACCTGTAGGTTATCATCCATGGCATGCAACATAAAGTCATTAAAAGTTAACATATTGGTGTCAACGCTACGGCACTTAAAGAAACCGTTTTGTTCCTGGGAAATGTGATTACGGAAAGAGTATGACATTTGAGCGGTTACTATCTTTTCAAGGATTTTGCCAAAGATACAAAGTTTCGATATAGGTATGTATTCGTCTATACATTCACGTCTTTTATTTTTTGGAATGGGGGTTACTAAAGACTCTTTCCATAAAATGGGAAATGTCCCAGTTTGGACAGAGAACCGAAATATGATTGTAATGGGTGTTGCAAGTTCTTCGGCACATTCGGATATGAGAAGAAGATGGATCCCGTCGGGCCCTGCACCTTTATGAATATTTACTTGTTTTAGTTCTTTGATAACATTATCGTGGTAGATGTTAATAGAATGTATATCTACGGGTGAATTGCCTGAGTAAGAAATAGTATTATCAGAACTTTGACGGGTAGAAGGGATGAAAACTGAATGAAAATAGTCATTAAAAGCCTCGCATATTTTACGGCCAGTGGAAATAATTTTGTCTCTATATATAATTTTTTCAGGAATGCAACTTGAAGCTTTTTTTGACTTTACGAAAGACCAAAATAACTTTGGACAGGCTTTGATATTGTCCTCAGAAAGTTCAATGAATTTTTTGTAACATTCTGCCTCCATCCTCTTAAACCTCTTCCGAAGACAAGAGAAGGTCTGGTAGTCTCGTAAGTTGTTATAAAGTATCCATTTCTTATGATATTTAAGTTTAACTTTTGCAATAGCATTGTAGCTTTTTATCATTTTGGCCCTTCGAGCGATTAAACCAGTATTCTAATTTTTTTTAAACCTTCGTGCCTTGAAACTATTTTCTTTTTTTGTTTATATATTTTGGCATACGTGAATTTCTATTACACGATTAATTAATAAATGACCGTTTTTTCTTAATTATAGAATTCCATGCAAGTATACCAATTATATAAATAATAAATATAGGGAAACACCCAACAACTTCATTAACATAAAAATTATGTGTCTATTATGTAACTCAATTATCTTTAATTGCCTCACCGATATAAAGATAGTAGTTACTTGTTTTTTTTTCAAACTGGTTTGAACTGCAAATATGGTTTTAACAATTATTAAGTTACAAATTCCCATGCAAGTTCTTTTTACTCTTAATTTCATAGAGCACACGATTGTAAAGTGTAGTTTGAGCTTATAAGAAAACAATAAGCAATTAACGATATCTAATGGGTGTTAACAAATACCACCTGTATGTTTATTAAAATTAAAACATAGTTTACACGTGACAACACTAGCTTTCAGCTGGCAGCCCTTCACCCAGATAAGTTACCGTTGCGAATGTATCGATTGGTACTAAATTGACCGATTCTGATTTATAATTAAGCAGCACAGCGTTTGTAACTTTACAAAACTATTGTGTAATTTGGAACTGTTTCAATAAAAAAAAATCTCGGTATAGGTATGATTCCTTTATAGTATGATAAGGTAAGGACGGGCAGGCTGTGATACGTGAATTACCAGGCGGTCCCATAATGAACTGGCCTGATATAGTTCAATGCGACATGTCGCTACATGTTGTGTTGCATTAAATAGTACGTTTATCGTGCACTTAATATAAGAAACATGCATCGACATGAAATGCTTAGTCTTAGTTTAACAGGCATTTGAATAACGAGAGTCGCGTATTTTTTCAAAATGTCGAAAACTGAGTATCGAAGTGTCATAAAGTTTCTGTTTAAAGAAGGTTTATCCCCTGCCCAAATAAAAGAACGATTGGATGGCGTGTATAAGGAGTCTGCCCCCTCCTATAGCACAGTGAAAAATTGGGTGAAAGAGTTTCGCCTCGGGAGAGAAACCGTCGAAGACTTTGGCCACGACGGTCGACCTGTGGAAGTGCTCACTCCCGAAACGATTGCTCTTATCGAAGAGGAGGTTCTGAGTGACCGCCGTTTGAAGATTAGAGAAATTGCAGCAAGGCTTAGGCTCTCTAAGAGTACCGTTCATCGCGCGATCCATGAACATCTTCACATGAAAAAAGGGAGTGCAAGATGGGTACCGAAACTTCTTTTAGCGGTACAGAGACAGGAAAGAGTGCGCTGCGCTTCGGAGTTTTTGGATCTTTGTGGCGAAAATCCAAAGACTTTGATCGAGCGGCTAGTGACTGGTGATGAAACTATGATCTTGTATTATGATCCACAAAGCAAGCGCGAGTCAATGGAATGGAATTATAAGGGTGAAAAGCCCCCTAGAAAGGCAAAGGTGCAACAATCGACTAAAAAACTGATGTGCAGAATATTTTGGGATTTTCAAGGCATTTGATGGTGGATTTTAAAGAACGTAATACAGTCGTGAACGGCGAATATTATGCTTCTTTAATATATAAATTACGAGACAAGATAAAGGAAAAACGAAGAGGCAAGCTGTCTAAAGGTGTCCTGTAGCTCCATGACAACGCCCCTGTTTATACCGCTGGTGTTTCGAAGGATGCAGTTCGTCAATGCGGGTTCACAGAAGTTCAACATCCACCTTACAGTCCAGACATGGCCCCGTCCGACTATTATTTATTTCCAAATTTAAAGCGGGACTTAAGAGGAAGAAAATTTTCAAGCGATGAAGAGTTGCAGGCGGCCGTCTTCAGTCATTTTGAGGATAAAAAATTTGATTATTTTTATAAAGGTTTAGAGATGTTGATTCACAGATGTCAGAAGTGTGTTAGTATTCATGGTGATTATATTGAAAAATAAAATTGGTTTCGTTTCATTTCCTTCATTGGTTCATAGTTAGGCCAATTCATTATGGGACCGCCTACGTACCATTTTTATCAGAATATGGGTGCAAATCGAGTACACAGTCCACCTGATGGTAAGTGGTTGCTGCGGATAGACATCTATATCCTCATCCTCAATTACAAAAGAAAATGCAGATGCGTTGTCACCCGTTAGAACTAAGATGGAATGCCTCATTTCCAATAAAAAGGGTCTCCGGTTCTCTACACTCACCATTGGAAACACAGCAGCATTAAGCTACTATTTCACGCTGGTATTCTGTGAGAGCGTGGTCCTTCCCCGGTCGAGCCGACCCATTCGTGCTACTATACTACTAATATAACTGCAGCATGGCTCATCCACGTAACGTATAATTTAGTGGGTACTGTGGCTTATATACATCTACTTTTATCCTCGATTAAAGGCCAATGCTACCTCAAATGGCTTAGCAAGATCCTCCGTTATGCCGAAAATATTGCAGCATTAATTTTGAAATGAATATATGCTAAAGTTGAGGATTAATGTTAAGTACTATGTTAGACGAAAACACGATTCCTTAAAATTTTCTCGATAGAAATTAAATCCAAAGTTACCTCCAAACCGAAAAATAAACCGCTGGTATTTATAAAATAGTTTAAATTAGATCATGAATCATTGCATACTAACTGAATTAACTATAAAGCAGAGCTTACGATTTTTTTTTAATTACCATTATTTTATTTAATTCTTTATTGCATCCTCAAACAAAAGAATACAAAGGGCGGACTTAATAATGCCTTGAGGCATTCTCTACCAGTCAACCCATGGAGTGGTGAGAATTTGACGTAGGTGTGGCAATATAGAATAAGAGAACACAATATGTACAAATGATAATTAACTACATAATATATACAAACTACTAATAAATAAACTATACATATATGATCTATCCTTACATATATACATATATATTATAAATAAATGGATATACAGACAAGTATACGTATTTAAATACATACATAATTAGTATATGCAAATGACTATGAATATATACGTCTGTTTGGCAATACATATTAAATAGACGAGTCATGTAAAATGCGTTGTCTAAATGATCACGGACCAACTTTTTAAAAGCGTACTTATTGGGAGATTTCTGTCATCAGGCAAGGAGTTCTAAAGGCGTGTAGCCTGAACTGTGAAGGAGTTACGATAGAACTCGGTGAAGTGAACTGGAGTACAGATTTTGTTGCTAAAAGAAGAGCGAGAGAGGACCCTATCATAAGATGAGGAAAGATAATGAAATTTACTCGAAGGGGAAGATGGATCATTTAATATAGAAAAAAGTACAAGTAATATTCTGGAGTTGCGCCTCTGCCGGATTGTAAGCCAATTTAACTTAGATCTGTATTGCAAAATATGATCATACTTACGAAGCCCAAAGATAAATCTTATACAGTTATTGAGGAGGCGTTCCAGCTTGTTCAGAAGATCTTGGGACAGGTCTGGGTAACACACATCTGCAGAATAAATCATGGGTAATATAAGTGAATGGACAAGCATGATCTTAGATTTTGTGGGAAGAAAATGTTTTAAACGATACAGAGAGCATAACGTGGCAGTGACTTTACGACTCACATCTGAAACCTGAGTTCTCCAATTCAGCGTGCTGTCGATGTGAAGGCCAAGATTTCGCTGTGATGGTCAGATTAATCTTAGCCAGCATCCTTGAGCTACCCACCAGTATAGCTTGGCATTTCAAAGATTGCCCAAAACTCTATAACGAGTAGACCAATCCTTGATAGCTGCTAAGTTGTCGTTAAGGTTTTTGATCCCATTATGGATATCCCCAATCCCAGTTTGCACATAAAGCTGAAGGTCATCGGCATACAAATGATACGAGCAGTCGATGATGGAGGTAATAAAGTTTATAAAAATTGAAAACATAGAAGAAAGAATACCGCCTTGCAGTACACCAGCATCCACATCAGCCCAAGCTGAGGACAGTTGGTCCACACTGACTGACTGCTGTCGACCGCGAAGATAAGATGCAAACCAATCCAATTCAGTAGGGCCAAAATTCAAATGAGGACGTATGGAAAGAAGGATTTCATGATCAACTGTGTTGAAAGCATTTTAGAAATCAAGTAGTATCAGTACTGTTTTTTTTTCTTCCATGCCTTGTTTTTTGTTTATTTTCATTGTAAAAAAGAAATTACCTAAACTATCGGCGTCCTAAAGCTTGTTCCCTGCCGCCTTTTCGAACGGGAAAGTTGTGTCGTTTACGATCAGGATACACATTACGCCACAGGACGACGTAAAATTAAAATGAGAAATAACCGTAATAAAAATAAGAAGCGACTGGGTTGGCGTAAAGAAACAGGCATAAATATGATAAACCTAATGATATAAGTATCTAACGATCTATCTACTTACAGCATTAGTGATTAAAACATGTCGGTACATAGCATACGACGCGCGGGGAAGTGGGGGTGAAATTATAATTTGAGCTGAGGTAGTATAGCCCCTTAAGAATTAAAATGTAGATGCGTTGTCACTCCTGAGGACTAAGATGGAATGTCTAGTTTCCATTAAAAACGGTCTCCGGATCTTTGCATGTAATTCTGTGTGAGCGTGGTCCTACCCCGGTCGAGCCGATCCATTTGTGCTACAACCATAATATAGCTGCATCGGGTCTCTATCACGTATAAAGCAGTACCATAATACATTCTGGAAAGTGTGCACAAGTATTTCATGATTTAATTCCTCCTATTCTCCACCATCGCTGTGTAGTGGCGGCATAGGAGAATCCACTGCTCCCATATCGTCCCGTGGGTGTCGTAAAAGGCGCCAGAGGTAAATAAAATGGAAGATGAGCACCATGTTCCTGACAGAAAGTCAAAATCATAAGGAATCATCGATCAATAATTTGACGGGCGTTACGTAAAATAATTGATGATTGCAATCACATTTTTTGAACGATCCGGTACAAAAAATTGACAGGACCTTTATAACCTGTGAACTATGATTGTTTGCACGAATTGTGAATGTAAAACTGTTTGACGAATAACTTGTATTTTACTTATTAGTCAAAATTAATTGTGATAATTGCACCGACCATTCTATACTAGTTTTATAAGACAGACCGGTTGTGTGACGTGCGTTTTCCAACCCGCGTGTGAAGCATGGCAACGATGGTAAATACCCTTCACAATCTCAGGCACAATCTACGGTGAGGCTATGGGGAGGGGAGCAGTGGATTTTGATAGGCCGGCAACGCACCTACAATTCCCCTGGTGTTGCGGATGTTCATGGGCGGTGGTAGTCACTTAACTTCAGGTGAGCCGCATGCTCGTTTGCCCCTTCTTCCCCTTCTATAAAAAAGGTTTTAATGACGATGATATCCACCGTCACGCAACCGTTGATAACTGTTGATTAAAGTTGTGTTGTTATTCCTCGCATTCAAACTAAACGGTTGGCACTGTTTTTCGCAATGCCCACAGCAAAATAATGAAATAATTTACCAGCAACTGCCTTTTCGTCCAATTACAATGGTAGGGCGATTTACTATCCATGGCATCATAACCATCACCAGGTGGTATTTTAGTCAAGCACTGGCTTATGATAAGTAACGACAAGTGTGAAAGACGTCGTTTGCAACATTTTTTTATAGAATAAGGCTGGCAAACGAGCACACTGATGGTAAGCGATTGCTGCGGACCATAGACATCTACATGTATCCTCGATTACGAATTAAAATGCAGATGCGTTGTCACCCGTGAGGACTAAGATGGAATGACTGTCTTCCAATAAAAAGGGTCTCCAGTTCTCTACACTCACCATACGAAACACAGCATTTTTAAAAGCAGTACTGGAAATTCACTACCGAGAGTTCATAAACATCTTTCTTAGATAAAATAAAAGCCTCACGCTTTCCGTTAAGTTCCATATCGTCGCATATGGTTTTGTTTTTCCTTCTACAATGCTATTCCACTATTAGTCAGAGGGCAGCTAATCCCTGAAAGGCGATCCGTAAAGACTCAGTATAATGTACGCAATAAAGCAATATAAATTTTGAATTGTTCAGACAGGCCATTAGGTGTCTCGTCTATATATCAATGACGAAGAGACAGCAATCGCAAGTATTAACGATCAGGAAGTATATGAATATATTTCTTCTACTGTATTAGCCTCTCCCGATTATATTTCACTCTGTACATGTGCCTCTACCACTGCTTTTGGAAGTATATCTGACTACAGTATCCCTTACAGCCTATTTAAGTCCACTGCTGAACATAGGCCCCCATGGATTGCCTCATAGCGAGGATATTTGCCATTGTTGCCACGTGGACCAGACCTGCCCATCTCCTGGTTTGTTTCGAGCTGCTACCTCTTACGTCACCGACGGGATGATATGGGATAGTGGATATCCTTACACTGCTCGGTATTACAGTATATTTGAGTATATAAAGGCGCAATGCAGTACGAGACCAAGTTTTTAACCAAGGCATTTTAACCAAGTTCAAAAAACGAGAAGGTTTTATATTCGATGCATTTTTTCTATGTATACATCATAGCGTTACCCCTGTAATCTGCGATGGAATAAGCAAAGTCCAAACAGCAGCTTACCACTCGGATCACGTTTAGCTTTTACTTAGACGGAAAATTGTGATAAAAGTGATAGTTACAGGAGATGGTTAGTCAATAGACATGTGTCATTCATTCATTTCAGGTTACCGAATCATTCAAGTACTTTTCGTCACACTTACCTGTACATTCGGATCGGTCATTCAAACCATTCAATGGATCATTTCGGGCTTCAGTACTCTGGCTAGTAGCCCATTGCCCACACAATCATAAGCCCAGTATCCCATTAGTGCCTCTTACGACATGCTCTGAACACGGAAACTGTAAGTCATAGACCAACATGGGATATTTTTCGTGTGCTCAGGGATTTTTCTTTTATTAAATGGTATACTCTTTAATAGAAGGTTTTTCGAACGATTTTTCTTTTTTTTATAATAGGATCTTACTGCTCCGGGGCGCAGTAGCTTAGCAATGGCCCATGAGTTGCTGCGATAAGGCCCGCGGGTTTGAATCCCGGACGGAACAAGTATTTATATGGCCTACTAGTAATTGTTTCGGGTCTGGATGTTTGTCCTTGTGCAATTTATGCATGTAAACTGCCCCCACGATACAGGAAAATCGTAGTGTAGAGGTAATTTAAAAAAAAAGAAAAATACTTTATGATACTTAAGTGTGATACCATATAAATTAGAAGAAAAAATTCAATAAAGGTGAAAAGTAGTATGACATTTTAATATAACTATTAAGACAACAGTCTACGATTAATTGTAACCATAGAGTACATTATATACTTACCTTGTACACCTTGTGTGGTACATTATATATATACCTTGAACTTTTAATTATAATATAAAAAGAACGTCAAAAACTATAAATAATAAATAAGGTACTCCTCATTCCACTTATTAGCTTTATACATTATGTATTAGTGATTATTTTTAATGTTTAAATTTTTTTTAAATTTTAATCATAAACTTTTATTTTATAAAACGACTACGTTTCTCGGTTCAGAAAAACATTAATTATAATCTTACATAAATTCAAAGTCATAATTTGACATATTTAATTATAAATAAATAATTAATTTTGTTATTAAAAGCAAAATTACTATGTATTTAATTTTATTAAATGTTTCTTGTGTCTGGACAATGGCTTTTGATTTTTTTCCGATGTTTCTTATGTAATACAGGAAGTTGTGTTGGATTTTTGTCCCGCAAAAACAAAGGCCAGTTAGTTACAAACTGTACTGGCACTATAGCACATACATAGTGCCACAATAAATAAAATAAAAAACAATTACACACACCACTGGCAGCACGTAAATAGAACTGTTTTTTCTATCTACATTGTTACTGCTCGTTTAGTGGAGATATTTCTGGAATTTTGCAGTCGCCTCTCGCGACATCTACTGGAAATGAGGCATTCCATCTTAGTCCTTACGGGTGACAACGCATCTGCATTTTGATTTGCAATCGAGGATAGATGTAGATGTCTATGGGCCGCAGCAACCACTTACCATCAAGTGGACTGTGTGCTCGTTTGTCATCATATCCTATAAAAAAAATATATAGTCTTGTCTTTATTGGACAACTATAGTCTGTGATATATATATATATATATATATATATATATATATATATATATATATATATATATATATATATATATATATATATATATATATATATATATATATATATAGTCTATAGTCGGCGAATTATTGATTAGGTCCGTGGAGTTTTAGCGGGAATTCGACCGCCAACAGGTTGCTACTCCTGTTTTATCGTTTAAATAATTGTTTGAAGTGGATTTTTGATACGTATAAACTTTCAGTGGTAAAAACAGTAGTGTGTTTTTCTGGCGCCGCTCCCCACTCCCCCCGTAATTGACAGACTTTCTGTTTAGGAATGCGCATGGCCTCTCCAGTTGGTTGAATACTCAAAGGTAAAAATAATGCGATTTTGTGTATTAGGTGTCTGGGCATGTGAGCTATTAGAGAAAACCACGAAACAAGTGCTTCGATGTTGATATAAACCTCAAATTATTATGTTCGCTAAGGCGCCTTATGAACTTGAGTGACTGTCCTCATCGACTGTCCGCTGGGTTGATCTGCCGTCAAATTTAATGAGACGCATCAGCATTTTGTGAAAATAAAACCTACAAAAACGAAGATCCCGAATGAAATGAAGACATGGCTCAAATGACAAGCATCCAAGCCAAAAATCTGAAATCTAAAAATTTAAAAAAAGTACTTATTAAAATAATCTCAGGCTATGAGGCATTCATCTTAGTTGTTAGAGAAGATAACGCATCTGTACCCTTCTTTGCTTGAAGTCGGTTGCAGGCTTGCAGATGTCCATAGAATGCGGTAGTCACGTTACCAACAGGTGGAGTGGTAACTCGTTTGTCTCTTTAATGTCATGAAAATACGGATTTGATAGAAATCCTACAGCTCTCTTGTATTTTAAAAAAGTGGTAAAATCAAAAAAATTGCACAATGTAAATAAAATGAGAATCATCATCAGTGTAGTCGAAGTCAATTGAATACGCATTGTTAAGAATGTCTGAAAAACTACTGGTCAAATCTTTATTAAATTTATATGGTTAACAAAATGGGTTCACTTAGAAAAAAGTACTGAGGAACACATAAAGGAATGCAGTCGAATAGAGAACCTCCTCCTTTTTTTGAAGTCGGTTGAAAATGGTAATGGCGCGTGAAATGAATGGTGACACGAATCAGAGACTTATACGTGGTAGCACCACACTGCATCTGTATTGTGGTTATAGCACAAATGGGTCAGGTCGACCGGGGAAGGACCACGCTCTCGCAGAATACCCGCGTAAAATATCAGCTTAATGTTTCGTATGGTGAGTGTAGAGAATATGAGACCCATTTTACTGGATACGGGGCATTCCATCTTAGTCCTCAGGGGTGATAACGCATCTGCATTTTGGTTTTTAACCGAAGATACGAGGGTGGATTGAAAAGTACTCGGCCTAACCAAGAAAATAAACACATACTAAATCAGTTATATTTTTATTTTTCTACGTAATCACCATCAAGTTCAATACACTTTTGCCACCTCCCCTTCCAAGCATTTAGACCGTTGAAAAAAAATGATTCTTCCTTAGAGTCAAAATATGCGTCTACAGCTGCTTTGACCTCGTCGTTCCTCGCCTCGTCGAAAATCTTTGACCTCCCAAGTGCTTTTTTAGGTTAAGGAACAGAAGAAGTCTGATGGTGCCAGATCAGGTGAAAACGGCGGATGCGGTAACAATTCAAAGCCACAGTTGTGAATTTCAGCCATTGACTGTACTGACGTGTGAACACGGGCGTTATCTTGATGAAACAGGACTTTTCTTCTGAGCATTCCTCGACGTTTTTCTTTTATTTCCTCTCGTAAACAACGTAGTAAGGTGCAGTAGTAATCAGAGTTTATAGTCTGACCCCTTTCAAGATAATCAATCATAATCACACCTTTCGAGTCCCAGAATACTGAAGCCATCACCTTATTTGCCGACAAAATCGACTTAGCCTTTTTAGGGGGTGGTGAACCAGGTCTCCTCCACTGTTTTGATTGTTGTTTTGTTTCCGGTGTACAGTAATGAACCCATGTTTCGTCCATAGTAACAAAACGATTCAAAAAATCATCTGCATCGGCTTCAAATAACTCCAAACAGTCGCGTGAAATAGTCAGTCGCGTCCTTTTTTGTTCAACTGAAAGCAGTCGCGGAACCCACCTCGCAGACACCTTGTGGAAACCCAACTCGTTGACAATGATGTTTTGAGTTCGTTCGTAAGAGATGCCTATAATCTCGGCTATCTCTCTAATTTTTAATCTGCGGTCTCCCATTATTAAATCAAGTACTTTTTTAATATTTTCGTCAGTAGTTGACGTCGAAGGCCTTCCAGAGCGGGGTTCATCTTTCACACTCTCTCTACCACGCTTAAATTCTGCTATCCATTTTTTGACGGATGAATATGACAGAGCACAATCGCCTAATGTACTGACCATGTCATCATGGATGGCTTTTGATGATAGCACCTTCTTATAGAGGTACTTAATGACGGCACGCTGCTCGATTTGCTCCATTCGCGGAAATTATGTCCGATTACTTTGTTAAGAAATTTATAAAATCACAACTAATTATCGCACACGTTTCGAACTTCACACAATGAACTAGTCTGAACTGAACTAAATAATGTGGGTAGATTTGATTTTTAGAATTGAATGGATCTGTGTTAGGCCGAGTACTTTTCAATCCACCCTCGTAGATTTACATGTCTGTGGACCACAGCATCCACTTAACATGAGGTGGACTCTGTGAGTTTGTAATATATCATTACTATAGCGAAAATCACCGAATATCATCGAAAGTTATTAACTGCGAAGGACAAATTACAGTGCCGGAATATTACAAACAAACGCAGAGGCATCTTCTCAAACTACCTGTGTCCCTTCTCAGATGCAATGTAAGACAATGTACGATGGGGTAGCCAACAATTTGAGCTTCTACTTATGGGAGCTAGTCTGCTTGGATTTGTTACTCTCTGATAAGACCTATTTTTTTTTAATAAGAGTGGGCAAATAAGCATGCGGCTTACCTGATGGTAAGTAACTACCGCCGGACACCAGGGGAATTGTAAGTGCGTTGCGGGCTTTAAAAAAAAGAGTAATTTTATTGTGCTTTATTTGAAACCATAGAACATGCGTCAGTTAGCAGTCAGTCAATTACTTTTCATTTCTGATAAATGATAGTACCCGGATGACTGAGCTTTACTCGGTTTTTTTTGAAATTACATTTAGTAATAATATTTTTTGATCTTATTGACATAATAGAAAAAACTGAACTGGTTATTTGAATAAAGAATCATGAGTGCAATTACTTTAATAAATTTTTTTGTATTTTCAAATAATACTAAAAAAAAGGGATCGAAATAAGAGATTTTCTCACAAAAGAAGGGAACTTGAAAAAAAAGGAAAAAAAATAGCACCGAAGGCAGGACGCGAACCAAGGCATTACGATTTCGCGACCGCTCAATATCCACTTGTACCTTCTTATATTGTAGATGTTTTTCATTACCTGAATTGCGCCCTCCTTTCTGCCAAGGAGGGTCGCGTTCGTATACGGCTTAGAGATCTCTAGTCAGATCGTTAAGCCAATTCCTAAAAGGCGGTGTTTAGTGGGTAAAAGTCTCCACATAACCACGCAGCCGGCTGCGTGGTATGCTATGAGCATTCACCGCCTCCCTCCCCCGCTTTCCGGAGGGTTGCCCATATTTGCTTCAGGCGCAAAAAAAATTGCCTGAAAACACGGACAAAAGACATTTTATAAAAATAAATCCTAGCTAGATCGATTTATTGCCCCCGAAACTCCCTGGACACTAAATTTTGAAAATCGTTGGAGCCGTTTCCGAGATTCTAATTATATATATATATATATATATATATATATATATATATATATATATATATATATATATATATATATATATATATATATATATATATATATATATATACAAGAATTGCTTGTTTAAAGGTATAGGATTGAAGTTGTCGTAAAAATAAAAAATGTCAAAAAAACACCTTCAGAATTTTTTTCGCTGTTGTTCGGTTACAAGAACTTCATTGCATAATTATATTAAAACAAGTAATTTTTATTTAAAATTGTCATTTAAAAAAATTTCACGTGTTTTTTTTCTTACTCTGACTGATCTCTTGATTTCTGTACAATTTGAAATCTAACTCATCGGAAAGTGCTCGAAATTCGAGTTGCGTGATTCCACCCGGAACTATAGACAAACAAGAAAGTGACTTAATAAAAACATTGTAAATATGACGTTTTTCAGATGAAATTTAATTACTTACAAGTACCTCGAAGAAATTGGCGACGTCTCGCAACATAGAGTGAAGTCAATAATCTCTTTACTTTCTCTTACACTTTTACACTTTCTAGCTTTGCTAAGAAGAAACTGATCTAAATGAAAGTGTTTAAAGACTCTCTCTAACGTTTGCGCTTGTGCCGCTACGCACTAGTGCAACTTGAGTAAGGGGAACCTTGAAAACTGCTATGATAAGTTCATAGTCCACCTGATAGCGGTACCTAATTAACTACTAGTCTATGAAAACTGGAGCCAATTCTTAATAATGAAGGCTGCAGACAACGCCGATATCAGTCAGTCGCAATTGTAATGTTGTTTTTAAATTATTTATTATAACCTATCAAAATTCTACTGGTGTATAATAGCCCCGTAATGCACAACCCTAGTTGATAGCCCGACACTAGCAGTGTACTCTTGGTCTGGAATAAAGGTAATATGACATTTAGCCAGGTTTATGTCGGTCAGTAATTCAACTAATGTGTTTATTAGGTGAAAATTTATTTTAATAAAAACTTTAGGTGGTAGAGACGTGCTGCAGCTATATTGTGGTTGCAGCACGAATGGGTCGGCTCGACCGGGGTTAATGCTGCTGTGTTTTCGTATGGTGAGTGTAGAGAACCAGAGTCATTTTTCCATCTCAGTCCTCAGGGCTGGCATCGCATCTGCATTTTGATTCTTCATTGAAGATTAATGTAATATGTATGATAATGGCCCATAGATATCCTTGGGCCACAGCATCCACTTACCATCAGGTGGAATGTGTGCTCGTTTGGCACCCTTATTCCATAAAAAACAAGGTTTTTCAGGGTGATTAGCTGTACCTACTTGTGTAAATGATTTTTATAAACAAAAAATAGTACAAAAAGTTTGTAATCTCTGCATAAAAAAGTCACTTACTCCCCATTTTAAGGAAAACACGTAGAAAAACACGGTGTTAGCTACTAAAAACAAGTATCCTTCCGTTTGAAACTGATGTTTGATGTCACCTAAACTTAAACAGGTCTAAACAAGTTAAAAAAGCATAAAAACGAACATTATTTTGACACATGATGGCACAACAGGCATGTCATCAACTTCTACGGCGCTTGACACGACAGGCGTGTCACGAAATATTTGTTCGCCGCCACTGCTAAAGTTGTCGGAAATTGGTGTCGTAACGAATCGGTTTTTATTGAAGTTAGCCGGGTCTATGTTCAACTAATGTGTTTTATAGAATCTTGCCTACAAATTATACAAGCCATCACCCAGATTGTCTCCTAGAAGAGATTTTTATAACAGTTTATGCTGTGACCTGTGTGTAAAAATATTTTGGGGACATTTTTGGCTCCTTCTTGGCACCCTCTTATTTTGTCAGTCGGCAAGCAGCAGTTTACTAATTGTGGTACAGATAATTACACAGAAACAGTACAGAATCTGGCGTTACTTTGCGGAAATCTGAATCTGAAAACTGAACCGATTGTAATGAATGTACGAACAGGTAAAAAGCAACCATGAGTGTTCAAGGCTATATATTAAAAAAGAAGATTAAAAAACAATTGGGCTCTGATGATTATAAGAAATTTGCCGAATATGGATTTCGCCGAATATTCGACGGAAAGTTAGGTAAAAAATTTACCGAACCGAATATAAGGCAGATAATATAAGACATTATTCGGCAGAATCACCTGGATCCTAACCAATTTATATCTAAACTTGTTACCGTAAAGCGCGCGGGATTAGCGCCGGACTCTACCTCTCCCTCATCATCTAGTAGGTACTAAGCAAATTGCCGGCACATGCTTATGTTTTGACCTTTTTATGTGAAAAAAAAAGTATTTCATTGTGTTATTCTTAGTGAAAATTGATAATTATATGATAAAAAGGAGTGGCAGGAGATCTAAGTACTATTTGGATTTATTTTAGAGAAACTGACGACCAAAGTAGAGGGAAATACAAGGAGATTTAACCCATAAATAAAATATACTTTCAACAGGAAAATTATGAAAGACATGGCAATACTCAATTCGTACATTTCAATACAGTGAACACCGGTACCGCTTAAAAGAATGTTCGGTGATTTAACCGAATATTCGGCCGAATACGTATATTCGGTAAACCTGCCGAATACGGAACATGAAACGAATAATCGACCCATCTCTAATGATTATGTTATATGTAAATAACGCCACAATAATAGATCTTAAATTAATGGATGTCGAAATATTAGGGCAGCTTAATCTATGTGTTCCTGAGAGGTATGTGTGGCGCCGACGGCAGCCGCGACTGTTGTTGGAGCCGCGAGGTCGCACCAACCTTCTGAGCGAGGCACCTCTATCGCGCGTACTCCGCACGCTCAACTTAATAGCTTGTGAGACGGACCTGTTTTGTTGTACTCTGAGTGAATTCACAAAGACAGAATTGTTTGTAATTTGTTACAAAAATTAAATAATCGATACAAATCAGTTAGACAGCTACACTATCGCATTAGTTAATCCTGTAATGATAGTTGTAAGTTTCAGAAATAAATAAATAAAAAATAAAATAAAAATAATAGATGTTATCCAGGCAAAGCCAGGGCGGTTACCTGGTCTACAATAAAGATGTTACTACAATAAAATAGTTAAAGAATAATTACCTAGCTGGTATCCGCGCGTTTATCACGCAGATTATAGCTAATTATCCTATTATTAAGCTAGAACAAAAATGCCTGACTCGTAAAATGTATTTCAAGTATAAATTTAAATTTTAGTTATTATCAGGAAGACTGCTGCCCATCTCCCGGGTTGTTTCCCTCTGTCGCGTCTTGCGACATCCACGGGACGACATGGGCTAGTGTGGATATTCTGGCAAAAAATAAAAGTATCAAAGACAATTTCATCAATTTCGAACAACATTTATTTTCTCATGAGTGAGATGATTTTAGTTCAAGAAAGTGTCCACCGCGCTGTCACAGGACGTGTCGGCTCACAAGTTACTACTGTTTCCTACGGACGTCTGTAATCAACTTTAAACAATGAAGGATACAGATGCGTTTTTATCTCAAAGGACTGAGATCAAAATAATTAATAGAATCAGGCGTTACTTTGCAGAAATCCATTATATTGAAGTTGTTAGAAGTTAATTTGCTCATTTCCGCGTAATGTAATAAAATTATGTGTCCCGCCCAGTTTGATAAGCACCTCCCACCCTATCTCAATGAGGGCAAATAATCTTACGTTCACCAGATGTCCCTAGGTGACACTGAAGTGAAGTTTTTTGTTTTATTTAATAAATTAATAAAAGTTTATCAGTTACTAGAGTATTATATTAATACAGAAAACAATCTTTTTCCTTTAATTGTCTGCACATTGTTAACAATTTTTTTGATTTTTCTATTTTAATGAATATCTGTGGTTTGGTTTGGTACAGTAAAGAAACATTAGCCTTTACAATTTTCGGAAAAAATAACTTCCCGACTACGAAATCTGTCAAATATTACACCTCATTTTATTTTTTTTATATTTTTTATATGAGATAGAGTGACAAACGAGCACACAGTCCACCTGATAGTAAGTGGTTGCTGTGGCCCAGAGACATCTACATCTATCCTCGATTGCAAATCAAAATGCAGATGCGTTGTCACCCGTGAGGACTTAGATGGAATGCGTCGTTTCCAGTAAAAAGGGTCTCCGGTTCTCTACGCTCACCATACGAAACACAGCAGCATTAAGCTACTATTTGACGCTGGTATTCTGTGAGAACGTGGTCCTGCCCCGGTCGAGTCGACCCATTCGTGCTACAACTATACAACTAATAAAACTGCAGCATGGCTCTACCACGTAAACCTCTTTTTTATAGAATAGGGTGACAAACGAGCACACAGTCCACCTGATGGTAAGTGGTTGCTGCGGCCCATAGACATCTACATCTAGCCTCCATTAAAGATCAAAATGCAGATGCGTTGTCACCCGTGAGGACTGAGATGGAATGCCTCGTTTCCAGTAAAAAGGGTCTCCGGTTCTCTACACTCACCATACGAAATACAGCAGCATTAAGCTACTATTTCACGCTGGTATTCTGTGAGAGCGTGGTTCTTCCCCGGTCGAGCCGACCCATTCGTGCTACAACTATACTACTAATATAACTGCAGCATGGCTCTACCACGTACAAAAGAGATAAAGTACTCTTTTAAGTGGCGCCGCCCTGGTGGCGAAGAAAGTCGTGGATGCCCTCATTGCATGCTCTATCCCGTCACCACTAATCATAGCACCATCACTCCCAGCACCAGCATACTCGGAATGACTCACCAATTTCCCTAATATGATACGTGTTTCGCCTCTACACGAGGCGTGTGAAGTTGACTATCTCTAGCTAAATAAATAAATACTTGCTGAGATCAAAATGCTTCGCTGCCTGTATTATATTGGTTCTTCTTAAAGAAATAATTGAGAGTTGTTTCTAGGTGATAGATGAAATAAGAGTGTGGTACTGTCTAGACTAGAGATACTCTGGATGAAACGAAATATAAGTACTTCTCTAGACTGAGATCAAAGGCTTCATCATCATCATCATCATCATCATCATTACAGCCCTTCACAAGTCCACTGCTGAACATAGGCCTCCCCCAAGTAATGCCACAAAGCACGGTCCAGAGCCACCTGCATCCATCGACTTCCTGCATGTCTTACCAGGTCGTCACTCCATCTAGTGGGGGGTCGCCCTACACTACGCTTACCGGTACGAGGCTGCCACTCGAGAACCTTTCTTCCCCATCGGTTATCGGTTCTTCGAGCTATATGGCCGGCCCATTGCCACTTCAGCTTACTAATCCGTTGGGCTATGTCGGTCACTCTGGTTTTACTGCGGATATCCTCATTTCTGAGTCTATCACGCAGAGAAACTCCGAGCATAGCCCTCTCCATAGCTCGCTGAGCGACCTTAAGCGTCCTCATACGGCCAGCAGTGAAGGACCACGTCTCAGATCCGTAAGTCATCACTGGCAACACGCACTGGTTGTACAATCTAGTTTTTAGAGATTGAGGTATACCTGACGAAAAGATATGTCGTAATTTCCCGAACGCTGCCCAGCCGAGTTGAATCCGTCGATTGACCTCTCGGTCGAAGTTGGACTTACCTAGTCGGACTATTTGTCCCAGGTAAACGTACTCGTCAACAACTTCGAGCATAGTGCTCCCAACAACTACCGGCACAGGTGTGACATGGACATTAAACATGATCTTTGTTTTGTCCATGTTCATCTTAAGCCCTATCCGTTGGGAGGCACTATTGAGGTCATTGAGCATAATGCTTAAGTCCTCCAGCGATTCTGCCATAAGGACTATATCGCCGGCAAATCGAAGGTGAGTGATGTACTCGCCATTGATGTTAATACCGTATCCTTTCCAGTCCAGTAGCTTGAAAACGTCTTCCAACGCAGCGGTGAAGAGTTTCGGGGATATAACATCACCCTGTCTTACACCTCTCTGCAGTTGGATAGGTTTCGAACTCTGGTTCTGTACTCGGATAGCCATCGTAGCCCTACTGTACAAACACTTCAGCACTTCGATGTACCGACAGTCAACTTGGCACCGCTGAAGGGACTGTAGCACCGCCCAAATTTCGACGGAATCAAAGACTTTCTCATAGTCCACATATGCCAGGCAAAGTGGCAGATTGTACTCTTCGGTCTTCTGTACAATCTGCCGCAGGGTATGTATGTGGTCTATGGTACTGAAGCCTTTTCGGAAACCGGCTTGTTCAGGAGGCTGGAAGTCGTCGAGTCTGCGTGCGAGACGATTCGTAATGACTCTCGAAAACAGCACGTAGACGCGGCTCAGAAGGGAAATCGGTCTGTAGTTCTTTAAGAGAGCGTTGTCGCCCTTCTTAAAGAACAAGACCACCGCACTTCTGCTCCACGCCTCTGGAGTAGTGCCACCATGGAGGACGGAATTGAAGAGCTTCTGAAGGACTTCAAGTACCGGTGTTCCACCCGCTTTCAGAAGCTCCGCTCTAATTCCATCCTCGCCCGGGGCCTTGCCGTTTTTAAGGTGGTGGAGAGCCATTCTAATCTCGCTCAGACTGACGTCCGGGATATCATCGGAATAGTGTCGGATAAGACTTGCTCTTGGATCGTTACTCACACTTGCGTGTGGCTCCAACGATGATGTGTACAGCTGCCCATAGAACCTCTCAATCTCACTCAGAATCTCAGGTGTCCCGGAAACGATGTTGCCACACTCAGTCTTCAGCTTTGACAGTTGGCTCTTTCTGGCAGACAGATCTCTGGCAAAGACTTTGGAGCCCTGGTTCCGCTCGATCGCTTCTTTAATACGAGCTTCACTTACGATTAAGAGGCTTCGCAACCTTTATAATACCGACTGGTTTGATTACGCTTACCGGAACAGTTGGGAGTTGCTGCTGGGCGGCATATGGAAACAGAGAGTCGTAGTTTCTATTCTAGAGGTGTAAATTTCCCATGAGAATAACGTATTTTTCGATCGTAAAATGTCTTTCCTTAGAATGCAGTCGGTCTATCCTTTCATAAACATAAACACTCACGCCTGTCACCCAGAAGGGTAGGTAGAGACTACGGACTTCCATTTGACACGATCCTGACATACCTCTTTCGCCTTTTTTACATCCATATATCTACGCATACATGCTCGTCGGTTAAGGGTACTTTTAACGTGGCCCATTTTCAAAATATCTCCAATTTGGTCGATAAACTTTTTTCTAGGACGTCCCTTCCCGACTCTGCCGTTCACATCTGCCATATAAATTTGCTTTGTCACTCTTTCCTCATTCATTCTTTCTACGTGACCAAAGCACCGAAGCATTCCTTTCTTAATCCTGGTCACAACATCA
Organism: Parnassius smintheus behrii; assembly: GCA_036936625.1. Taxonomy (NCBI): domain Eukaryota; kingdom Metazoa; phylum Arthropoda; class Insecta; order Lepidoptera; family Papilionidae; genus Parnassius; species Parnassius smintheus. The sequence continues at coordinate 4,066,307 of JAUPFT010000030.1, read as the reverse complement.
TCTTGCATACCACCTTTATCTCTTATCACGCAATTTCTCACCCTGTCATTCAGATTCAACTCTAGCATACTCCTTAAAGACCGCATTTCTACATCATTCTATCCTTTCCTTATCGAAATATGTTAAGCAGGTGTAAAGAGGTTATTAGTATGTGTGTAGATATAGTTTTTCCTTATGTTCAATTATATGTTGATTCATTATTACCAAGTATTTCATTTATCGTCTTTAGTAACTATTTAAGTAGGTAAAGTTAGACTAGAGAGCTTAAGCAATTCAAAATCTTCGAATCAGTCAACGATAGACGAATGGCACTAAATCCAACAGTCAATTCTTGTTATATTATCTATTTATTTGTTGCTTATGGTATTCCTTAGGGCAGGCCTATGTACAGCAGTGGATTTCTGAAGAGCTGTTATGATGATGATGATGATTTGTTTATTTTGTACCAAAAATAAAGCAGAATTTACTGCTTGCGACATTTGTTCTATTATTTTTTGAGATTATTATACCAAATTTTATTCTGTAAGTTAGTGGTGCTTGTATAGGCGACGTCAGCGCCCCCTCAGTCGTTGCTAATTATCCTGTGAGTAAATCACTGCTGTTGCTGAACCGTCTGCCAAGTAGGGTTGCCAGATGGTCGGGATTCGTCTGAATTCTCCCGACATTTTAAATGATCTCCATACCCTGATACTCAAAATCTCCAGACAGCTTATCTTCACATAGTACCTTTTGATTTAATAAGGGCTGAGTTAGTAATTAGACTGAATTTTAAACTAAAGGATCCAAATTGGTAGACTGGGTAATGTCCGATGCCAGATACAGTGGCCTAAAAATTAAGTGCAGTTAAATTAGTTGTGTCAACAATGTTTTTGTAGCCTATTAATATAGGAAATAAACTTTTTATTTTCCAATTCTATTTTTAATATTTATTTCTCCCAATAACAACACCAAAATCCCGTCATTTTTAAATATTGTCCAGATATTTTGGTCTTCAGATCTGTCATTTCTACTGCCAAGCGTTCGTTCATTCGTTCAAGACCTATGTTCAGCAATGGACCGGTAACGGTAAATCGGGCTCTGCACCCTTGTCCTTTGTACCTATGAAAGAAAGTGTAATTTATTGCTGAATTCAGTTCACCTTTATAGTCCACTGCGGTAATGTATGTACTTGCAACACAGATAACAAATAATGAAACAATGTATAACAATAAAGCGTGCTCATTATCCGGCCATTATACTATTTTATCGTTTCCCGCTACATTTTTTATCTGTTACATTATAAAAGACTTGCAAAATTTGTTACTTTGTTACACTTAAGACAGAGATACTATGCATGAATATCTTAAGTATCAATCGTTATATATATCTTGCGTATATAATATATTGCAATGAAAAGGCAAATAAGTATGTAATAGTATTTATATTTTTCAATTCAATTTTCATCTTGACTGATTCCTACTGTGACTGCCTTTGTGAACAGTTGTGTACAACTTTTTGCGATAATTAGTCTATAATGTGCATGCTATAATCACCCTAGTTGCAATAACGATTACCGCTAATACTGGGTGCGTAAAGTGCAGTGCAATTTAAATTTTTTTTGCCACTGTTTCGATTTCGTTCCCGCTCCGCTGCTCGTGGTCATAACTGAGGGGCGCCTCACCCCCGCGTGAAGAGTCTGACTGCTATTTTTCGTCCCGGTCCTACTCATCGTGTAACTTGTTGTGTCGTCGTAAACAATGAACAACTCGCAACGCGCGTCTCCGATCAAAGTCTCCTCGAACCCCGATTTATCTAATATGTCGGTAGATATGGAATCTTACGTTAACTCGCGTAAAAGGAAACAAATGGAATGCGAACATCATGGAATGTTTGCAATTTTTGAGCAAAGGATGGAACAGCAAATGAAACTTTTGAATGACAGCATTACTAACTGTATTACAACCGCCGTCAACTCTGCAATTACCGAACAACTATCACACGTTACTTCAAACTTATGTGAAATAAATTTAACCTTACAAAAACTTACTGAGGATAACTCTAAAATTAATAAATCACTCTCTGAAACCAATTTACGTTTATCCGAAATGGAAATATCTCTTAGCACGTCCATACAAAGGCTGGATTTATTTGAGAGTCGATTGCAAGCATGTGAGAGTGTCACTTCTCAATCTACAGAACTGTCCACACAAGTTCGATCCCTTGAGATCAAAATTTATTTATTTATTTATTATTTATTTATTTATTTATATTTCCTACTTACATTTACCATTACAGGGAAAACCTAAATCGATAAATGTAGCATCTCAATTACAACATAATAATTAATTTAAATAACAATACATAATAATTAATTTCAATGACAATACATTACAATCAATTGTATACTACAATTTAAGAATAACATATTGTAAATAATGTCACTTTTGCGAATTCACTCCGTGAACACGAAAATAAGTCCAACTTCTCAGCTACCAAATTTAGTATGTGTATCGTTCGCGTGAGGGGGGTATTGCGAACCAGTTTAGTCCTGCCGCGTGGCATCGCAAGCAAGCTCGGCCGTCGTCGCCGCTGTACATACCTATCAGGCACGCATAAGCCTATCCACTGCAGCACACCCGGGTTGCTGATGTAACCACGGAACACCCTTAAAATGTAGATTACCAGCGCTAGATCTCTTCTAGTTTCCAACTTGTTGTATCCAACCATACCTAAAACAAACAAGGTTGGATACATCAAGGGGTAGGATGGATAAACCCCATAAAGCATATGATATATAAATCGCGTGAATTTATTCTGAATGCGCTCCAGCATAAGATTGTATTTATTTTCATGTGGAGCCCATATTGCTGAGTTACACTCCAGCTGACTTCTTACTAGAGCATCATACAGCACTGAGATTGCTTTAATGTTGGTAAATTTTACTGCTCTGCGAATGATAAACCCTAGTCGTTTATAAGCTTTCTTACATATATTCATGATGTGCTCCCGGAATGTCAATTTGACATCCATCTGGACTCCAAGATCCCGGACTGATTCCTCCCTCTTCATTAGCTCGCCATTCACCTTATAGTTGTAATGGAGTGGTGCCCTTGCACGACTAAATGATAGAATAGAGCATTTTGAAATATTAAACTGCAGTTTATTTTTATGGCTCCATTCAACTACTTGGTCGATATCTTGCTGAAGGTGCCGACAATCATCCTCAGTCTTGATGGCTAAAAGCAACTTTAGGTCGTCTGCAAATAACAGACATTTAGCCTCTCTTACTACTTCGGGTAGATCATTAATCATTATGTTGAACTCCAACGGCCCTAAATTACTACCTTGACTCACGCCAGACCTAGTAAAATAAGGCTCCGATCGGTACCCGCCATACTCCACATACTGTTTTCTATCTCTCATGTAACTTGCAAAAAAATGAAGCAGTTTAGGTGTGCAGCCAGCTTTCGCCATCTTTGACAGTAGGATATCGTTATCTACCAAGTCGAACGCCTTCCTAAAATCAAAGTAGGCGGCATCTACCTGCAACCCTGCATCAACATGAGGAACCAAATACGTCATGGCATTTAAGAGGTTACTAGTTGTGCTCCTCTCTAGCCGGAAGCCGTGCTGGGCGTCCGATAATTGCGGTGCAACTTGTTCCTGTACACTTCGCTGAATGGCTCCCTCAAACACCTTCGCAGGTGCTGATAGAATCGCCACTGGTCTGAAGGATTCAACTGTAGGTTTGTTACCTCCCTTAGGTATCGGAATAACACGCGTGATTTTCCAACTTTCTGGAAAATATGAATTCTTCAGACACAAGTTGAAAATATGTAATAACGGTTCTGCCAGCACTGAGCGGCAGTCTCGTATCACAAACGCCGGTATACCGTCCGGGCCCGAAAATGGACGAAGTTGAACAACAAGCTAGACTCAACAACCTAGAGATTACTGGAATCCCTGAAAAAATACGAGAGGATTTGTTATTGCATTTTAGTAACTTAACTAATTTCCTGGGAATCGAAGTATCAGCAAATGACGTAATTCACATATCGAGGATTCGTCCGTTTAAGGTGGTTCCCGGTCGTCCCAAGGCAATCGTAGTGAAGCTGGGTTCCCGTTTGCTACGCGATTCAATCCTTGCTGCGGTGCGTGCTAAAAAAGGACTTAGACTTTGTGACATCGGCTTTCCTGACGAGGGTTCCAAAATATATGTAAATGAACACTTAACACCGTCTAACAAACTACTTCCTAAAAATACTAAATTAAAAATGAAGTCTGCCCTATACCAATATTTGTGGGTTCGTGATGGTAAAATATTCGTCAGGAATAACGATACCACTCACTCTTTACGTATTAAAGACAGCTCGGATATTTTAAAAATTGTTTGACTATTTGTAAGTTTTAATCTAATCGTAATTTGCATCTACCAGTACTTATATATTATATGTAAACATACTGTGTTGTGCACAAAGTTAGGCTATATTTATCTAGGTAAGCATTATTATTTAGTTGTTATCAATAATATCAATATGTATGTATGTATGTATAACAATAAGATTATATGTTTATTTATACGTACTATTGTATAAAGTATTTGTTTCATTTATTTATATAAAGTCCTAATTTATACAAAGTTTATATAAAACATGCCTCATAACGTTATTGTGTGTATTGCTACCTATATACAGAATGGGTCCCACATATATGCAATAAATGAAACCTATCGCCTTTGCTGACTATATACAAAAAATTAACGTAATCGGTCCAGTAATTAGGTCAAAAAGTAGAGTTTTAATTTTAAGCAAATTTGAACACTCTATAGAATTGGGTCACTAAGTCAATGATTCAATGAACTTGAATGAATCCTTGAACATTAAAAAGCGACGTTGCCACGCAGTGCAAACTATTGGTATTGCGACGTATCGACAGCGATGTCTTTTGTCGGCGTGCCACCCACGTGCAACGTTGTCACTCTTCCAAGAGGTCAAGGTACGTTGTCTAAACAGAGTGTTCACTTTTACTGAATTTATTTTAATATTTATTTTGTTTGAAAATTTCACTTTTTTATTTTACGGGTTTTAATTTAATATTTAATTTTTCTACACTTCTACGGACTAGTATTACTTGTGGTTTCATTTATTGCATATATGTGGGACCCATTCTGTATAGGTCTATATAAAACATATTTTGTAAAACTCTTTTAACTATTATAATTTACCGCATCGTAGGAATCATATCGTCACTGCCGCCATATGTGTCCACCGTATCCACCGTATCCATTCGTATCCACGATTTGGCCGTCTCTAAGGTCACTACTGTCACTACTGTAATTGTTGTGTGTGTACCGTCACTACTGTAATTGTTGTGAGGCTGTTACTTATTTATGCTGTATGCAAAAACGTACTCTTGGGTTTACTTTCACTGCTCACTATCTTTATTTACAGTTTGCACCGTGCTGGTTGTACGGGAAGTTATTAAAAAAACTTTATAGATTCATATTCATTCCTTAATGGTGTCTATAGATAGGAAATTAAATATATTTTATCAGAACGTACGTGGTCTCCGTACAAAATGCCTTGACTTATATAATAATATACTATCGTGTAATTATAATGTTATACTCCTCACTGAAACTTGGTTGCAGGATGATATATTTGATAACGAATTATGTGATGGGAGGTTTGATATATTCCGTTGTGACAGGGACTTGGTGGCTACGAATAAGAGTTCAGGTGGAGGTGTAATGATTTGTACCCGTCGTGAACTAGATGCGACTAAGCGTGTAGATTGGAGTTGTAATTATATTGAATCTATATGTGTCAGCTTACCAGCCCGATCTCTCAGCTCACAATACAACTTAAATATTATACTAGTTTACATACCACCAAATGAAGGTAAATTAGCTGAGTATATTAATGAATTTAGAATCAGTTTTGAGCGTTTTTATCAAACGTCACATTCGGACTTCTTTATGATTATTGGTGATTTTAATTTGCCTTGTTTAACATGGAATGCTGATGGTTGGTCTTTAATACCGATTGGCAAATATGGGGTTCAGGTAGCTGCTAATACCTTGGCCGAGGATCTGAGTTTTTTAGGTTTGAATCAATTTAATTTTATTCAAAATCGTTGTAATAATGTCCTTGACTTGTGTTTTTCAAATTTACACTTAGAAATAAATAAATCGGATCCTCTTTCCAGATTGGATGATTTTCATCCTCCGTTGGTTGAAGTCCCTGATCTCTCCATTAAACCTTTAAAAGAGAAATCTCAACCGAAGTATAATTTCCGTAAATGTAATTATACAATCATCAATGATTTTTTGAATAAAGTTGATTGGAATGAGTTGCTTATGAATACCGCGTCAGTAGATCATGCTGTAGAAATTTTTTATAAAAAACTAAACGAATGCTTTGCTCTATTTGTTCCCCTTGTGTCTTCTTGTAATAATTGTTATCCATGTTGGTACAGCCCTGCATTGTAAAAAATTTTGCGGGAGAAATAAAAAGCCCATAAAAAATGGAAGAATCCTCGTGATTATGAAGAGTTTAAACTGCTTAGAGATAGACAACATCGTATAGAAAATAAATGTTTCGAATACTTCACGTATAATACTGAAAAAAAATTGAAAACGTCGCCAAAGTTCTTTTGGAAATATGTTAAGTCAAAAAGAGGGACATCCACTTATCCTCAAAATTTCTCTCTTGACAATAAATATTACTGTCATGGGCAGGACATTTGCTCAGCATTTAATAGCTATTTCAAAAGCGTATTTTCTGCTTCTGCTTTACCATCAAGTGAGTTTCAAAATCATACCAATATGAGTGTAGATCAGATTCCTAGCATAAATGTATCCCGCGAAGCTGTCCTTAAGTATCTTAAAAGCCTGGATTCAAACAAAGGCGCTGGTTATGATGGGAGTGCCTCCTGTGTTCTTGAAGTCTTGCGCCGACAGTTTAAGTTACCCAATCTCTGTACTTTTTAAACTTTCTCTACAAAATTCTGTTTACCCATTCTCATGGAAAAGGGCGCATATAATTCCTGTTCATAAAAAAGGAACCAAAACTAAAATAGATAAAGTAAAGTAAAGTAAAGTTACAGTCTATATACGTCCCACTGCTGGGCTCAGGCCTCCCCTCATTTCTGAGAGGGTATAGGGCAAGGAAGTGTCCGCCGCGCTGCCCAAATGCGTGTTGACGAACTTCACATGTCTTCGAAATATTTTTTTTTCTTATTCCTCAGACATGCAGGTTTCCTCACGATGTTTTCCTTCACCGCCGAGCACGTGGTAAATCAGCACTTAAAATTGCAATTAACAATTTCATTGGTGCCGGCGGGGATCGAACCCGGGTTACTCGCGTTCTGTTATATTTACAGCGAGCGTTAACCACTGAGCTACCACGGCTCTTATATAATAATAAAATAGATAATTACCGCCCAATTTCGATTCTTAGCACTGTTGCGAAAATTTTTGAAAAACTGGTATTTGATAAAATTTATTCGATTATTATAAAAGGTATACCTAATTCACAACATGGTTTTTTGAAAAGTCGCTCTATAATATCTAATCTTGCCTGCTTTACTGAGTACGTTCTTAATAATATGGAAAATGGTGGTCAGGTTGACGTTATATACACAGATTTCGAAAAAACTTTTGACCGTGTAAATCATGCTGTATTGCTACAAAAGCTCCAGGCGCTCGGAATTCATGGGGATCTGCTTATATGGGTCAAATCTTATCTGACGAATCGATCTCAGGCATTTGTTCTTGGAGGTTACAGGTCAGATTTTATTACTATCCCATCTGGCGTGCCTCAAGGCTCTCATCTTGGCCCTCTTTTCTACAACGCATACATATTTGATATACATAAATTTATAAGTAACTCCCATCACTTACTTTACGCCGATGATAAAAAGATATTATCTCAAAGTTCGTACTATTGAAGACTGCGAATCAATTCAAAAAGATCTTACCTCTATACAACTATTACGTAGCTAACGGCATTAATGTAAGTATATCCAAATGTCAATGTATATCTTTCACCAGAAAACTAAACCCAATAGTATTTCCCTATAATTTTAATGGAATTTTAATTAAGAGGGTCACAGTTGTTCGGGATTTAGGCGTACTCTTTGATGTCGGTATGACCATGCGAGATCATATCAATAGTATATGTAGTAAATCATTTCGTAATCTTGGATTTGTCATGCGTACATGTCTTCCATTTACGGAATTACTAAGTTTTAAAATAGTTTATTTCTCGTATGTAAGATCCACTCTTGAGTATGCATGCCAGGTTTGGTCACCATTTTTTAAAATTTACATTAATAATATTGAAAGAATTCAACGTAAATTTATCTCACACCTGAACTATAAATTTAAACATAAAAGCTCATCATATTTAGATGACTGCCGACACTATAACCTTCTTACGTTGAAGAAGGACGTAAACTGTTAGATATGGGATTTCTATACGATATCTTACGCGATGGTATTGACTGCCCGGATTTACTGAATACTGTTACTTTTAATGTGCAAAGAAAACGTACAAGAATCACCAAGAAAAGTTTGTTTAGTATACCTCGTCATTCCACACTTTATGGTAAAAATAGTATCTCAACACGTTTGCTATCAAGTTATAACAAAACATTTAATACCATCGATCCCTTTATAGGCAGTAAAAGTAATTTTAGAAACAAGGTACTATATATATGCATATTAAACACAGCTATATACATGCATATTAAACACAGCTTCTGTTGTTTAATTTACCTAAGTAAATTATATATGTGTATGTATGTGTATATATGTGTGTGTGTATGTATGTATATATATATATATATATATATATATATATATATATATATATATATATATATATATATATATATATATATATATATATATATATATATGTGTGTGTCGTATACTTGTATGTATATATGTAATGATATATAGAATATATTTTGTCATGATGTAAATAAATGAATTACAAAATTAACTCGAAAAGTAAATCACACATGAATTTGTCAGAAAGATCTAATATCTTAGTGTTAGTAAACCTAAAATTACTTAATTTTATTCCTGTTATTTTATTAAGTTGTTTTAATTTGTTTAATTTCTTATCTTAATGATAGCTTACCTTTATATTTAATACGTGGATAACTGTTATTGGCGTACTTGAAGTTAATTTTGAAATTGTATTTAGTGATATACGCTGTTGTTATCCTTATTAAATAAAATAAATAAAAAATAAAATTCTGCACTTTATGTCATTATAAATTAACCATATTTTCACATGGAGTGTTCGACGGTGTAACCCAAAATAGTCTCAAGTCCGGGGAGAATTTTATTTTCTGCCTGAGCGTTCGAGTTCTATGGTATCCTATAGTAGGAAGATATGGTTCGGAACGCAGATCATTTGCGGCGGTGTCCAGATACTCACTGCGGACCTTGAAAATCAGGTGAAGGATATACGTGGAGATGTCGAGCCGATTCTTACCAGGCAGGGCTCCAAGGTGAAGAACCTCTAGTTGATAGAATAAGACCACTCTACAGTGTATTGTGGTTGAAGTACGAATGCGTAGCCTCGACCGGGGAAAAATCATGCTCTCATATCATAACACCGTGAAGTAACAAAATAACATAATCCTGTTGTGTTTCACGTAGTGAGTGTAGAGAATGAAATTGCACGGAAACAAGTATTAAGAAGTTCCGGGTCTGGATGTTTCTCCTTGTGAAATTTGTTTGTAAACTGACTCTACGATACAGGAGAAAAACTTAAAACAGAAAATAGTGACAAGGCTTTTCATTTCGGTATTCAGAGGTAACACTATATCTGTATTTCGGTTCTTAAGAGGGTAGACGGTCTGCGCGGATATGAAAAATACATATTTGAAGAAACTGTTGCCGTTCCTCACCTCTGGTCTCCACCCGAAGAGTGCGATGGGGACAATTGCTGCTCAAAACGATTTTACCTACAAAAACCATGACAGATCGTCGTTTCGTATTCCCCTGTTTTCTCCTCTAAAACTAAGCCAATTAAATTGTTTTTGGTATCAAAATTTAAAGGAAGAATAAATCTATGCTTCTATCATTTGCTTTTATCTTAAAAACTTTTCAGATTTTTTTGGTAGTCGTCTGATTACGCAGGTAAAAACGGGGCATTTTTTTAGGTTTTGTAAAGTCATATTTATTTTTGTAATAATTTTTTAAAAAAAAGTAAATGACAGGGGCGTGCCTTCAATAGATCTAGATGTTTATAAACAAAAACGATTACTCTAGAGGCATTATTCAGGAAGAAAATAGGGGAATACATTTGTATGGGAAAAATGCAGCCCGTCTACCCTCTTAATCGAGTCTATAGGTCTCTATGGGTCACAACATCCATTTACTACTAGCTGTATGCAAGTTTGTCACGTTTTTTTTAAAATTAAAAATGGGTCCACTTTCGACCTCCATCTGGCGAGGGAAATATTAGGTCTAAAATGGAGCGAGTTTTCCCAGGATAAGCCTGTTTACACACACTTTGAAGAGGTTAAGGTTATAGGCACTCGGAAAAACAGAAATCGTCTTTTTGTTTGGGGGTTTTTTAATTTTTTTAATTTTAAGTTATTGTTAGAATGGCAGTACCTCAGGGGTAGTAGGTCAGGTAGGTACTCTAGATATTTTTTTTTCATTAAAAATAGAGCGAGGAGAAGCCTGTTAACACGTTGAAGAGGTTAAGGTTATACGCACTCGGAACAACAGACGCCTGCAGGCCATTCCACTCTTGGCTGAGCGTGCACAATGTAAGATGACTTATAGCGGAATATGAACTAAGTGTGGATGGTAACCTGCAGTACGTCTGGTACTCCGATAGGAGAATGGAGCTGGCGGTATGAGCTTATGAAGCCCATGGGCACACTCTCCGAAGTACAATCTGTAGAAGACCGACAAACGGGCAACTTGGCGGCGGTGAGCTATGCTGTGAAGCTTAGTTTGCACCAGTTTTTGTCGCCGATTAGCCTCTTGGCAATAACTTCTGTAAAAAAACTTATTAAGCCTTGGGAAATAATTGCTTTTTCCCTACATTACGAATGGGTCGGCTCGATCGGGGAAGGACCACGCTCTCACAGAATACCAGCGTGAAATAGTAGCTTAATGCTGCTGTGTTTCGTATGGTGAGTGTAGAGAACCGGAGACCCTTTTTACTGGAAACGAGGCATTCCATCTTAGTCCTCATGGGTGACAACGCATCTGCATTTTGATTTGTAATCGAGGATAGATGTAGATGTCCATGGGCCGCAGCAACCACTTAACATCAGGTGGACTGTGTGCTCGTTTGTCACCCTATTTTATAAAACATCTTTATTAGTACGAAATATAGTGTAGTGTGGTTTTTTTGCCCAATAGGCGTACAAATGATACGTTAGTTTGTCGCAAGAACATCAAAATGTGTGCTTTGTCTGTGGTAGGAGCAATGACTTACTGTTTCATCAAGCAATACCACTCTGTTGTTTCATCATCACTCATCATCAAAACTCGCAGCGATTTTATCGTCCGCTAGGCACAGGCCTTTTCTCGTTTTTGAAAGTTTTTTCGATCAAGGAAACCTCGACCGATACGATTTCTTCATTTGTTCAAAGATTTCATTAGAGGTTAGAGACGTACGGAGCCAGAGCAGGCCAAAAACATGCCTTCAGATAATGAAAATCTTTAAAATATAACGAAGAATACTTTGTATATATATATATAAAATATATATATATATATATATATATATTTTATATATATATATATATATATATATATATATATATATATATATATATATATATATATATATATATATATATATATATATATATATGTAAAGTGTTTTATTTATGAGTTATGATTATGAGTTACTCAAAACTTTTAGTGTAGCCCTCGTATCGTATCGTATCGTTCTTAAACTAACTACATCGATAACTTTGTTGACACTTATCCTACACTGATTATCAATAATTCCTAGTTATCAGATTATTTTTCCTTTAACGCCTAATGATCTACCCTGATGCCAAATTTCAAGTTTCTAAGTAACTTAGAAGTGGCCAAGGTTTTTGATGAGTGATCAAAATGGTTCTTTTCAGACCTCAATAACTTTAGAACTATAATATTCACCGTGTCCTTGTTAGGTGTGCCCTATAGCTGCCTCGTTGGTCTAGGGTTTGAATCCTGGGTCAGGTCAAGAAAATCAGCTATTGCATTTTTCTGTAAAGAAATTCTCAGTAGTAGCTCGGACACTACACATTTAAATAATACTAGTTTTTACGGATTTTATCGCGTATATTTAACTTTTTAAATACCCGAAGTTTCGAGCACTTTACACCACCCATGGTCACGGGGGAGACTGAGATGTTCAACGTCTAGATGTCATAGTTAACTGCAGTTAACATACATTAAAATTATTAATTTTGGTTTCGATCTATGCAGTACAAACTTATGGTATGGGTTGAAATGTAAGCTGTTGGTCTCACGCCTGATTTGTCTCCGGTCGTGTTCTTATGATATATATTTTTTGTAAATAACTACTGTAAATATGTATTTACACATTACTTTAATTTCCATAAGTATAATAAATTTACATGTTTTATAAAAATATACATGTTTTATATTGCGTTAATTACAGTTTAGTTTGTCGTATAAATCTAAATATATTGCACTGGTAAGATTGCACAGATAAAGTTGAGAGTTATGAAACTTAACAAAAATACAAAAAATTAAAATAGTCAAGAAGCTTGAACATTACGAAATGGATACATTTGTTTTATTTGACGAAATGAATCCACTGGTAGTTATTTAAAGTGTGGTATACAACATAGAATACTATAATATGCAATAGAATGGCTGTCAACTTTATTTCGTACGAGGAAGGGCGTCGCCGAACCCGATTCGCTGTGTTGACAGACTGAATAAATTTACACATTTTGGACTTTGGATTAATGTTCAATATTATCACTAAAAAATTGTTTAAATTTTAATACATATTTATTTGTAAATAGGGTGCAATTTGGCATTTTCTAAATAATTTGCATGCGAAATTTGGAAACGATTGTAACGTCAGAACACATCTCGTGTTGACATTTGTACGTGTGAATTGACGTGTTAGTGACATTTTAGTGGCTACGCGGGCTCCGCCCACTCCCACGTTCTATTATGTATGTATTATAGTATTCTATGGTATACATACATTAGTAGTGGCGCTGGTGGTGTACTGTCGTGGAAACCTAGTTAATTAATGGACTGTAAACTGATCTTATATAACTGATATTGACGGCTTCATAGCACAGTGTAGTAGCGGTGTAAGAATATTCAATACCCCTAGGGTTGCCAGATGGTCGGGATTTATCTGGATTCTCCAGACATTATAAATGATCCTACTCCCGACAAAATTCAAAATCTCCAGACAAGCACTTTTCTTCACTTCACAGCTGCCTTTGATTTAATAAAAGCTGAGGTAATAAGTAGACTGGACTTCGAATGAATTGTTTACATTTTAAAACTATTCTGATTACTTCCAAATAGCGTTGCCAGGCGTACGAATAAAGCTGGACACAGTCAGGCTTTTTGGTTGCGTGTCGGGCCAAATTAGACGGTGTTCTGGCTTTTGTTAGGCTTTTTACATTTGACCATTTCTTTACATTTTTCATGTGATTACATACATACTATAGCAATGATTGAAATTAATATTGTAATGAATATTGAATAATTAATAATAAAGAAGACTGATTTATTCAATTGCTGTAATTTCGTTAGAATTTAAGATTGTTTGGTAAATGATAAAAACCATTGCTATATTTAAAAAAAATTGTCGTTTGACTAAGACTAAAAAATTAAGGATGTCCGGCCTTTTTACCAAAATGTCCGGCTAAGTTCACTGGTCTGTCCGGATTTTCAGTTTTAAGACCTGGAAGCCCTACTTTTAAAGGCTCCAAATTGCTGGACGCAATAAAGTCCAATGACAAATACATATGGCAGCCTAAAACTTAAGTGTACCTAAATTAGTTGTCAAACATGTTAAGTTTTTTTGTAGAATATTAATTTAAAAATAAAAATTTTCTTATACATTTTTATATTTAATATTTATTTCTCTCGACAACAATCTCAAAATCCCGACATTTTCAAATTGTCTCCAAATATTTTGGTCTTTCAAACTGGCGTTCCTAACTACCCCATATTGTCCCGTGGGTATCGAAGATGCGACAGAGAAAACAAACCAGGAGATGGGCAGCAGCGTCGTCTTGATAATAACGCAAAATTATTAAAACCTGCGGTTGCCAACCTGTTTGCCAAGCGTAGCAACTATGCCAAATATCTCCCCTATACCAGTGAATCTTGTACATTTTTTTATAGGCTAGGGTGACAAATGAGCACACAGTCCACCTGATGGTAAGTGACATCTACATCTATCCTCGATATAAACAAAATACAGATACGTTGTCACCCGTGGGGACTAAAATGAAATGCCTCGTTTCCAGTAAAAAGGACCCGGAACAATTATTTGTAGGCCATATAAATACTTGTTCCGTGCGGGATTCGAACCCGCGGCCCTTAACGCTGTAACTTATCGCTACCATCGGAGCCGTCATTGTTAGCCGTTAGCCGTTTTGTTTAATTGTCCTCGTCACATACGAAACTTACAAGCGGTGACATTGCTACTCGTATTTTAACATCAAAAGGAGCTTTAAGTACTTTGTTTAATATTATTTTACGACACTTGAAAGTCATTTATTAATCGAAGACTCGGAGACAATCAGTCATAATCAAACTTAATTTCTAAATTTGACTTTGAGAGGGCTACGCTCCGCAGTAGAACCAGAGTAACCAACGTAGCCCAACGGATTAGTAAGCTAAAGTAGCAATGGGCCGGCCATAATATTCGAAGAACCGACAACCGATGGGGAGGAAACGTTCTCGAGTGGTAGCCTCGTACCGATAGGTGAAATATAGATTATATGGAGTGACTATCTGGTAAGACATGCAGGAAGTCGATGGATGCAGGTGGCTCAGGACCGTGCTTCGTGGCATTTCTTGGGGGAGGTCGATGTTCAGCAGAGGACATGTGAAGGGTTGTAAGGATGATGATGAGTCTAGACCAATCAAGTTGCACATTTTTCGGCTATGGAAATTTACGGAAACATTGGGATTGTCTCTAAATAATTATATAAAGTTTCGCAAAATATAAGTTCTGGGTAAAACCCGGCGGGTTATTTAAGTCATCATGATTTCCGTTTTAGAATTACTTCGCGTAGATTAATGTATTACTTAAATCCTTTTACGATCTTTAATTAGCTTCCAAATGTGGAAAATTTGGAAGATAATTTCATCATCATCATCATTACAGCCCTTCACAAGTCCACTGCTGGACATAGGCCGCCCCGAAGTAATGCCACAAAGCACACGGTCCTGAGCCACCTGAATCCGTCGACTTCCTGCATATCTCACTAGGTCGTCACTCCATCTATTGAGGAGTCAACCTACACTACGCCTACCGGTACGAGGCTGCTACTCGAGAACCTTTCTTCCCCATCGGTTTTCGGTTCTTCGAGCTATATGGCCGGCCCATTGCCACTTCAGCTTACTAATCCTTTGGACTATGTCACTCTGGTTTTACTGCGGATATCCTCATTTCTGAGTCTATCATGCAGAGAAACTTCGAGCATAGACCTCTCCATAGCTCTCTGAGCGAACTTGAGCGTATACCTGACGAGAAGATGTGTCGTAATTTCCCGAACGCTGCCCAGCCGAGTTGAATCCGTCGGTTGACCTCTCGGTCGAAGTTGGACTTACCTAGTCGGACTATTTGTCCCAGGTAAACATACTCGTCAACAACTTCGAGCATAGTGCTCCCAACAACTACCGGCATAGGTGTGACATGGACATTAAACATGATCTTTGTTTTGTCCATGTTCATCTTAAGACCTATCCGTTGGGAGACACCGTTGAGGTCATTGAGCATAGTGCTTAGGTCCTACAGCGATTCGGCCATAAGGACTATATCGTCGGCAAATCGAAGGTGAGTGATGTACTCGCCATTGATATTAACACCGTATCCTTTCCAGTTCAGTAGCTTGAAAACGTCTTCCAATGCAGCGGTGAAGAGTTTCGGGGATATAACGTCATCCTGTCTTACACCTCTCTGCAGTTGGATAGGTTTCGAACTCTGGTTCTGTACTCGGATGGCCATCGTAGCCCTACTGTACAAACACTTCAGCACTTCGATATACCGACAGTCAACTTGGCACCGCTGAAGGGACTGTAGCACCACCCAAATTTCGACGGAATCAAAGGCTTTCTCATAGTCCAAATACGCCAGGCAAAGTGGTAGATTGTACTCTTCGGTCTTCTGTACAATCTGCCGTAAGGTATGTATGTGGTCTATGGTACTGAAGCCATTTCGGAAACCGGCTTGTTCGGGAGGCTGGAAGTCGTCGAGTCTGCGTGCGAGACGATTCGTAATGACTCTCAAAAACAGCACGTAGACGCGGCTTAGAAGGGAAATCGGTCTGTAGTTCTTCAAGAGAGCGTTGTCGCCTTTCTTAAAGAACAAGACCACCGCACTTCTGCTCCACGCCTCCGGAGTGGTGCCACCATGGAGGACGGAATTGAAGAGCTTCTGAAGGATTTCAAGTACCGGTGTTCCACCCGCTTTCAGAAGCTCCGCCGTAATTCCATCCTCGCCTGGGGCCCTGCCGTTTTTAAGGTGCTGGAAAGCCATCCTCATCTCGCTCCGTGACCATGGGTGCTGATAAGAAGATAAAAAATAATTCAAATTCAAATTAAAAGCGATAAAATTCGTAAAAGTAGTTTTAATCAATACAATTTTGAGGTTATGTTCAGAAATATATCTATTTACTTTGTAAGAGCAAGCTTATTTGCCTATTCCTGGATTAGAAGAATATTATTGAAACTAAAAATGACCAAAAAGGCGATCGTCATCTTATTTTTTAATAGAAAACGGGTTACCAATGAGCACACAATCCACCTGATGGCAAGGGGATGCTGTTGTCTATATACATGTATATTTATCCTCAATTAAGAATTAAAATGTATATGCGTTGTCACTCCTGAGGACTAAGATGTAATCGTTCGTTTCCAATAAAAAAGGTTTCCGATTCTCTTCACTTACCATTTGAAACACTGCAGCGTTAAGCTGCTATTTTACTCTGGTGTTCTGTGAGAGTGTGGTCCTACCCCGTTCGAACTATTACAAATATTAAAAATCAAATAGTAAGAAAGGTTCTTCAATTTAATGACTATTGAAAATTACTCAGGGTTTCCGGTTATCTACACTTACCATAGGAAACGCTGAAGCATTATGCTGCCACTTTACGCTGCTATTCTCTGAGAGCGTAGACCTACCCCGTTCGCGCCGACCCATTCGTGCTACAACCATAGTATAGCTGCAGCGTGGCTCTACCACGTGAATCGAATGTGAATTTTCGATTATTAAAGCGATGCTCTGCGCGGAAGCCTTACGATTTTGAACGATGTAATTGTATACTTGATGTGTGTGTGGAAAATATATAGACATCTCCTTCTAAAATCTTCTACGGTAGTTTTAGTGTTATCGCCCCGCATATGACAATAGTAAATGTTTAATTTTCTTCTCTCCAGACAGCTCATACAATGAAGACCTAATGGTTTGTGGTACATGCACACATATGCAGTAAACTTTTACGGGACTATTATACAGATAAAGAAGAAAGATGCATGTGTGAGTGCGAGTCAAGATGTTGAGCATCTTTCTGTGTTAGTCTTGAGTGTCAAACAGACAAACGCGACTAATTTTATATTGTTACGAGCTTGAGGTTCGTGACAATAAAAATTGCCGATAAAATTACATAAATTAACACTTTAATTTACTTTACACAAATTAAAGTTAAAACACTAATAATTAAACACACTAATTCACTTAATTCCGCTCCGAAGCGTCGCTTGTGTCGCTGAGTTCAACTCTGTCTCGATCGCATCTTGCGCCACCTATTTATTTAAATTAGCAAAATATCCGGAATGTTCAAGTAAACACGCGTAAGGTACCGAGAGTTCGAGTATAGATTTTCTAGAAACTTAGTTCTTCGGGTGGCGCTGTCGGTCGAAAGATCTGTGATGTCATAAACTGCAACGCTCCCCTCGCTCTCGTTCCTGACACTAGATGGCGCTAGTTGTGTCGTCGACTGGAGCGCGTAACAATATTATGTGATGTCGACTACAAACACAAGTTCACTAGATCCATTCTTGAGTAAATGTTTTGAATGAAATCATTGAGTCATTATTTATTGAATCCATCGACGACTTGAAGTATCTGCGATAACGTACAAATTGTGCGCACGTAAAACAAATAATAATAATGTCTTCCACACCGAATTTCGGCCACGGCGGCCTGCCACAACGGAGGCTACCCATCCCCGCAGGACGGGATTATAGTGCCCAAGTGTATGCGCAAGCACAGGTGCACTCTCTATTCCCTCACTCTCATAATTCGATGGGACGGTAAACCGACACGACCGGAGGGAGATCAGGCGCAGGACCAACGGCTTTACGTGCTTTCCGAGACACGTGGGTGAGACACCGCCAACTTTCTGTCTCCGGGCAACTACTGTGAATTTCTCGACGGAAAAACGCAATAATTAATTTTTTGGCCCGACCTGGAATTCGAACCCAGGACCTCATGATCAGCAGTCGCACTACTACAACCACTAGACCAACGAGACAGTCAAAACAAATAATAACGAAATTAAATTTTTACGAAACTTATACATTTTAGAGCTACGCTGCAGCTATTTTGTTGTGCACGAATAGGTCGACTCGACCGGGGTAGGTCTACGCTCTCAGAGAATAGCAGCGTAAAGTGGCAGCATAATGCTTCTGTGTTTCCTATGGTGAGTGTAGATAACCGGAAACCCTGAATAATTTTTTAATAGTCAATAAATTGAAGAACCTTTCTTATTGTTTGATTTTTAATTGTAATAATTTTTATCCAACAATTTGTTGTGTTGCGAATGCAATTGCGAGGTATTTCATGAAAAACCGTTTTCAGAATTTAAAGATAAATTAAAAAGCACTGTCAAACATTAATTTAAAGACAGTGCTTTCTTAATTTGGATATATTTATGTAACTTTATTCATATAAGTTACCCTATGTAAATGTATTATTTTTTACCAATTATGTTATTTTTAAGTCTCATAGTAGTGAATTTTTGTTTTTTTTTTTTTGAGATAATAAACTCTTTAAGCCTAAACATCTGATAGCTGGAATGTACAGTTTTCATTTTCATTTAAATTTTCGACAATATTTAAATTTCATCTTCGTCGTCGTCATCTTTCACCAACCGTGCAGATCATCACCGCGGTTTTTCCTTATTATGTCGATCCACTTATTTCTGCAAATAGAATAAAAAGATTACACGTCACAATTTTTATTTATAATTTAAATATATACGTTTTGGATCATGATAAAATATTTTTTTTAAATAAGCTAACGTTCATATGGGAAAATTTAAATTCAAAAAACCATTTTAGGATAAAATGACTCTATTAATCTGGGGGCAAGGCAGTGCCCCCGCCAAGTCGAACAAAAAAGCGGCACGGCCGTACCATCTTTTCTCGAAGCAATTCAGGCCATTTTCGACCCCTTATAACTTCATGGTCAATAAAACTAGAAGCATGAATTTTCAGTAACCGAGTAAGCATTGTATAAACATGGTATATTTAAAATTTCATTCAATTTGAACCAGTATTTCAAGAATTGTAACGAGTCAAAATTTCTTAAATTTGTCACTCACTGACTGACCGATCATCAAAACTCTAAGGCACTTCTAGCAGACATAGAAGCTTCAAATTTAGAATATAATTAGTGTTTAGTGTATAAATCAAGGAAAAACTAAAATATTTGTTAATTTCTGTCCAGTTTTTTAGATAGACTAACTGCATAAATAACTTTGTAATCCCATATAAATATATAGAATTACTAAGTTACATTTGCAGTGAATGAATCTGTTTACTTGTATATGTATTACAGGTGTACATAGGTACGTTGTTGGTACTCAAGAAGTAGACGGTACCGGAAAGGTAAAAAATTAGGACTATCTTATATATAAAAAGAAATGAGATACCATTAAAACATAACTTGTAAAAAAACCAAGTCTCGCAACTCAGTTCTTCTACCGTAAAAGTTGTGAGATCCATGTAATACCAAGTCGGTTAATTTATTCAGTTTCTACTTAAGGATCCTTCTGTTTCAAGTTATTACGTATTAGCTAACCTAACAACATTTTATATTGACCATATCAATTTTAATAGTCTTTTATGTTTTAAATATATAGATTGACTTGGCAACATAAAAGACTTTTAACATTGATATGGTCACTATAAAATGTTGTTAGGTTAGCTAATTACGTAATAACTTAAAACAGAAGGACCCTTAAGTAGGAACTGAATAAATTAACCGACTTGGTATTACATGGATCTCACAACTTTTACGGTAGAAGAACTGAGTTGTGAGACTTGGTTTTTTTACAAGTTATGTTTTTAATGGTATTTAACTTTTTTCCTTAACGTAAATTAAAGTTTACTTACCGATGATAGGTAACTTGTTTAGTCGTTTTCAATCGTCCTTTGTCAATCTTGCACATTTTTATAGCGCAAATGGTCATTTTATATGCCACGGAATATGTGTACAGTACAATGACAGTCTCGTCACTGAGCGGGCGGGACGAGCTTATGAGCTAATAGTTGTCTGATATTTTTTGGACGTTTAGACGCTCGGACTCTATCAAGGCTGCAGCTATATTTGTTGTAACACGAATGAGTCCATTGGGGTAGGACCACGCTCTCACAGAATACCAGCGTGACATGGCAGCTGAAGGCTGTTGTGTTTCGTATGGTGAGTGTAGAAAACCGGCGACCATTTTTTACTGGAAACGAGGTATTCCATCTTAGTCCTCAGGGGTGACAGCGTATCATCTGCATTTGGATTCTTAATCGGGGATAAATGTAGATGTCTATGGGTCACAGCTTCCACTTACTTGCTGTGTGCTCGTCTGTCACCCTTATTCTATAATAAAACTAGGTATTTTTTTGATTTTGCAATAAGTGTCTAATACGTACGTACTTAGACGTGTAAGTGCCCAAGTACTCAAGCGCTACTCAATTTTAAGAGTGTCGTTGTGTCACTGTCACTTTGACTTAAAGTGATAGAGATAGCATGAGAATTAACGGCGTCTTATAATTGAGGAGCGTTTAAGTATTTGAGCTTAAGTTGCAGTGTGCATACAATTTTTTTATATATTACTGTATTGTTGCAACAAAAAATAAATGGGACTCTACACTATATTTTGAAAAGTCAGAATGTGTCAAAAAAGGTATGCACGTTTATGTCTATACACAATGCTGTGTTAGTCCCAATTTAACGTATGGTAGTGAAAGTTGGGTGTGGCCATATATGCGTAGATATATGGATGTGGAGGAGGCGGGAGAGGTTTGTCAGGATCGTGTTAAATGGAAGTCTGTAGTCTCTGCCTACCCCTCTGGGTGACAGGCGTGAGTGTTTACGTCTTATGTTGCAACAATCTTTGGTGTAATTAAATAAATAAATATGCGTTCTGTTTTATTTATTACTTCAAGTAAGAGAGAAACTTGTAAGTGTCGATACTCGAGTCGAGTGTTGCAAACAAGTGGTGTGACTAATGATGCACTTCGATTAGCGACTATCGATGTATATTGATATCCAATATCCATTTCGAATAATTCGTCGCTGACGCCGCAAAGCCTCGAACCTCATTTTATTTAAATTACAGGAGAGAAGGAAAACATTATTACCCGATTACTAGTTTTTTTTTCATCAGCTTATTAAAAATATTAGAGTTAATGGCAATTTACAAATACTATTAATTTTCTAATAAAAAAAAACTAGTAACCGTGGAATAATAAATAATGTTTTCGTGCTGTCCTGTAAAAAAAAACTGTGTTTCGCCCCTTTGCGGCGCGGCGTCAATGACAAATTATTTAAGCGATATCGAGATGCAGTGTCTATAGTTTTTCGACGTAAGAAATGGGAATTGGAAAAATCTGATAAATCCATCATCGTCATAGGTGCGGTATTCATTTATGTTTTTTATTTAATTATTTCTTACATAAATAGTATGCATTGCGTTGCGAACATGTAAAAAAATACACAGTAAGATTGAAATAAGTAATTAAATGAAAATTGTATATTGAACATTGTGTAGTGGCGGTATATAAACTTCCCTACCCTCTATGGTCCTGTGGGTGTCGCAAGAGGCGGCAGAGGGACACGAACCAGGTGATGGGCAGCAGTCTTCCTAAAAACAACAAAACTGCGGCTGCCACCCGCCTGCCAAGCGTGGCAACTTTGGCAAATATCCCTCATGTAATTTATCGAGAAGACTATGTTTACCAGTGGACTTTTAATATGCCGTATTGTGTATATTGCAGAGAGAATTGGTGCTAAAGCGAGGAAAATTTTAGAAATAATAACGTCTATCCTCAAAGATGTTTCGGTGGGCTCTGACTGGAACAGCCGTCGAGTAATTTAAGTCGATTTATATAGAATAAGGGTGACAAACGAGCACACAGTCCACTCGATGATAAGTGGATGCTGTGGCGCATAGAACGTGGTCCTGCCCCGGTCGAGTCGACCCATTCGTGCTACAACTATACAACTAATAAAACTGCAGCATGGCTCTACCACGTAAACCTCTTTTTTATAGAATAGGGTGACAAACGAGCACACAGTCCACCTGATGGTAAGTGGTTGCTGCGGCCCATAGACATCTACATCTATCCACGATTAAGTATCAAAATGCAGATGCGTTGTCACCCCTGAAAACTAAGATGTAATGCTTCATTTCCAGTAAAAAGAGAAAACGTAACCTAACGAGGACGTCTTAATTACGGTACTTTAGAGCCAAGACTTCGAATACCGCACACACGCACACACAAAAATGATTTGTATATCTATTTAATCCATGTGCAATTTTATATTATCTAAACTGAATGCCTTGATGGACTGGTGGTCGTCAACGCGTTTGCTCATTATGAGGTGCTGGGGTTGCTCAATTTGATGTCGGGCCGAAATCGGTTATTGGGTTTTCTATCAAGGAATAATAAGCAGCAGCGCCGAGTCGGGAAGTTGGCGGTGTTTCACCCCCGTGACTCGAAAGATACGTGAAGTCGTTGGTTCTGCTCCGAATCTCTCTCCGGTCGTGTCGGATAACCGACCGATCGGACTGTAAGAGTGAGGAAATTGAGAGTGCATTGATGCTTGCCCGATGTAGATAGCTGGTCTCCGTTGAGGCTGGTCGTCGTGAACGAAACTCGGTCTAGACATTATGTGTATGTAAAACGATTGGCTTCGAACCTATGAGACAGTTTCATCGTGCATATACGCTGATCACTAAAGCAAGCGGTTGGTAATACGTCTCAATGTTCGGAAATACACGTAAACATTGCGGGTCCGCCTCTGATTCGAGTCTTGCGCAATCAATAACTTGACATAAACCTCTTGTTCGTGAAATGTTGACATATGTAATTCTTCTATTCGTGTGGCTGAACTGGGCGGGCTGCTACTGACATTCTTTTGAAAGACAATCCAATAATTGATATTGGTTCGACCCTGGATTCGAACTCGGGACTACATGATCTGCAGTTGTGCAGTCGTGGTGACTCATACAGCTAGGGTTGCCACCCATACAATAATATATAGTATCGTATTGTATTTCAGTCAATTGTACTATATATATATCGTACTATGGAACTCGTATTATAAAAAAATTAAATAGTACGAAAAATACTATATTTCTATCGATAATTTAACTGTCGTGCTATTTTATACTAACTGTGATTAGAAGCCTGGAACATGTAAATTTTCCGGAAGGAATTTTTTCCGCCATGAATGTAAAATTGAAAGAAAAGAGAAATAGAGCATGTATTAATTTAATTAAAAATGAATTGTTAATTTATTTTAATATGAATTTAAATTACTCAGACTCCTATAAATATTTAAAGATGAAAAGATAATTGACAGCCAAAGCAAAGAGCAATAACAATTATATATGGAAAAATACATAAACATTGTAAATAAATGTGTGCTTTTTACTCCTGAATTTCTCAGAAGTACATATTATATTTTTGGAACTTTTTTGGGAAAAATACTATATTTGTTAAAAAAAGGTGGCAACCCTATATACGGCACGCACGGGACGAAATGGTACAATTGTAATTTATTACGCCGGTACTATATTTTTATAATTATTTATTATGTTGTGTATTAACTTTTTTATAGTCTTACATCGATTTCATACTGCGTAGATCGGACAAAAATTAATAATTTTAATCTGAAAGTAGCTGTGGTTAATTATGACATTGAGTCAAAATAAGATAAAATAGATACAATAATATTTTTTTAATAATAATTTATTTTATTTTGATAAACTGTACAAGTTATTCCAATAAGTCTTAACTTAAAATTAGTCTACAATAACAGGCACCTGAACTAGGATAAACCTGTATCTCAGGTGTATGTGCTAAAAGATACGTAAATAAATATTTTCTGTTTCTTATATAAAATATATTATCATTAATTTACTTATGATATTAATTAACTTAAA
Source organism: Parnassius smintheus behrii (assembly GCA_036936625.1). Classification (NCBI taxonomy): domain Eukaryota; kingdom Metazoa; phylum Arthropoda; class Insecta; order Lepidoptera; family Papilionidae; genus Parnassius; species Parnassius smintheus. Next base: position 4,041,668 of record JAUPFT010000030.1, on the reverse strand, counting down.
ACAATCAGCAACTTCCCCGTATCATCGTATGACAAATTTTGTAACCATGTTCGAATTACCTTTTTACAGTCTGCCAATGGATATATGTACAAAATTGCATTGACTTGATTATACAAAAAAGGGCCGAGGAATGTAAAAAATCTATGCATGAAATAATGCCTTATTCTAATGTTAGTTTCAATTACTTTATCTTTGCGTCTTTTATCAGTCTTTTAGTAACGTACTCATAACGAATAACTGGCGCACTGAGAGGACATTATAGGATTTGTATAAGAGATGGGATGGAAATAGAATAGGGCGGAATGTTGCAACTTTTAATACAGCTCTTTGAGCGTGTTCCAGTGGTAGCAGTGTAGTTTTAGCTGCTCCACCCCATGAGGTTATACAATAGGTAAGTATTGACTGACATAATGCGTAATATACTTGTTTTACTACCTTAATATCAGCAAAAGAACGATTTTTTTTTAAAACAAACATTAGTTTACGAACTCTATTGCATAGGTGGTTTATGTGGTTTTTAAATGTGAACGTAGAATCTATAATTATTCCAAGGTACTTAATAGTTTTTGTATTAGAAATAACTGGGCAGTAACATTTAGACTCTGTGACTAAGTAACATTAATGTGCATAAAGTTCTGGAATGTTTATATGCTGGGTTGAGCTGCGCATAGAAAAATGAGTATGTTTGGTTTTGTCCGTATTCAGTGTTAATAAAAATAAGTTAATATGTGCGATAAAATCATTAAAAACTACTTTTATTTAAACTATATTTACAAAAAATATTTTAGTGGTTCCGGTGGGAATTGAATTAGGGTTACCCGGGAACTAAAAACATGGCAGCCGCCTACATGGAACCTGAGTTGCAATAGCTCTTATAAGAATTTGAGCCGATTTCGGCGCGATAAGTTGCAATCCCTGGCCTACTTGTGCAGTTCATTGGACCTCGGGCCTCGGCCGCTGTTTCCTCACTCGAATGCCATGCTTCGGTTGCTGTGCTAAGAATATAGAAACTACTACTTATGGTACAAGATCCGGCTTAAGAAACATACGAAAATATCCCACATGAATAGAATAGAATGATTTTGTTTCAATATAGATGATAACATTATACTTATTATAATTATACTTATTAAAAAATAATATTTATATATACACACACACTATATATATGTGTATGTATGTTGTGTGTGTGCGTGTGTGTGTGCGTGTGTGTGCGTGTGTGTGTGCGTGTGTGTGTGCGTGTGCGTCTGCGTTTGCGTGTGCGCGTGCGCACGCGCGCGCGTGTTTGTATTTTAATAGAACATTCTCAGGAATTATTTTCATTAATGTTTTCTTTGATATTATAATAACCCTTCTTATACGGTGTTTATTTGATATAACTTTTAAACTTATAAATATATTGCAATACCAAAGTTACTGAGGGCCTCTTTACAATTTAAGTTATAAATTTTTCGTACGGCTCTCTTTTGCAAAACAAATATAGCTTCAAACCCAGTAGCAAAATTTAAGACATTACGCTATGAAAGTAACTAAAATAAACTAATCTAACTGTTTTAACATTGGTGAGACTTCTAATCTTTCCTAAAGCATATGCTGCAGCATTAAGTCTGTTTGGTAATTTTGATATGCCGTGCGATATAAGAAATAGGATGTATGTAGGAATTTAATTTTTAAAGTGTAGCATTTGTTTTCTGATGTCTTTGAAAATTACATAACGGGATAGCAAACATAATCTGTGATAATTTTAATAATATAGAACGCAACAACACCAACAACAAAAGACAAGATTATGTATAGAACGTATTGTCTAGGGCGTCAGATATAAAGCGTGGACGCATACCCCCATGTATAAAATTCGGCAACGGGGTAAGACGGATTTACAACGAAAATTAAGGTGAACGATTGTAAGAAGTATTCATTTGTAAGATTATGATTTTAGAAAACATATAAGTGTCTCTTTTTTTCAGACCCAACCTCACATATGATTAAAAAACTATATAAAAACCGGCTAAGAGCGTGTCGAGACACGCTCAGTGTAGGGTTCCGTAGTTTCACGTCCGTCACAATAAGTGTTCCCACTTATGAGTTTAAAGGTGGGGATCCATTATGTTCGCGCTCCAGCAGCGCTCCGCCCTCCTGCAACTACTCCCCGTAGTCGGTACTGTTGTTTCCATCCAAGTTCAAAATGATTTTCCTAGAAAGTCCTTATAAAGTTCTACTTTTCAGATTTTTTTCATATTTTCTGAACTTATGGTTCAAAAGTTAGAGGGGGCTACACATTGTTTTTTACTTTTGGAGCGATTATTTCAGAAATTATTGACATTATCAAAAAATGATTTTAGTAAACCCCTATTCATTTTTAAATACCTTTCCAACAATATATCACACGTTTGGGTTGAAATTAAAAAAAAATCACTTCCCACTTTACATATAGAGGGGCTACCCTAATAAAACATTTTTTTCCAATTTTTATTCACTCTGTCGGCGTGATTAATACACATATTGATACCAAATGTCAGCTTTCTAGTGCTAACGGTCACAGAGATTAAGCGAGGACGGACAGACGGACAGACAGACATGGCGAAACTATAAGGGTTCCTAGTTGACTACGGAACCTTAAAAAATATTTGGGTAAAGATATTGTTGCGGTCAGATCGGAACCTCGGACCTCCCTGTCAACTGCCGTAGCATACTGACCGCATATTAAATTTGTGTATTTTATATTAATTACATCCTTATATCAGTGACCTATGTTTTTAATTTAAAAAAGATATAAAAAGATATCCTATTTTAATAAAAAAGGTTACATGCAGTGTTGTTAGTGCTATTATGTTTTTATATAATAATAGCGGTCTGATCCCGTTTCGCACTGGTGATATCTGGATTCTACAACGCCGCTACCTACCGGGTCTAACTATGCCTATAACCTTTGCGGAAGTGCAAGCAAATACGAATCAAAATGCAGATGTGTTGTCGCCCCTGAAGACTAAGATGGAATGCTTCATTCCAGTTAAAACGGTCTCCGGTGCCCTACACTCATCACGGAACACAGCAGCATTAAGCAGTTATTTTACTTTGGTATTCTGTGAAAGCGTGTTCCTTCACCGGTCGAGCCGACCTTTTTCGTGCTACAACCACAGTGTTGCTGCAGCGTGGCTCTACTACGTAATAAATCGTTCCATCAGTGACCTATGGTTTGATTTATTACACTACTTCACCTAACGCAAGAACAGATATATTTTTTTTATAAATTAAAATAGTGTTATTAAAACTAAGTACCTGGATGACCGAGCTTTGCTCGTTTTTTTTTTTTTTTGGAAATCGTATGTTTTAGAAACTATATTTAGATACGAATTACATACTGATGAAATGTGAAGAATATTTTTTGATCTTACTAATATAATAGAAAAAACTGAACTGGTTACTTGAATAAAAAATCATGAGTGCAATTAGTTTAATTAAAATTTTCGTGTTTAAAAAATACTAAAAAAGGGGCTCGAAATAATAGATTTTCTCACAAAAGAAGGGAACTTGAAAAAAAGTCGGGCCCAATGCAGGGCGCGAACCAGGGCACTACGATTTCGCGACGGCCCGATATCCACTTGAGCTATTACGATCATTAACACACTGTCAAAATTTACCTTCTTATATTGTAGCAGTTTTACATTGCCTGAAAACGGACAAAACGACATTTTCTAAAAATAAATCTTAGCTAGATCGATTTGTTGCCCCCGAAACTTCCTGGACACTAAATTTTATGAAAATCGTTGGTGCCGTTTCCGAGATTGCGATTATATATATTAGGATATTTCTGTTTACATCTCTACATAGTTTCAAAATCGCTTCCTGCCGTCTGTACGCTTAGATATTTTGAACTATGCAACGGCTTTTGATGCGGTATTCGTCAATGGACAGAATGATTCAGGACGAAATTTATATGTATAGGTACTTACATATGTTGTTGAAATCTAAAAACCACTCGTGCGAAGCCAGGGCCGATCGCTAATCTCCAATAAAGCATTTAATTCTAGTACTTGCTAGTGATTTATGAACATGGCGGATCAAATACAGAATCTTAGGATTTCGTGGTACGTATCCTTCTGCTTAAATTAGCTGTACAATAAACTTGTAATGTTTGGGAAATAAAAGTTAAGGACTATTAATTTCACGTAAAAAAGTTTTTATGAAGTTCAGGTAAAAAATTTAAACATCAATTATGTATTAAAATTATATGAAATAAAAGTTAAAGTGTTGGGACTTTTTATGCAAACCAAAACAGTTTTGTTCCAAAGGTTTTTTTATATCTCATAATCTTATATATTTTATGACATAATCATCAAAAACATTTAATTTACTCGAGGTAAAATATACCTTACTTCACTCTTGGCATTGCTCTTCGTCTGTCAGATGTTTCATCCCAAACGGTTCAATTATTCCCATGGTTAGTAGGGACGGACAGATATGTCTTAATAGAATGCAAATGAGGCCCCGAGGTCAATAGAAGCTAGGTATTATGATATTACACATACATTCTTATTAATGTGTATAGATTATAAATTAAGATTGCATTTTGGCAGCTGTCATGTATATATTATAATAAATGTTCTAAAACTTGTTTAGGATTTCATAAAATAAGACTCAATTAATTAAATATTGTGTTGTGACATATATCGGGCAAATGCTATGGCTTATTTGCTAAATGTGATCAATTGACCTTTATTATTTGAAAGGTGCAAAAACATGATGTTATTCTAATGGGTACATATTTTTTGTTGCAGGTGATTTTGCGGTCGATCGATGTGAGTATTGGACTATGTCTCAAGCAATACTGGTTGGGTTTGCTTCGCTTGAGTGGTTACAATTTCGTTTTTTTTATATAGAATAAGGGTTACAAACGAGCACACAGACCACCTGATGGTAAGAGGTTGCTGTAGCCCGTAGACATCTACATCTATCCACGTTTGCGAATCAAAATGCAGATGCGTTGTCAGCCGTGAGGAAGAAGATGGAATGCCTCTTTTACAGTATGATGGGTCTCTGGATCTCTACACTCACCATACGGAACACAGCAGTATACATTACATACAGTAACCATCTCTGCCAGTGGTGCCACCGGTGCCACCGGCGGTTCAAAGGGGAGTAGCCATACGCAGTTCCTGTCTGTCAGAGTATAAATCCACACGGTCCTATGAGTACAACAAAACTACTATCAGCCGCACTGCTCACTAGACTAAATCTATTTGCGCGGCTGAATCCACGTCCTGCAAAAACGCCGAATCGTTCAGGTTTTTTTGCTGCCAAGAAGATTTATTCGTATTATAGTTATTTGGCACGTAAAGGTTGTGTTGGGTTCGCTTCGCTATTGAGTTGTAAAAATTTCGTGTTACCTCTTATTTAAAAAAAATGCATTATTCTGATATTATTTATTTATTCATAGAACACCAGCAGTGCACACATTATAACATTTTATTGTAAGTAGGCTTAACCCAGGGGTTGATGTGCGCACCCCTATACGGGTGTCACAGCATTACAAAGGACTATAATTATAACATTTAACAAAAGTAAAACCGTCTTTAAATTGCTGAAAAAGAACTATTTTTTATTTACCTTTCTTAGGGGTGGAACTTTTTCTCCAAATTTATATGGGACCAGCCTTGAAGTGTTATCTATTTAGTAAAAAGGAATCATCAAAATTGGTTCACAATCTGCGAAGGTATCGCGTAACATTTATACAAAAAATAACATACACTCGAATTGAGAACCTTCTCCTTTTTGAAGTCGGTTAATAAAACCAAGGCAAAGGAAAGTTACAACAGCTAATAAAGAACATGCCGCATATATAATACCTTAAGATAATATGTAACTAAGGAAATAAAAACATGCATAAAACTAAGGAGCAGCTGTTACATGGATGTAAGATTAGATATTCATAACAGTGATCCACGAGTATAACTTTTTGCCTATATTTAAGGAAAGTGTCATTAAAATTTTGACAGTAGGCAACACAACCATTAAAAAGTCATTAATTCCTTCATGAAGCAATGTTATAAACTTTTACAACAGTCCCAGAAAATATGCAGGACTTGTCTATCAAAAAGTTTTATAATTTTTATTAAGCAAAAATTGTTTTAATAAGACTAATACTACTAAATAGTACATTGGTGATAATAGCCCCTGGGAATAAGCTGATCGCTATGTTTTAATATTTAAATGTAAAAAAATATAGTTTTTTTATTTGTATTGTTAATTAATGTTAAAAAAGTCCGACTGGCTTTCTCGCTGGTTCTTGTAAGGTCAAAGACATTTTCCAATCCGATTTTTTCCAAACCGAGTAGTAAAGACTTTCCAACCATTTAAGTTTTAATAAAATTAACCGTTTTCTGTTGGAGACGTGGTAGGTAAGATGGTTAGCGCTCGCTATAAAGTCACATTAAGCGAGCAACCCGGGTTCGAACCCCGCCGGCACCAATGAAATTTCAAGTGCTGATTTAGCACGTGCTTGGTGGTGAAGGAAAACATCCTGATGAAACCGGCATGTGTGAGAAATTAATAAAATATATTTCGAAGACGTGAAGTTCGCCAAGACGCTTTATGGCAGCGCGGTGTACACTTCCTTGCCCTAAAACCCTCTCAGAAATGAGAGGAGGTTAGTGCCCAGCAGTGGGACGTATATAGGCTGTAACTTTAACTTAACATCTGCCGCCCGAAGCTACAGCCTCCCTTGATACACCACTGCGCAATTTAATAACTTAGTTGTGGAGCTGATGTTACGAAACGTGGATTGTGCAAGTGTATGTTGCACTTGGTAGTTATTTATATATGCGATTTCACAAAATGCGATGGAAACATCGAATACATTAGGCTGGGTCCACATTTGATCATCTTGAATTATTTTGATTAGGCATATCGGATCGAGTAATTGTTTCGCGTTGGGCCTCCATTTTGACCACATCGTTACACCTAGCCGTATCTTGTCAAAAATGCGTTCACATTTAACTTATCTCTATCTTATATATATCGTATCATATCAGAGAACTGGCATAACATTCTTTATATGAAGATGCTACAAATTTTTCCCCGATATTCGTTTTTTATATGTCCAAACTTTTCAAACCAGTGTGGCAGCGTATAGTATCCCCTTTGATGGTTAATGAAAAACCGACTAGAAACGCGATAGTGATACAGTATCAAAATAAGTCTATACCATGTATCACGATACGTGATTTTGTGCGTAACGGGACGTATCAGATATGGTATCACACGTATCACATGATCGCGTATAATTTTGCGTTCAAACTAGCAATCATGATACACGTCTGTGCCACGCGACGGAGATACGACATCGAGATGATCAAATGTGGACCCGGCTTTAAATTTAAACGCGATGGGAACAAGATAATTTATTATATATAAATCAATGTTGAATGTTTGAATAATTGTCGAAGTATTTCTCAGTTATACGGTGACTGGTAAAAACAGGGTTGACAACACTTTGTAGGCCGACTTTAGTGTTTTTATTTTTTAATTATTTTTGTCAAATCTTTTTTGAAGTAACGTTCAATAGAATCTATTGTCTGTTTAGGCAGTTTCTGCATGTAGAAATATGGCGACTATCTAAATTAGTGGGTTTTATACATATACGAGTATGTAATACAAACAATTTTGAGATAATATTATACATTAATTTTATTTCTATTCTGCTTTATTTAGTTTTATTGATAAATATTTTATTATTGTGTTTTTACTCCTTAAAGAGGCATTTTATCTTAATTCTCAAGCCGGCTTTCCACTGTGGGATATAATATATATATATATATATATATATATATATATATATATATATATATATATATATATATATATATATATATATATATATATATCCTGAAATATAAATTATATCCCGCGATTGCCCTTCACACTGTGAGATATATCTTTTAACCAGTGTGCGTTCGTCATTGGACGATCTGAGGACGTAGCGGAGGCGCGGAAGGGTGTGCGGGGTACGGGAGGTGAAATATAATATGAAAATATCGCTCGGTCGATCGAAAAAATACTTATACTTTGGGATGTAATATATATTATATCTCAGTGGAAACGGTTCCAAATAAAAGTACGGTGAGCGATATTAATTCATAACTCGAGATGTAATATAAATTGTATCATATCCAATAGTGGAAAGTGGGCTTTAGGCTTAACAACACATGCATAAAAATATGCTATACTCAAACAAATCTAAGGAATACCTTTTAACGTTTCACAGGAATTATTCCGTACCGCAATAACTTTGTACAAGCGTACTCACACGATTTTAAATAACCTTTTACTTAAATCCAAAGAGTTATGAAGTAATCTGTATTTCATCACAATATGTATGGTTTTTTATTGCTAATTTAAATTCTAGTCTTTCAAACAAATCATAACATAATTTTTTTACCGCAATTAACTTTGCTTGACGTTGTTTCAATGATGTGTCATTATACACCTTACCGTAGTTAGGATGATTCGAATTCATGCTAAAGCGAATAATCGAAAAAAAATTCAAATAATCGCACTTGTAAAATGTAATGTTTTATTTGTTATTTTTACAGTGAATTTTTATATTCAATTACAAAATATCAATATACAAAATCAAATAATAATTATTTCAAACAACGATATGATAGCTCAACTAGTTGTAGCGGTCTATAATTTATAAAACTTTATCTCTAAAAATAAGCAGTAAGTAATAAATGCGAAGAAAAAAACTGATTACTTTTGTGTCCTGTTTCAAAAATATTCTGGTATTAATCTAGATTAAACTGTAAATGATTATCAAACCCAAAAAATCGATATCGATATCTCTTAAGAATCAAATATTGTAGGTACCGATTTTTCAGTTGGAATGCCTAGTCTAATAAAGGTGACAGCTGTCAAAAGGCATTACTTAGATTTGGTAGAGTATAAGTACGAATTCTTGGTGTAAAAATATTAAAAAACTACATATCCGATACATATGGGAGCCTAATTATGAGTAAGATACACTAATTTTACTCTGGACCATTAACCTAAAGGACAGTTATCAATCTGCCTACTAAAGACCACCCGTCTTCCTGACGCAATTCGGCAATCTACGCCCACGCTTACGCTTAAATTGTGATGGTCTCCGGTACAGTGCCGGTAATGCCAGGATGCATAACTGTATAGTATTTATTTTCATTTATTTAATTTACCAACAAATGTTGCACTCTACATCATCATTACTCAAGTCTACGGCTGAACATTGGCCATCCTGCATTTTACTCTCATTTAAATTAGGCTTAGTATATAAGCTAGTTTTTAAATACTTAAGAGCTCAGGCTTATTTCTAAAACATTAGCAAATTTTATGTTCGCGCCACTTTGCACTATCGCTTAACGCTTATAAGGGATTCGTTAATTATTATCCAATAAGATTACTGCAAAGCCCATTTCCGGTTTCCTATCTACCGCTTTATGCCCAGCATGTGCATTCGTGTGTTAAGTGTTAACGGGCTCACACAAGTTGAGAAGACACGCAATCAACCGCACCGCTTATATCTCGCATCATCGCTCCCGCCCTTGTGTAATTTGGATATTGAATTATACAAGCATATAGTAAAAATTATAGACATTTGCAATAACGCTATATTTCGTGATTATCTGTGAAGTTGATAAGTGTGAAGACAGCCGGCAGCCATGGAGACACGAGGCAGATCAGCGGAAGTCCAGGGGGGTGCACATGCATTCCTTCACGTCCTTCCTATATCCCGAATTTAGGGGATTTGCAGTATCACGAATAAATTAAATTCCATTCACCGCTCGCACCACGCTCATATACAGTCCACTATTCTATTAAAATTAATAGCCGCACCGCATAACATTATTTAATACATTTGAACCAGCAGTTTGGTGGTTGAAGGCCAAACCCACCATATATTTTTTGGTCACTTCGGCCGGGATTAAATTAACCTTTCGGCCCGGAGAAATAAATTCATTTTCTTATATATTACAAAAAATTATATACGTATATATAATTAAATCATAATAAATTGTAGTTCTAATTATACTAACTACAATTATATTTGTCACGCATCGCTTATTACACGTATATATGTATTATATAATACCTTTGTAACGCATACCACACTGCTTCATTATTCCATTAATGATATTTTTCTTGTTGATTAACCGCCATCTTTCTAGTAACGCGAGATTGCTTTGTTCCCCAGTTAACTAATTCTACCGTCACTTATCGCAATAATTTTAGTCCGCATTTGTTTGTTGAAAATGACGACGAGAAGCAAAGAATCTAAACTGGTTTCGGATGAAGAAGTTAGTTTAAAAATTATTATCGCTAAACGTAATTATATTTACGAACGATTACAAAAAATTTACGAGACCTCAAAGGGCGCATTTAATTCCTTGGACGAGCAGAATTTATTTCTTAGCATCGCTTCGAATATAGAACAATTACGTAGTGAGTTTCAAGAAGTTCTAGATAATTATAATACTAAACATTTAAAATTAAACCCTAATGCAGACGTTGATTACGAGGCTTGGAACTCATTTGAAGATTTATATAGTCGTATTAAGTGCCAAATTACGAAAATATCCACATCGCCTTCCACTGTTACGTTAGAAAGTAGATTTCCTACTAAATTAAAAACTTCACTTCCGCCAATTGAATTAATGTCATTTAACGGAGACATACGCCAGTGGTCCATGTTTTATCAACAATTTAAGACATTAATTCACGACAATTTACAATTAACTGATGCCGAACGTGTTTATTATTTGGTTAACAAATTGAGTGACAGGGCGTTATCAGTTTGTGCCGGGTTAGCCCCTACCGCAAAAAATTATTCCATTATTTGGAATGCGCTTTTAGGAAGATATAATGACGAACGCACACTCGCATCTACGTATATTAAACAACTATTGGATATAACACAGGTGAACGCAAACACAACAGGAGGTTATCATAAATTTATGGACAAATTTGATGCTTCAATTAATGCTCTAAAACAATTAAAAATTGAGGACTTAGCTGATTTTTTGTTTTTAAATATTGCACTTAGAAAATTAGATCATGACACTGTTAAGTCATTTGAAATGTCTTGTCGCACAATTAGCATACAAAACTACGCCTCTTTAGTACAATTTTTGTACGAACAGAATAGGGCTATATGCCATACATTTAATAATTCGCATACTTTATCTACATCCAATAATAATCGAAACAAATCACTTTCAAATAAATTTAGTAAAATTAATACAGATCCTTCGCATTCATGTATCTTTTGTAAATCAAAGGATCATGAACACTTGTATGTTTGTCCACGCTTTTTAAAATTAAATACACAACTACGTTACGATATTATTAAACAAAACAATTGTTGTATTAATTGTTTAAGTAATAAACACTCGACTTCTTTTTGTAAATCGAAGCGTAAGTGTATATACTGCGCGCGGCGCCACCATTCTTTAATTCATTCTGACCCGAATCAGAATGGCTCTAAGACTGCTTTTCGTAGTAGCAATACGTTACACTCAGAGGTTGTGCAGACGCGTAACGCTAATGCATGCAGCGCGCATTCGATTAATTACCGCGCAGTTAACGATAATAAGGTTAATTCTTCTGTCGCTCACAATTCGAATACGGTGGAAGATGAAAAAACACTTACCTCTTCATGTAATATTTCTCGCGATTATAATACTCTCCCACGCTATACTACTTTATTGGGGACTGCAAAAATAAAGGTCGTAGATAAATACGACAATGAACATTTTATTCGGTGTTTAGTTGACCCCGGATCCCAAAGCGACTATATTACGAAGGATTGTTTCGAATAAAAATCGTTTTACCGAAATACACGGGATCGGTGGTGTGTCCCAAAAGATTTTAGGAGTCACTTCACTGCAGTTCACGTCTCGTTTTAATGATAACAAATTTTATCATATTGAACCATTAGTTGTTCCGATCATCACGGGTCAGTTGCCAGATTCGATAGTAGATGTTTCAAAAATTCGCTATTTAGATAAAATACGCTTAGCAGATGATCAGTTTTATCAACCTGGGTCTATAGATATTTTATTGGGGGTTAATACCTACATAAAACTTTTGTCGCCTGAAAACTTAATTCATTCGCAATGGCCTAGTGCCATAGAAACATCACTCGGATATATTATTATGGGTGATGCTGAAGTCGCTATATTACATCATTCCCCGCGTTCATTTGTTTCCTGTTCTTATGATACAAATTTAAATTAAAATTGTCTTAATGATATAATGGAAACATTTTGGAAAATTGAAGAACTTCCGCAAAAAATATATTTGAGCCGTGATGAGCAGGAATGTGAAGACATTTATACTTCTACTACTTACCGCCAAAACGACGGACGGTATGTGGTCACCCTGCCATTTAAGAAAAGGCCCGACATATTGGGTGACTCTTTAATGAATGCAAAAAAACGCCTCTTACTTTTGGAAAAACGCTTTAACAAATATCCCGATCTTCGCAATGAATACAATGTTGTTATAAGGGAATACATTAATAAGGGTATTTTATCCGCTGTTTCTGATAATGATTGTATACAGCCTTCTTTTTATTTGCCGCATCACCCTGTCGTACGGAATGATAAAAGTACAACGAAGTTGCGCATCGTTTTAGACGCTAGTGCTAAGTCGGATAACGATATTTCTTTGAATGACATTTTGCACACCGGGCAAAATTTACAAACAGACATTTTTAATATTTTATTAAACGTTAGGGTTTATCGCATCGCTTTCTTTGCAGATGTTAGGCAAATGTACTTGTGTATCGAAGTCCAAAAATCCCATCGCGCTTTTCAACGCATTTTATATCGGTTTTCTACAGAAGAAATTATACGAACATATGAATTTAATCGCGTCACATTCGGATCACGCTCTTCCCCTTTCCTCGCACTTCGCACTTTACGCCAGTTAGCCGCTGACGAAAGGGAGTCCTATCCCCTTGCTGCTTCTGTAGTGGAAAGGGATATTTATATGGATGACCTCGTTTCCTCCGCGCCTTGCGTCAACAACGCTGTCAACACCGCCACTCAACTTATCCAAATGTTTCGCCGAGGTGGATTCGATTTGGTTAAGTGGACATGTAACTGCAAGGAGCTTTTACAACATATACCAGCATCACATCGTCAACAAGACTCGGTATCATTTGATGATAATGGCATTTTAAAAATTTTAGGCCTTCGTTGGTATCCCGCTACCGATAAGTTTTCCTTTCTTGTTTCGCCGCTACCGGTCACTTGTACCAAACGCGCTATCCTCTCCGCAACCGCTCGCTTGTACGATGTTTTAGGACTTGTCGGTCCAGTAATACTTTACGCCAAATTATTAATTAAAGCCTTGTGGGTTCTTAAACTTAACTGGGATGAGACTCCACCCACTAATATTGTCAATACATGGCAGCGATATATATCAGAGTTACCTTTAATCTCACATTTACAGATTCCACGTCATATCGGCGTAAATGAAAAATCCCATGTGTCGCTACTGGCCTTCGCCGACGCTAGTGAAAAAGCTTACGGGTGCGTCATCTATTCGCATGTTGTTAACGGAAATAATCCTCCAATTATAACGCTCCTATGTTCTAAATCTCGGGTGTCCCCATTAAAGGTTATAACTTTAGCCAGGCTTGAGTTGTGTGCCTTGGTTTTGCTCGCTAAGTTAGTACGCACCGTTTACGATTCGTTGTCATTGAGGCATCCGATCGACAACATTTATGCGTTTTCAGATTCGGAAGTCGCGCTCTGTTGGGCGTGTTCTTCACCGCATAAGTTCAACACCTTTGTTGCTAACCGTATTTCGCAAATACAGTCCTATTTGTTACCGGATAACTTTTACCACATCGCCGGCTCGGAAAATCCTGCAGATCATATTTCGCGTGGACTGTTACCCTCACAAATTTTAAATTGTGACCTTTGGTTACATGGGCCTTCGTGGGTTTCCTTGCCGTGTAAAGAATGGCCTGTACAAAGGTTCGCATCAACTCATATCAGTTTACCAGAAGAAAAGACTGTGTCGCTTGGAGTCAGTGACATGGAAGAAAACCCATTTATCTCGTTAAGCTTAAAATTTTCTAATTGGAATAAGTATTTACGATCCGTTGTTTATGTTTTAAGGTTTTTAAACAAATTACCGCGCATAAATAAAATTATAACCGCATCCGACATAGAGATTTCTGAAATCACAGTTATTAAAATTGTGCAAGGCATAGCTTTCGCCGAAGATATAAAAAATGTTAAAAAAGGACAACTATGTTCATCAACATTACGAAGGTTATCGCCATTTATCACGGACGATGTACTTCGAGTAGGTGGTCGGTTAGATTATTCGTCTTTATCGGATTCCCAAAAGCATCCAATATTGCTACCAAAAAAGGGGCGTATTGTTGTTCTTATAATTGATTATTATCACTATAAACATTTCCACGCTGGTCCTCAGTATTTACTTGCTGCATTACGGGAGAAATATTGGATATTATCAGCTCGCCGTGTAGTGAGATACCGCATTCATAGGTGTAACATTTGTTTTCGACATAAACCCAAACCTATTTACCCCATGATCTCTGCCTTGCCTGCTTGCCGCCTAGAGCAGTGTAATGCGTTTACACACACAGGTGTGGATTTTTCGGGCCCACTTTATATCACATTGACGCGTAAACGTGGTATACGAAGCCAGAAGGCTTATTTATGTTTATTTATATGCCTCGTTACTAAGGCAGTGCATTTAGAATTAGCGTCTGATCTAAGTTCGGCGGGTTTTTTAGACGTTTTTAAGAGATTTATCTCTCGTAGAGGTCCGTGTCGATTTATATACAGCGATAACGGTACTAATTTTGTCGCCTCGCGTTCATATTTACATGAATTACATGGATTTTTAAAATCAGAAGAATATTATAAGGCATTCAGTCAGGTGCTCACTGATAATCGCATTGTTTGGAAACTCAACCCTCCAAGCGCTCCACATTTCGGGGGTTTGTGGGAGTCCAATATTAAGGTTGTAAAAACCCATTTGTTTCGCGTAATAGGTAAGCAAATCCTCACGTATGAAGAAATACTTACTACTCTTTGTCAGATCGAGTGTATCTTAAATTCTCGCCCGCTTTGTGTATTAAGCAGTGATCCATCGGAACCTACCGCACTTACACCCGCACATTTTCTAAATTTAAAACCACTTGAATGCTTACCAGCTGCAGATTTAAGCAAGGAACGTATTAATCTGTTATCACGCTTTTCTTTAATAGATTCTTTAGTTCAGTCCTTTTGGAAACGCTTCAGATTCGAATACTTACATACATTACAGAGTAGTGTGAAGTGGAATAAGAACTCTACTGCCATTTCTGTAGGGACGATTGTTCTAATAGACGTGGATAATACTCCATCGCTTCAGTGGCCTCTAGGCGTTGTCACCGAATTGTTTCCCGGTAAGGATGGTGTGGTACGCGTTGCGCAAGTTAAACTTAAGAATTCCACTTTAAAACGCCCTCTTATCAAACTGTGTCCTTTACCAACACAGTGATTAATATAATTAATTTTACATTATCGTTTATATATTTATTTTAATTCTTAGGTCATAACGTCGCTTCATTTCGCTACTATATTATCCAAGCATATAGTAAAAAGTATAGACATTTGCAATAACGCTATATTTCGTGATTATCTGTGAAGTTTATAAGTGTGAAGACAGCCGGCAGCCATCGAGACACGAGGCAGATCAGCGGAAGTCCAGGTGGGTGCACATGTATTCCTTCACGTCCTTCCTATATCCCGAATTTAGGGGATTTGCAGTATCACGAATAAATTAAATTCCATTCACAGCTCGCACCGCGCTCATATACGGTCCACTATTCTATTAAAATTAATAGCCGCACCGCATAACATTATTTAATACATTTAAAAAAAAAACCACTTTTTATTTATAAGTAAGCATCTGGTAGTGTGGACTACTGTGCTTATAAACGTAAGTTTTATAGAAGTAGGGCTTGAAATACTGTAAAAATATTTATACTTCCTGCGGTAACGTATAGGCTATTACTACAAACCCCTCGGAAATATACAAGGTCTCTCTATTACCAAGATCAAATATTTTTTTAAACCAAAACTGTAAAAAAAAATTATTATAATATAAATAAACACATGGTTGGTAATAAACCCTGGGAATGAGGTGGTTGCATCCAAGCTGTTTTTTAAATACGTTTTGTAAGAAGTTTGTACAACCTTTCTTACTGTATAATTTACTTTGAATAAAAAAGTCCCGCTGGGTATCTTACTGGTTCTTCCCAGAACAGAGGTTTTTTTCTGAACTAGTGGTAAAAGAATAAAACTTTTAATAAGAATTACACGTAATCTGTATTGAATAAAAAATAAATAATATGGTGGCAACCCTAGGTAGAAATAAATCTAAGTTAAAAAAAAATTGCCATCACGCGAGTCCTTCTAGGCTAATTCCGCAATACGCCCAGAGTCCGCCCGAGTAATGAATGCACGGTTATCGTTGCCTGATAGATATTTTAACCTCGACCACCACCACGTTTATTAACTTGCGTTTTTGATAGTTTGTTCGGGTGGAATTTAATAATGGATTTTATACTAACTTATCCGTGAGCTTTCTCATGGATAAACCTACTTGAAATTTTGAACATACAAGCTCAGAATCAGATAACAATGTAAGAATATGAATCAAACTTTTTATAATAATTTTTGTGTCATCATCATCATCATTACAGGCCTTCACGAGTCCTCTGGAGATGCCTCCCCCGAGGAATGCCACAAAGTACGGTCCTGAGCCACCAGAATCCATCGACTTCCTGCATGTCTTACCAGATCGTCACTCCATCTAGTGGCGCCCTACACTTCGCCTACCGGTACTAGGCTGCCACTCGAGAACCTTTTTTCCCCAACGGTTGTCGGCTCTTCGAGCTACGTGGCCGGCCCATTGCCACTTCAGTTTACTAATCCGTTGGGCTATGTCGGTTACTCTGGTTCTACTGCGGATATCTTCATTTCTAAGTTTATCACGCAGAGAAACTTACTGTGTGTTATGTTAGTTGAAATCAAATTTAATTTATTCCTTTAGGTTATTTTCTTGTAGTTTCGGCAGATGTAAGAATAAACACATTATATTTATAGAATAAAGGTGACAAACGAGCCCACGGTTCAGCTGATGGTAAGTGGATACTTGTAGCCCAGTCGTCTACATTTATCTTCGATTAAGAAGCAAAATGCAGATGCGTTGTCACGCTTGAAAGCTAAGATGCAATGCATTATATGCAATAAAATGGGGTCTCCGGTTCTCTACACTCATTTTACGAAACACTAATTGAACTTGAGACAAACTCCCGCAATACGATTCGAAATCCAACCCTGGATTTCTCTTAATCATCACGCCTGGTAGTCGGGTCAACGATCGCAGTTCCGGACGTCTAGCGTCTTCGACCTTGCTGTCCGTCGCCAGTCTAGGGTTTTTAAAGTCTGGCACTAACGAGATAGTTTACTAGTTGCATGTGCAAATGCATTAAATTTTGTTTGCATTTAGCAAAAAAAAGGCAAGGCTGGTTACTCACTACTCATAATATTAAGTTGTACGCTAAAATACTTTAATTAGTAAATTATCTTATCTTTTCTTCATGAACGTTAACACACACTATGATTTTGTCTTTATCGTGGAGGCAGTTGTTATATGCGAAACAGTTAATTGTAAGCCATACGAATAATTGTTCATTGTGAGATTAGAATTTGCTACCCTATGGGGGCCACAACTAAGCTAAGCCACTGCTCCACGAAGCCGGCATTCAGATTCCACATTCTTAGTATTTGACTGTCGCCTACAACGGGAACCTCATATTGCCTTGTCAAAAAGACATAGTTTCGGTGTATGCAGTGAAAAAGATGAATCTGTTAACAGATGGATGGATATAGCATAAATGGTTTATTTCGGCTTTTTCCACATTGTTATTTATATGCCATATGGATTATTATTGTGGGGATTAGCAAATGATATTGAAAATATGTTTATACAACGGAAAGAAGAGATTTACAATATTAAACCAATGGACTAGCTTTTAAAACAAAAATTAATTTTGGACGATATTATTTATGTAAGGAACTATTATAAACTTAGAAATGAGGATATCCGCAGCAGAACCGGAGTAACGACATAGCCCGACGGATTAGTAAGCTGCAATGGCAATGGGCCGGCCATATGGAGACTGTAGAGACCAACTGCACTATATATTGCGAGACACGTATGAAGTAGGGTTGCGCGGGTAAGCAAAATTTCGACTTCGGCCCTCACATACACACACATATATATATATATATATATATATATATATATATATATATATGTATGTATATACAGCAGCACAATCTCTTTCTCGCTAATGCAGGTACATGGGTAGCGTTTCTCTTTTATAGAGGTATGCAGCAACATCGTTAATTAGCTCCACGAAATAGAATAGGTACAATATTGACGAGAAAACAATACAAAAACAATGGTAGGAAGTTCCTCGAAAGTTAAGAATGGTTTTATCATTTGTTACTGTATGTGTGTATCTTTCATGTATATTTATATTTTAGCTATAATTCCTTCTAAATAATATAAATAAATAAAGCTCAACTGTCTCTTATAGAGGTATAGATAAGTAGCAGTCTCACTTACGGAGTTCCATGAGGAAAAAAACGACTCTCTCTTACAGAGGTTTCTGTTTCTCGCTAATAGAGGTTTTGGAAGCTCAAAATGACAGGTCCTGACTATTACTCTCACTTAAAGAGTTTTCTCACTTATCCAGTTCTCGCTTACCCAGGTTTGAATGTATATGCTAACTCATGAGGTACATTGAGGATCACCAGCTGATTAGGGATCGCCAATACGGTTTTCGTCGGGGTCGATCAGCTGGTGATCTTCTGGTATACCTGACTCATCGATGGGCGGAGGCAGTCCAAGTGGGAGGCATTGGCCGTTAGTTCGGACATTGCGAAGGCCTTAGATCGGGTTTGGCACAAAGCGCTTCTTTCGAAGCTCCCTTTCTATGGGCTTCCCGAGAAATTGTGTAATTGGCACGGCAAACTCCCGATACCATCCACACCATCTGGATGCTTGGCGGTCCACCACTGTACGTTTCACAAGGAGTTTTCTTCCACGTACAACCTCTCTGTGGAATAGTTTCCACCGGCGATTTTTCCGGACTGATACGATCTGGGGACCTTCAAGAAAAGAGCTTACTCCTTTGTAAAGGGCCGGCAACGCACCCACAATTCTCCTGGTGTTGCGGTTGATCATGGGCGGCGGTAGTCACTTAACATCAGGTGAGCCGCATGCTCGTTTGCCCCTGCTTCTATAAAAAAAATGGATCACCAGCTTTCTTGCTGATCGGAGCATCAAGATCATTGTAGACGGTGCATGCTCCGATTACAAGACAAACCTATTAATGCTGGCGTTCCAAAAGGCTGCGTGCTGTCACCAACGCTGTTACTTCTGCATATCAATGACATGTTGCAAACCGGTAACATTGTATGCGGATGACAGCACTGGTGATGCCAATATTTTTCGGGAAAACGTCTCTGAGTACCGGGGACAAACATCTGTCTAAAGTCGAGTCTTTGCTGAACAATGTCTCGGATTGCGGGCGACTAAATCTAGTCCAGTTTAACCCTCAGAAGAGAAGTTTGCGCGTCAACCGCTAAAAAGAACCCCTTTGTCGTATCTTCTCAGTTTCAAGGCACTCCCCTTGTTGCCTCAGCCAGTATCGGAAACCTCGGCGTCGACATATCGAGTGACGTGCAGTTTTGTGGTTACTTGGAAGAGAAGGCCAAATTGGCTTCTAAACAGCTTGGCGTGCTCAGCAGAGTGGGACAGTGTTTCATGATTTAATTTTATTACTTATAGGAATTCAAGCAGATGGTAGCGATCAGCCATCTTCTCTATTGAAATTAGGATGTTTTTTGATCTCAATAGATTCGCGAATCATCCTTGGAAGGAATCGGTGTTCTTTAGCGAGGATTTGTAGTCTATCAAATCCGATGTAGTGACGGGGGCGATCTTGTACGTGTTCGCAAACTGCAGACTTCCCGAAGCGTCGATTCTTCACATCAGATTTGTGTTCTTTAACGTGTGTTTTTGTTGATTTTTTGTTTGTACTATATATGAGAGACCATATTCACAATCAAGCTTGTACACTCTTGCATCTTGCAAAGGGATAATACACTTGACTGATAACAAAAACTGACTGTTCTTCTTCGGCGGTTTGAAGTATACTTTATTGGAAGCACGATTGAAGCTTTTTACTTCATTGTTTATTAAATTTAAGTATTTTATATTTTATTAATTATAAGGTAAGTGCCTTTTTTGTAGGATAGGATGACAAACGGGCGCACAGGCCACCGAATGGTAAGTGGATGCTGTGGCCCGTAGATATCTACATCTATACACGATTACGAATCAAAATACAGATGCGTTGTCACCCGTGAGAACTAAGATGGAATGCCTCTTCCAGTAAAAAGGATCTCCGGATCTCTACACTCACCATACGGAACACAGAGGCGTTACGCTGGTATGGTATAGCTGTGAGAGCGTGGTCTTTCCTCCGACGAGCTGATTTCCCATTCGTATCGAGGATAGATGTAGATGTCTATGGGCCACAGCAACCACTTGCCATCAGGTGGACCGTGTGCTCGTTTGTCAACCATCCACTATTTAAAAATATTGCATGTATAAGTAAAGTGTTGGGTATAAAGTATGCTGTTATATAATTTATAGGTGTAATCTATATTAACAAATGTACAAATAAAAAAATGTACAAAAATAACTGTCTTCAATGAAAAAATACATTACCCCTAGTGTTAATTCAATTAAATATAATTTTCAATAAAATAATTATTCTTCGTTAGGAAAAATCATTTCAAATATTACCTGAATAAATTTTTCAGGGTAAGTATAAATTTAATGTCGCTTATTACCAAGGTGAGATGTCAGATATAACATATGCGACTTTGGCAAGGCTCACTCGTTTTTATTAAAGTTTATTTTTTACCTTTGCTATGAAGTTAACATAAAAGGAACTATTAAAAAATAAAACTGGAATAAACATTTATTTATATTGTGTCCAAATTACAAATTTTCCCGAATTTTCGGCGATCGTTGTAAACAGCAACTCAGTTAGCCTTTCCATTCGTAGTTACAAACGTTAGTAAATTTTTGTAACTAATAGGTACATAGAGTGAATGCTTCTTTTGAATTTACATAGTGCGATAGTGCTTCATTTGTTTTATATTTGACTGTTTCCAAAACAAATACACTCACACGTACGTAACACACAGACACACACACCTACAAATAATACATTATGATCGCACACTTCGATAATGAACAAGAACGTGATTCAAACTTGCGCAATATCCTTACAGCGCAATGGGAAAGCAAAATAAGTTTTTGTACAATTTTATAGCTTCGCAATACTAATATGGAATGAAACATTTTATGCATGGTATATGCAATGTATTATGTATAAATATATATTTATTTTAAGTCCTCAGATCGTCCCACGGGTGTCGTAAGAAGCGACGGTTGGAAACGTACTAAGGGATGGGCAGAAGCAATTAAAATATTAATAGAAAAAGCAGCCGTCTAAGCGGCAGTGGCAACTGTGGCAGAGATCTCCGTATGAAGCATTCTATGCATGCTCTCATAGCAAGTTTACGCCTTTTTATAGAATAAATGTGACAAAGGAGCACACAGTCCACCTGATGGTAAGTGGTAGCTGTGGCCCATAGACATATCTAGTATCTACATCTACCCTCAATTACGAATCAAAATGCAGATGCGTTGTCACCCGTGGGGATTAAGATGGAATGCCTCGTTTCCAGTAAAAAAAAATCCCCGGATTTCTACACTCACCATACGAATTACAGCAGAATTAAGCTGCTATTTTACGCTGGTATTCTGTGAAAGCGTCATCCTTCACCGGTCGAGCCGACCTATTCCTGCTAGAATGATAATATAGCTCCAGCGTGGGCGTGGCTGTACCATTCATATATTAGTATGAAATTAATAATGATTATGATGAAACTTGGAAATATTATGGATAACAAACCAGAATATGCCAAAAGCTTTATTTTAGATTTTAAAAGTTATTTTAGACCTTTGTTTTAGTATATGTTTTAGTAGATAAAACTTGGTCGGTTTTTGATAAAACGCGAGCAGGGCCGCAGGTAAAAGCTATATAATGCTACAAGTAAGTATACACAAGAAAACAAACGCGCTGCACATTAATCGCGGGAACGATCCTGAATCATCTAGCAAACATTCAACGGGACATTGTTTATACATTAGGAACGTACAGCTGTTGCATAAACAAAGGAAGGTTTAAATTAAACAATTCGGACAGGCGATCGGTTCAGCATTGCCTTGTTAGAAATCTCTAGAAAATGATAGATTTTATACTCAATACTTAAGACGTTTCCCCTAGCGAAAGATCTTGAGCGTTCGGTCCTATACAATCCACGCGCTCTCGCTACAATATATCGCGTAAAAATACGCCCGAATGTTTGGAATTATTGCAATTAAAAAGATAAGCGAACTTAAGAAATTAAATAAAAAGTGTAGAATATAGATTTTTAAATTATCTATCCATTACTGTAATCCTCAAATGATTAGAGCGTTTCCTTTAGCAACAGATGCATGTAATCAATAATTTTAGTCATTTTTTAAAAGTAGATTTTAAATGTATTCATAACACATAAAACAAATTAGAACGTGGAATGTAATGATAGGATATCGAACATTAATAATGTGCTTTTAGATGTAGCTTATTTCTCATAACTATTGAGATAATAATCTCTGAAAAACGCACTTTTGCAAGGTTTTGGTCAGGGTACCGCCTTAATACTCAATACTTTGTCAGTCACTGCTATTCATTGACACTGGCAGCCCACTGGCAGCCAACCTGCAGTAAACTCATACTACTGTAGTCAGATTGTAAGATGTATTGCCGCATTGCCTTTCATCATTCATCATCATCATTACAGCCCTTCACAAGTCCACTGCCGAACATAGGCCTCCCCCAGGGTATGCCACAAAGCACGGTCCTGAGCCACCTGCATCCATCGAATTCCTGCATGTCTTACCAGGTCGTCACTCCGTCTAGTGGGGGGTCGCCCTACACTTCGCCTACCGGTACGAGGCTGCCAATCGAGAACCTTTTTTCCGCAACGGTTGTCGATTCTTCGAGCTATATGGCCGGCCCATTGCCACTTCAGCTTACTAATCCGTTGGGCTATGTCGGCGGTCACTCTGGTTCTACTGCGGATATCCTCATTTCTAAGTTTATCACGCAGAGAAACCCCGAGTATAGCCCTCTCTATAGCTCGCTGAGTGACTTTGAGTGTCGTTTACGGCCAGCAGTGAAGGATTGAGGATGAAGGAAGGGAGGATGAAGGATTTTGCATTGCCTTTATTAACTGATAATAAAATCAGGCGTTATTTTGCGGAAATCCGTTATATTAAAGATGTTCAACAAATAGCTACGATCCGCTAATAAATTAAATGTGTCTTACCTAGCTTGAAATGGACCTCCCACCCTCCTTTGATTGCGTGCACTATTCCCGTCACCACTAACCCCAACACCACCTAGGAAAGAGACACCGTCGTCTATAATACGACACATGTTTCGCCTAATCTAATTTATAAAAACTACTTTTTTTTGTTTGTTCGTATTTTATGCGCTACTACCATATCGTTCATCTGATTACGGTAAAACTTTGTCAACTTATTGCTTGTACTTTGGCAAAGGTTGTAGGCTCAGTACAATTACGATATTTCCACAAAATCATTTCTTATGCGGCTGCAACGCGCTAGTTACCAGCTAGTGTCTATTATATTTTTATAATGTCACGTTAGATGCAGGGCCGGATTAAGCAAACCGTGGCCTGTAGCAAATTCCATCGAGAGGCCCTTGATCTGATATGGGTTCTTAAGTATGAAATGGTAAAGAACAATTAAATACTCAATACGTTTATTTGCCATCTATAGGTTACAACTTTGTTGGTGTTTAATAATACAGTATATTACTATAGGCCCTCTTTAGACTCTGACAAATGCAAAAAGCCAGAAATGAGATTGTCCTCTTAATTTAGAATGATTTTGATGAGAAACTATTACTTTAAAATTGACGATACTACACAAATAATTGTAAAATTTTTTAGCGTTTATTTCTAAGCTTATATTTATAACAAAGTATATTATATTTTTAGGAAAAGCTAATGGTATAATTTTAAAATGTGCAAGCTTGTCAATTTTGTGGTTTAAACTGGACTAGATTTAATCCCCTCCAATCGGAGACTTTGTCCAACAAAGACTACTTCAGACAGACAAATTTATTCCGGCACTCGACAACGTGTTGCAGAGAAATATTAGCACGGCCGGTGTATAAAACCTTAACAGTGCTGTCATCTGATTAGAGCCGCTTTGCGCTGGTTGCGATCAAATCGAAGGAGCTGGCACTGGGGAGCCACTTCATATCATCTCCGGTTGTTCGACGCTTTCTAAATCTGAGTAGTAGCACAGGCACAACTTAGTAGCCAGAATTCTACACCAGGAGCTCGCTCTGAAATACGGTCTCATAGACCGGAAAATGCCATATTACAAGGTACTTGCCAGAGGCCGTGTTCGAAAATGACCGCGCCAGGCTCTACTGAGACCGGACCATCATGACGGATAGGACTATTATTGTGAATAAGCCTGATATTGTGCTGACGGACCGGGTCAAGGATATTTTTGGTCGACATTACTATTCCGTATGACGAGAACGTCGTGAAAGCCGAAACAGATGACCGTACAAAATATCTTGACCTGGCTCACGAAGTGACGGACATGTGGGGTGTGCTCGCGACCGAAATATATATACCTGCAGTCGTTTCTGCAAACGGGTTAATCACAGTCAGCTTCTCGGGTCATCTGTGGTGACTAGGACTCCGTGACGGACCGCTCCGGGCTCAAATGCAGTAGGCGGTGCTCCTGGATACCGCTCGCATTGTCCGGTCGGTTTCTTTCCCTTTCCCCCTAACCCTCGGCCGTTTGGTCTCCCCTGCCGATGGCTTCCATCTAGTTGGGTCTTTATTTATTTATGTATTTTTATGTATTTATTTTATTTTATTGATATTTATGTATATTTATCATATTCAGTTACAATTGTATATTTACAGAACCCAACCAGATGAGAAAACTATAGAGTCATCCCATAATAATAATATATATTTATTATATAAGTTTTGATTAGTATAATAAGTTTAAAATAGGCATGAAATATTGTTCCGCTCTGCTGAGCACGCCAACATAGGAACCATCAATTTGGGCTTTTCTTCCAAGAGACCTCGAAACTGCACATAATTCTATTTGTCGACGCTAAGGGTTCCAATACTAGCTGATTCAACAAGGGCAGTGCCCTGAAACTGAGGAGATACGACAAAGGAGTTCGATTTAGCGGTAAACGCGCGAACTTGTTTCTTCTGGGGATTGAACTGGACTAGATTTAGTCGCCCCCAGTCCAAGACTTTGTTCAACAATGTCTCGACTTCAGACACAAGTTGGATTGTCTTAGTCAGAATGGTGCAACGTTTCACGTTTTTGTGACATCAAGTAGTTTAATATACCACTTCTTTATAGGTTTCACTCATAGATGAATGATTGGTCTCGCTGCGCTCGGCGCAATCATTCATCTATGGTTTCACTCAAAAAATTACGCGTAGGCGGTTGGGTACGCGAGGCTCCTCTTTGCGCGGGGCTCGTAGCAATAGCAGACTCCCGACAAAACTCAAAATCTCCAGACAAACAGACCTAATAAGGGCTCAGTTAGTAATTAGACTGAATTTTGAAGTAAATCGCATGAAATTTAAATCTTTTCTGAATCGGTACTACTTGGTGGACTTCAGTAAAGTCAAATACCAAACACGTGTGTACTTAAATTACTTTTGTTTTAAGTACGTAGCCTCTTAATTAAAAAATAAACTTTTTATTTTTAATATTTATTTCTCCCGACAACAACTCCAAAATCCCGACAATATCAAAATTTGTCCAGATATTTTGGTCTTCAGTGTTACCAACACGGCAAATCCCTTTAATTTGTGCAAGCCCTATATCCGGCAATTTACTAATTACTTCATGATAACGAGGATATGCGTTAAGTGAATCTTCATTGTAGGCGATACGCAATAAAATTCGTCTGCACATGAACGTATTTATTGCTGAAGCAATAAAAGTGAAATTCGCTTGGCACCTTTCAGTGGATCTTCCATAAGCAAGTATGTGTCATTCAATAAATTTAAAGTAATTTAGCGTGTTTCGCTCCGTTGGCCACTACGTCTATATGCATTAGCATATTATTTGCACGCAACGTCTGATGCAAATCATCCAATGCCCTTGATGTAAAGTGTGTCCGGCGGAAATGTGACTTGGCTAAGGTTGGCGGTTCAGATAAAACCTTCATCGTCATTATCATCATCACATAGGATGATGATAGTTGGCTATTGGATAAAGGCTTCCTCTACAGATTACTTATTAGGGAGTTAGGGAGTACATTATCCATAGCTCACTTGGCAGGCGGTACAATCGAAATTGACAATCGCATGAAATAAAACTAGTTTTACGGACTTTATCGCGATTATTTGAACATTTTTAAATCCCGGCGTTTTGCGCATTTTACAGTACCCGTGTGTGTACACACACGGGACATAAATGGAGAGATTGTAAAGTGCCAGAAACGTCGGAATTCAAAAAAAGTTTAAATGAAACGCGATAAAATCCGTTAATTTAGTTGCATTCTGTGTGAAGTATTCGAATCATTAATGAAGCGACGTATCTAATATTGAACTCCACGGTTTTTTTCTAGTAATAACCCTGTAGTGGAGTAATTTAATGCATGAGTGCTTTACAGCACTCATTGTCAGAGTCGGGGTCTCCCCTCCCTCCTGGCCATATGTGCAGCCGAAACTTCGGAAATTTAAAGATTTTTTCTTTTTTTAAAAAAACGTTACCCCCTACACTAAGATTTTCCCCTGTATCGTGGGAGCAGTTTACAAACATAAATTGCACAAGAACAAACATCCAGACCCGGAACAATTGAATAAAACTAAATTTACGCATTTTATCGCGTTTATTTCACTACTTTTACTTATTTTTAAGTCCCGACGTTCCGGGTGCTTTACAGCAACCATGGTCACGGGGGGGGGGGGGGACTGAGATGTTTTTTATTTAGAATTACACTAAATATCTTAACCACTACATCACTAGCCCATGTTAGCTTTAATTTTCTGTATGCTGTGTTTGAAAAAAGATAACATCATCTGCTATAACAGTAGATGCAGATCTTACCTGTCCATCATCTAATTTTACTTCACCATATGATAATTTTCCAGTAACATACACTCTTTGACCTTTCTTCAGATACTTGTACAAAGAATCTCTTAAACCTGGCTTAAAATACTGATTCTGTGCCAATCAGTCCTTTGTAGTATATCACCAGATTCATATTTATAGCTAAAATGTGTAGCAAGCGGAAAATTTATTACCGGATGCTCTTCTGTGCCTCTTTTTTGTGGATCAGCTCCAACTCTCCCCAGTAATGTAACTTGATTGATAGTCTTTTCAGTTTTTTGAGTGTCAAAACTTACAACGGTTGTGTGTATTTGTTTACACTTAGATTGAGTTGCCCTTACCCTTGTCAAAGAAAACATTTTAAAATTTAATATAATTACGATACCGTAGGATGACTAAAATAAAATCTTATAAAATCGCAGGAAATACAATATGCATCTAATAATTAAAAACCGGCCAAGAGCGTGTCGGGCCACGCTCAGTGTAGGGTTCCATAGTTTCCCGTCCGTCACAATAAGCTTATGAGTTTAAAGGTGGGTATCCATTATGTTCGCGCCCCAGCAGCGCTCCGCGCTCCTGCAACTGCACCCGGTAGTGGGTACTGTTGTTTCCATCCAAGTTCAAAATGATTTTCCTAGAAAGTCTTTATAAAGTTCTACTTTTCAGATTTTTTTCATATTTTCTAAACTTATAGTTCAAAAGTTAGAGGGGGGGGGGGACACATTGTTTTTTACTTTTGGAGCGATTATTTCCGAAATTATTGACATTATCAAAAACCCCTATTCATTTTTAAATACCTTTCAAACAATATATCACACGTTAGGGTTGAAATTAAAAAAAAATCACTTCCTACTTTACATATAGGGGGGCTACCCTAATAAAACATTTTTTTCAATTTTTATTTTACCACTTTGTCGGCGTGATTGATACACATATTGGTACCAAATTTCAGCTTTCTAGTGCTAACGGTCACAGAGATTAAGCGAGGACGGACAGACGGACAGACAGACATGGCGAAACTATAAGGGTTCCTAGATGACTACGGAACCCTAAAAAATAGAATAATACCAATTACCGCTACATTTACATTGCTTCCATATTTATCTACAATTTTTTTCTTTTTTGTACGTTGTTTGACGTCCCAATGTCATTGTTAGTCCGGCTACCTTCAGTGTTTGAATATTAATTTTTGGTCCGATTTTACGCAAAACGAGCTTATAGTATCTTGAAGTCTTGCAGTGGCATGCTTGGGTTTGGGTTTAATTTTGTTAATTATAGGATCCCAAGCAGATGGCAGCACCCAACCATCTTCTCTATTGAAATTTGGATGTTTTTTAATTTCAATAGCCTCGCGTATCATCCTTAGTAGAAATCGGTGTTCTTTTGCAAGGACTTGTGGTTTATCAAATCTGATGTAATGGTGGGGACGATCTTGAACATGTTCACAGACTGCAGACTTCCCGGAGCGTCGGTGCTTCACGTCAGCTATACGTTCTTTCACGCGGGTTTTTATAGATCTCTTTGTTTGACCTATGTAAGAGAGACCACATTCACAATCTAGCTTGTACACACCTGCATCTTGTAGAGGAATATTACATTTGATGGATGGTAAAAATTGACTAATCTTCTTCAGCGGCTTGTAGTATGTCTTAATGGACGCTCGCTTCAAGATGTAGCCAATCTTGTCCGTGACTCCTCTGACATATGGTAGTAGAGCAGGCGCGCGCTCGACTGTGACCGGTTTCCCTCGTTCACTGTGACGTAGGCGCGGGACCCGAAGCTTGTTGTCTTGCAGTACTTGCTTGACATGCTGAAGTTCGGCGGCCAGATGTTTTCTGTCACAGATCCCTCGTGCTCTCTAAAACAAATCCGGAACAATTGTTTGTAGGTCATACCAATACTTGTTCCTTGCGTGATTCGAACCCGCGGCCCCCAGCGCAGCCGCTCATTGCTAAGTCACAGTCAGTGAGGGGATAAGAAAAATAGTGTATTTTTCTCCCTGTCGTGTAAGAACTTCCATTACCCATTCTGTTGTCGAAATTTGTTTTTATAGTGCTTTGTGTTATATTTTTGGCAACTTCGATATAAATAGGACATTTTCAACCTTCGGAATATTTTTTTATTTAAGTTTAACCTATATTCCTTAACAATGTTCTCTGGTAATTGTATATCAATTCAAAATCAGGCGTTACTTTGCGAAAATCTATTATAAAAAAGATATTAATAGTTATTTTGCAACCTTCCGCTAAAGTAAATAAAATGATGTATCTTCCCAAGCTTGAAGAGCACCTCCCGCCCTCCCTCAATTGCGTGCACTTATTCCGTCACCACCAATCCCAGCAACACTACTATCAACGCCACAATTCTAGGAAAGACACCATCGACGATAATACTTTCTCTGGTTTCAGTTATTGTGCGTGCGTGCGTGCGTGCGTGCGTGCGTGCGTGAGTGTGAGCGTGCGTGCGTGCGTGCGTGCGTGCGTGCGTGTGTGCGTGCGTGCGTGTGTGTGTCTGTGTGTCTGTCTGTGACATCATAGCTCCTGAACGTATGAAACGATTTTGACTAAGTTTCTTTCGTTTGAAAAGTGTCTTAATCAAGAGTGTTCTTAACTATGTATCAAGAAAACCTGTTCAGCCGTTTGAAGAAGTACTATCTGTAGAATACCGACAATCGAGCAACTTGGCGACGGTGAGCTAAGTTGTGAAGCTTAGTTTCCACCAGCTTTTTTTGCCGATAAGCCTCTTGGCTCTGCGTGGCACTTAGTCAAGTGCGACAAATTGATAGTTTATCCTAAAGGTGACTACTATAGTTATGTTTATAGAAATGTCAGTGCCATGAGAATATCATCAAACTCTTCAAATAGCAAAAACATCAGTACGACACATGGGCTGACGGCTCCGTGACGCAGTGGCTTAGCAAAATCCCGCGCAGAACAGGTATTTGTATGGCCTACAAATAATTGTTCCTGGTCTGGAATCTGGATGTTGTTTCTTGTGAAATTGATATACGTTAACTGCCCCCACGATGTAGAAAAAAAAAATCCTAGTGTAAAAGTTAACTTTTATAAAAAAATGTCTATAAAATATTTTTAACCACGTCAGGAGATTTTTTTTATAGAACAAAAGTGACAAACGAGCACACAGTCCACCTGATGATAAGTGAATGCTGTGGCCCATAGACATCTACATTTATCCTCGATTAAAAATCATAGCGCAGATGCGTTGTCACCCGTGAGGACTAAGATGGGATACCTCGTTTCCAGTAAAAATGAGTTTCCGGATCTCTACACTCACCATATGAAACACTGCAGTATTAAGCTGCTATTACGCTGGTATTCTGTGAGAGCGTGGTCCTTCCCCGGTCAAGCCGACCCATTCGTGCTACAACCATAATATATAGCTGCAGCGTGGCTTTACCACGTACAAAAGATTTTGATGACTTATAATTTTTTTTGGTTCTTCAAAGTAGGTTATTTTATTCTTTTAAAAACTTAATCATTTGTAAAACAGGGTATGCTAATGAACACACAGCACCGATAACACATAGACCCCTGCAGCAATTTTCAAACTAAGAAGGCTGTATTGGCTGTATGTATATGTACCTCTGTAGACTAAGATGAAATTTCTCACAGTTTGTAACTATAGAAAAGAACGGAATAATTTTTTATTCTTACATTTCAAGTAATTTTTATTGAAAGTAATCTTTTTGAAGTAAAAACAATATGACACTAAAAAGAGACAAACATATACATCTGTCGGATTTAGCCTGCGAGAGAATGAGATAGAATGCAATGTTTCCTACTATCTTGGTCTCCTCTTTGTGCGGTGCTTCCTAGCCTCCCCACCCTTGTCTACTTTTCTGAAGTTTTCACTACTATCGCTTGTGAACTGCACACAGTTTTTTTTTTCTTTTACCACTGGTTCAGAAAAATACCTTTGCTGTGGGAGGAACCACCAAGAAACCGAGTGGGACTTTGTTTTTAAAGTAAATTATACAATAAGAAAGTTTGTACAAAGTACTTACAAAAGCAAGC
The DNA here is from genome assembly GCA_036936625.1 of Parnassius smintheus behrii. Classification (NCBI taxonomy): domain Eukaryota; kingdom Metazoa; phylum Arthropoda; class Insecta; order Lepidoptera; family Papilionidae; genus Parnassius; species Parnassius smintheus. The sequence continues at coordinate 4,010,223 of JAUPFT010000030.1, read as the reverse complement.
TTTAAGAAATTCAAGCGACAGTAGCCTAATGGCAGGGCGCCGACCGCGAACTCAAAAATGTGGTGGGTTCGAATCCGCTATTCGACTACTGGCGTGAACCACTCGTAACACAAGCAATTTAAGCTTACCACGAGTGGTTAAGGGGAATATTAGTAATGTTTATAGCATTGTCAATATATTTTAAAAAAATTAAAAAGAAATAGCTTGGAAGAGACCACTAGCTCTGGCCCTCTATACTCATCAGACCGGTGCACTTGTGCTTATGTTTTTAGTTTGTTTGTGAGTTTAGGTTTAGACAGTATAGTTTGTGCATGGTAGAGCAGCTGTATTATAGTTGTAGCATGAATAGGTCGGGGTAGAATCACGCTCTCCAGAATACCAGCGTGAAATAGTAGCCCGATGCTGTTGTGTTTCTAAGGAGCGAATCGCAGAACCTTTTTACTGAAAATGAGGCATCTATCATTGTCCTCGGAGGTTACAACACATCTATATTTTGATTCTTAATTGATGACAGGTGTAAATGTTTATGGTCCACAGCATCCACTTACCATCAGGTGGACTATGTATTCGCTTGTCACATTTATTCTATATAAAAAAAAGTTGAATTCGCCCTCCACTTAGGTAATTGGATTGGCTAACGCGAAGGCTAGACAAAACAAAATGATAACGCGTTGCGCCATTACGAGGTGGTTTTGTCTTTTGTTTTTAATGTACCGATAATTTATCTTGCACGATGTTTACACATAGTAGTACGAACGTAGATCAAGATTGCAGTAATAAATAATAATTGGATAGAACTGTGGCGTTTTGTTGCAACCATCTCAAAAATACTTGACTTTAACATAATGTAACGACTTGCATCACGTTTTTAAAATTAAACTGCTGTAATCAAAGAAATGTTAATGCCTTCGGATATAACACATTAGTTCCTTCAAGAGTCACTGCGAAATATCCTCCTAATATGTGGGATATTGCTTCATAGTGGGTATTTTGCCATAGTTGTAGTTGGTAACCACAGGTTTTATTTTTTATTTTGTTATCAGTAAGACGCTGCTGCCCATCTCCCGCTCCAGTATCCCTCTGTCGCCATTTACGGCATTCATGGAATGCTATGTTGCATGAATATCTTTACCCACTTACTTTCTCTTTTATAAATCGCTTACGCGTAATCTTATCCTACTAAATATTACAAAAGTGAAAGTTTGTTTGGATGTTTGTATGCTTGTGACTTGATCAGTGATAAGCTACTGAATGGTGTTTGGTGAAACTTGGCATAGATTATAAACCGGAATAGGTCATAGGCTATATTTTTAACTACCTGAACATAACTTGGTTTGGGTTCTTCTTTTGCCATAGTGCTTATAATAGCAGCGTGACTGCCTTGTTCGTCTGGTGGACGTAACCACGGTTGCTGATAAAGAGGTCCCGGGTTCGAATCCCGTGTCGGGACCAGTAACCAGTTATTGGGTTTTTATGTCAAGAAATTCTCAGAAGCGAGTGGTTGAGTTAGGAAGTAGGCGTTGTATCACCCCCGTGCCACTCGGAAAACACGTGAAACCGTAGGTTCTTCGCCTGATTTTTCTCTGGTCGTGTCGGACTATGAGGGTGAGGGGATAGAGAGTACAACGGTGCTTGCGTATGCACTTGGGCACTATAATCCTGTCCTGCGCGTAGCTGTAGAGTAGAGTAATAGTAGTAGCCGCAGAGTTACGTTGAGACCGGCCGCCGTGATAAAAATACGGTCTGGAGGACATTAATAATAGCAGATGTTCTACATCACTGTCCGACAATGAAATGGTGCTTGATTCACCATAAACACTTGATCTTGCAATCTACATGGAAAAGAAAACGTGGTCGCTTTTGCTCTCACACCGGTCTCCGACCGATCTTCCCTCCGCGGACTCCGAATGGGACTTTTATGTAACCCGCTTCGGAATGCACTCGCTCTCCGTAGGTCCGCTTCTGATCCTACTTTTCCCGTTATATCTCTGTGTGATGTGCGCTTTAAGGTTTGGTTGGACTTCCTATTCAGAAATAAAATTTTCAAAAAAAAAAATAATATTAGCGTGTATCGAATAGAATAGAATTATTTTTATTCAACATGGATTACAAGAAAACTTATCTATTTAAGCTTTACCACTAGTTTGGAAAAAAGCTCTATCCTGTGAAGAACCAGTAAGAGACCGTCCATTAATCTTGTTGATACGTGGTGAGGTTTAAGACTAACCCTCCCTTTAGTGCAGGTTGTTTTTGATTTGCATAAAAATAATATTAAAGGAATGGTGTAATCATGCGAAAAACATATATTGTATAGTACATGAACATATTTAATGTACATTGTCCTCGGACCACGGATTAGCAAGACTTTCTTCAACACTAACAACTGGATAAGCATCTTGCAAGTCAGTTGTTGGCACTGTACTTTGTTGAAGATCAGCGTCGGTTTCATCAAGCCACTCCGCGTCATCATTTTCGCGCACTACGCAGAGAATCTCTCTCGATCTACCGATCGATCGTCGTACCGATGAGTGAAGGATGAACATTGCGCCTCTGAATGAAACTATTATTGCTCGGAGTAGGTTCATGCTTGTGACATGAATTTACATGTACAGGCGAGTCAAGGTCACATTACACACCGCTTTTTGTTTTAGAAATGGCGCGTTTGACGAAAAATAAATACACGTGATAATCTTACTACCCCCCTCCCCCTTGTGATATTTCATGATTTTTGTCAAACCGGAGGGGGTTTGAACCCTCCTTTCGAGCCTCATGTGATTAATGGACGGCCCTGAAACCCAGTTATACCTACAATTAATATGAAAACATTTAGAAACAGTATGGTAGCGAACACCTCATACCCAGGTGTTATACTATCAATCATGTACTTTTAGTAGTATAATAACTCTTAATAAACAATTTTTGTTTAATGAAAATTGTAAACTTTTTGATAAACACGTCCTGCATATTTTCTGGGACTGTTCTTAAAGCACATAGCCCCAAAAAGGAATTACTGACTTTTTGAAGTCGAGTAACTGATATAACTGGTGCAACTAGCTTGTGATTACGTTCACTATAATGTTTTTTATAGGATAGGGTGACAAACGAGCACACAGTCCACAGTCCACCCGATGGTAAGTGCTTGCTGTGGCCCATAGACATCTACATCTATCCTCGATACGACTTAAAATGCAGATGCGTTGTCACCCGTGAGGGCTAAGATGGAATGCCTCGTTTCCAGTAAATAGGGTCTCTGGTTCTCTACACTCACCATACAAAACACAGCAGCGTTAAGCTACTATTTTACTGCATTATATGAGAGCGCGGTCCTTCCCCGGTCGAGCCGACCCTCTCAATTTATTTTAATTTATTTCGTAATTTTGCTCTCAATTTAGGTGCCTTGTCTAACTTGCATAACGCTACATCTGATCAGGAGAAGCCAATGTGTAAAATCACAGTCTTTGTGCTTTCTAAAATGTAAATTAATTTTCATATTAGATTTTATGCCGCACTTGTGGTTGAAAATTATTATATCAAATAAATCATTTGCTGTGAAATTTATATTATGTATATTTCGTATTTTATTTCAATTGAAGGTTTCACTTCTACAGCGTGTGAACTTCACATGATTTTATTACGGTATTTTGAGTATTCGAATTCTTAAAAATATATAACTGTTGAATAAAACTATTATTTACGGATTTTATCGCGTTTAATTACTTTAATTTATTTTTATCATCCCGACGTTTCGGATGCTTTACAGCACCCATGGTCACGGGGGGGGGGGGGGAGACTGAGATGTTTGATATCCCAATGTCATAGTTAGTTCGGCTACCTTCAGTTTTTAATATTAATTTTTGGTCCGATTCAAAATCACCAAAAAATCCGATTACAAACCGATATTTCAACGGTGAATCTCACCACCATCCTTCACAGTTAGCTACCGTGGGCAAATCTTTGTTACAGAGAGCACGAGGGATCAGTGACAGCAAACACCTGGCCGCCAAGCTTCAGCACGTCAAGCAAGTTCTGCACGCAACAAGCTTCGGATCCCGCGCCTACGTCACAGTGACCGAGTGAAGCCGGCCACAGTCAAGCGTGTACTTGCTGTACTACCATATGTCAGAGGTGTCACAGACAATTTTGGCTTTGGCTTCATTGGCTACATTTTGAAGCGAGCTTCTATTAGAACATTCTACAAGCCGCCGAAGAATATTAGTTAGTTCCTTCCATCTGTCAAGTGTCATATTCCTCTACAAGATGCAGGAGTGTACAAGCTTGATTGTGAATGTGGTCTCTCCTATATATGGCAAACAAAAAGATCAATTAGAACCCGCGTAAAAGAACATATAGCTGATGTGAAGCATCAAAGTTCCGGGAAGTCTGCAGTTTGTGATCATATCCTAGACGACCCCAACCATTACATCAGATTTGATAGATCACAAATCCTCGCGAAAGAACACCGATTCCAACCAAGGATGATACGTGAGGCTATTGAAATTAAAAAACATCCTAATTTCAATAGAGAAGGAGGCTGGGTACTACCACCTGCTTGGGACCCTATAATCAATAAAATTAAAACTAAACCCAAGCATACTACTGCAAGACTTCAAAACACAGTTCATTCTGCGTAGATCGGACCAAAGACAATAATTAAAAAGCTGAAGGTACTCCGGGTTAACTTTGACGTCGGGACGTCAGTCACCTAAGTCCCCCGTGACACTGGGTGCTGGAAAGCACCCGAAACGTCGGGAATCAAAAATAAAAATATTTAAAATTAAAAATAAACGCGATAAAATCCGTAAAAGTAGTTTTAATCAATGTGTAGTGTTCGCGTAAATATAAGAAATCATTATGTTTTGTTAACGTTAAACACGCGAAACTTACCAGCGAGGTGGGCAAAGGTTTATTGTCCTACATCTGCATGTGTTGCGTAACGGTGACACAGAGTCCGCGCCGTTCAGACAAGATGGCGGATATTGCGTCCGCGCAAAATGCTTAGCGTATTTGTTCCGGTGTCGTAGGGCTAGAAGTGAGGTGCGTTACAATTTGAAAGTTATCGATAGATATAAATATGTTTGAAAACCGATGGGGAAGGAAGATTCTCGAGTCGCACCGGCGGGCGAAGGGTAGAGTGACCCCCCACTAGATTGAGTGACGATCTGGTAAGACATGCAGGAAGTCGATGGATGCAGGTGGCTCAGGACCGTGCTTTGTGGCATTACTTGGGGGAGGCCTATGTTCAGCAGTGGACTTGTGAAGGGCTGTAATGATGATGATAAATATGTTCATGGATTTTAGTGATACGGCTGTGTCTCCCATGGCTACGCATTGATTAGTATAATTCTCTACCCCGTTTCCCCTTCACCCAGTAATACAAGTCTCCAAACTACTCGAAGGACTATTGCATCTAGCATATAATGCATTTTTTTGTAAATTAATAAATCACTTTCATTTTCTTTTTCATTTTCACCGTGTTACGTCTTGTAGGTTAATGACTAAATATAATTTCTAATTGTGTTGTGGCGGTGTAAGAATATCCACTAAAACCCATATCGTCCCTTCGATTGTAAGAAACAATAGAGGAAACAAACCAGGAGATGGGCAGCAGCGTCTTCCTGAAAAACATTTAAAGAGTTAAAAAAACATAGCTGTTGATGATGTAGGCCGCTGGTGTCGTCTGGGAGAAAAATATACAAAAAAAAATTTGGTGAGCGCGTGTACATCCGCGGGGAGGGAGACATAGGTGTCACCTCGTATGATGTTCTAGTGCAACTAACTCGAAACGCGGAATCATGTACTCAGCGGTGCAACACCGTTGTTGCAAATATACCTTTACCCTACTGATAAAAATCGCGGTAAGTGCCACCGTCCCCGTATGCACACGTACTTATTTATTATAGAAAAACAGCAAGTACATTAGGTAAGTAACAATGTTTTATGAGTATATTTTTTTACATATTTTATTTTTTATTGATTAATATTATTTATATTTCAGGTGTTCGAGAAGCAACGTGAGCGTCGTCAACATCCTCCCCCCAAGTGTCGGTTCGCCGACACTCATTATCAAGCTGGAGAAAGGCCACGCGAGCAGCTGATCGCTTCATCACTCCTGACTTAGTCCTAACGTCAACTACTCTGACTCTGCCGTCTGAACCTGGATAAACCTTTTCAATAATACCTATTGGCCAACAGTTTCGAAATAATGATGGATCGACTACTACTACAAGATCTCCTACTTTTAATTGCGGACCTTCCCTATCCCATTTACGACGAGGAATTAGCTCTGGCAAAAACTCTTATACCCATCTGCTCCAAAATAAGTCTGTCAACCGTTGGGCAATACGCCACTGTCGTCTAACATACATGTCGCCATCATCAAAGACCCCAGGTACAGGTAAGTTCGACGAAGATCCTAGTAAAAAATGATTTGGAGTTAATGCCTCTTTACTTTGAGGGTCCACCGAAACATGGGTAAGCGGTCTACTATTAATTATATTTTCGACTTCAGCGAGAAGCGTTAATAAAACTTCTTCCCGAGGAGCCCTCTCTCTAAGAACGACTTTCAGTGCCGTTTTCACACTTCTAATCAGACGCTCCCAAGCTCCCCCCATATGAGGACTGGCCGGTGGTATAAACTGCCAGGAAACTCCTTTGTTTAATGCTTCGGCTATAACTTGCTGCTGCTTAATTTCTTCAAAAGATTTTCGAAGTTCAGCATCAGCACCTCGCATGTTAGTTCCGTTGTCAGATATGACAGTATGAGGCCACCCACGGCGTGCAGCCATCCTCCTAAGTGCCATTATAAGTGAGTCTGCGGTAAGCGTCGATACTATTTCAATATGAACAGCTCGTATTGTTAAACATGTAAAAAGAACACCATATCTTTTGGGTCTCTGCCTGCCCACAGTTACTTCGATCGGACCGAATAAGTCTACACCACAAACGGTAAAAGGTCTTTGATGATGAACCAATCTTTGAAATGGCAAGTCCCCGAGGCGAGGCGGTCTTGGTGCTGCTTTTCGTATTCGGCAAACTAAACACTGTGAAGCTACGGAGCGAACTGTAGGTCTCAGATTTACAACCCAATATTTTTGTCGTAGCTCGTTTATTACAAGTTCATTATACGAATGAGCAGCACGTACGTGGAAGTCCAAAACCACCAGCCTTGCTATGCGATGTTTACCATCCAGAATCACCGGGTTTTTCATAGTTTCAGTGACGTTTGCAGCCGCGTTTATACGCCCTCCTACACGCAATAAGCCGTCTTTATCTAAAAATGGTGTCAATGAACGTAAACGACTATCACGATTAATTTCTTTATTTTGTTTCAGCAAATCAATTTCAGTCTGAAATGATTGTGATTGTGAATAGCGTAACAAAAGTACTTCGGCTCTATTCATTAACAAGTTATTAATACGCCGAGTACCGGTTTTTCTACATTTTTCTATAAATAATAGTACAGATGCGGTGCAGCGAAGCAAGCGCAGCCACACGGAGAAACGGTTTGGATCCGGAATAGGCAAATCATAAATACTATTACAATTCTCCTTTGGTGATTTTATTACTACATATATTTTATCTAACAGCTCATTGTTGCTCTTTTCGTTATTTTCAGGCTCTCGGGGCCAATACTTTTCTTCCGTGTACAGAAAAGACGGACCCGTTAACCAAGAGGAGTCCTTGTTGAAGTCGTAATCATTATTTTTTGTAGCTAAATCCGCTATATTTAAATTTGTCGGCACATAATGCCACTCATCAATTTTACTTAACTCATCAATTTCACCTAACCTATTTGCAATAAAAACTTTGTAATTTCTATGCTCGTTACGTATCCAATAAATAACAATCATTGAATCAGTCCAATAAAAAACACGTGACGGTTTAATTCTATGCTCCTTTTTTATAGTCTCTGCCAAGCGACATGCTAATAGCGCGCCTTGAAGTTCGAGTTTAGGCATAGTTAACGGTTTTAACGGCGCAACGCGACTTTTACTCGCAATGAATGACACCTGCACGCCGTTGCTGTCTTGTTTACGCCAATAAGCAACACATGCGTATGCGCATGGAGATGCATCACAAAAAATATGCAATTGCAACGACGTCTCATCGTCGTTTACGGTGTGGCCGCTCTTCTCATTCACACCGACAGAATCGTTGCTATAGAAATACCACCGCGGGATTCGAACGTAACTCATTTCTTGTAACTGCGAAATCCAATCTTTAAATAAAACAAATAAACTATCTGTTATTTCCTGATCCCACTTTATACCTACATTCCATATTTCGCGCATTAAAATTTTGGATTTTATCGTAAAAGGTGCTAAAAAACCATGAATATCATATACAGACATTATAATACGAAGAACTTCACGCTTAGTCGGTTTTCGTGATAGTTGTAAAATATCACTCGGTATACGCTTTAACGAAAGATCGAACCCGAACATATCACTCGCGGGAAACCACAAAAGCCCAAGCGTTCGTTCCGGCTGGGATTCAACATTAAACCGTATCGCCATGTCATTTAAAGTCTCTTTTGGCATATCATTAAGAACATCTGACTTGTTACTTAACCAGTTACGCATCACGAAACCACCTTGCTGATTAATATATGAAACATCTTTTATCATTTTTGTAGCAGTAGCGACGTCTGGTAAACTATCGATAAAATCGTCCATATATTGATTTTTCCTAATTGCATTAACTGCATCCGGCATTTTATTCTGAAAGCGCAATGTGTTTTTATTTTGGTTAATATATTGTGCTATAAATGGGGAGCAGTTAGCGCCAAAAATTAATGACGTCATAACATATTTCTTAACAGGATGTTGTATAGGTAATTTTGAACCTTTGTTACTACTTCCGAAGCCTAATTGTTCATTTTCATTGCTTAAATAGATATCTTTCCACAAAAAACGCAAAGAATTAACATCTTCTTTTCGTACATTAATCCTTAAAAACATATCTTTTATGTCCCCTATGATACCTACGCGGTTTTCTCTAAATCGTAACATTATTCCTAATAACGATTGTAACAAATCAGGGCCTTGTAAAAGAAAATCATTTAAAGAATAACCGTTCGACTTTGCTGCCGCGTCATAAACTAAACGCAGTTTTTTCTTATTTGGATTATCTACACCAAAGTGCGGCAAATACCATATTATACGTTTATTAGAGTTTTCATCGGTCTCATTAAGTTCTCTAGCATAACCATTAGAAAATAAGTATCTCATTCTTTCACAATAACGAGTTGCATACTCTTTGTTGAGCAAAAATTTTCTTTCTATTGACTTTAGACGATTAAAAGCGTTAGGGTAAGAGTCGGGTAAATGTAATTCATCGTATTTCCACGGTAAGCCGACATTCCATTGACCATTTACTAATTCTGCAGTGTCATCTAAAATTTGTAAAGCGCGTATTTCGTCTGGGTTGCGGCGCGGCTTCGAACCTACACCAATAGACTCTAACGCGAAGGATCTACGAACCGCATCGTGCAACTGCGCGCAGGTGCATTCACCGTTATCGTTATCGAGAGAGAGATCGCTAGCAATCGATTCTACCGTGTGTAAGTGAAAGATACACTGCGACTGTCCCGCTTTTTCGGTGCAACTATTAATGAAAGAGACAAAGCGATCAGTGCAATTAACATCACTTACCATATATCCGTGCACACACCATCCAAGCGCAGTTTGAGTTATGTACGGCTCACGCTGCTTACCACGAACACAACGAATGGGAGAAATTAAATGATGGTTGTCCTGACCTATTAATAATTTTGGCTTAGCGTTACAATTACATAACATAAGATCTTCACTTAACAATCCATAATTATTAAAGTCCATATTCGGCACTTTTTGTGTTGGTAAATTTAATTCTTTAATTTTACGCGCACGGAAAGTAAACATTTCGTTATACGAATTGGTAACACTAACACTCACTACTTGAGATTCACACACAAGCTCGCCCGAGTCCCATGCGCTGCGCGCGCGCAATATCACGTTTGCACCGTATAATCCGAGCTCATCTGCGATATCAGAGGATATCACCGTCACGGTAGCTCCATCATCCAGTAGTGCATGCGTATGCAAACTGCCATTCGGTCCGTGAAGAGTGAGCGGCACCACTTTCAAAAGCACCTTGTGACAGTGGGATGCCACCGTATGAGTCACTGTTTCATTGGTGCTGGGATGCTCATCCTCACTTCGCTCCACAGTTTTTAAGCTTTCTTCCAATGGTTTTATCCAGTGCAGTAAACGATGATGCGGTTGATTGCAGCCGTCAATGTCGCAATTACTGCCAATACAAGACATACCATTCGTATGGCGGGGGGCAAGACATTTGAAGCAAAGTTTATTTACGCGTACAAATCGCCAGCGATCTTTGCGTAAGGCGCGCTTAAACCGTGAACAATCTGCGACACCATGAGCCCATTTTCGGCAAAATGTACACTTTTCCGCGTTTTGTAATTGATTACTATTTGTGTACAACAACGAGTGTGAACGGTGTTTACGTTCATCGGGCTTCTTTAAATTATATTGAGCGTGAATATGACTTACTCCTGATGCAGCTGTTTTAGTGGCTTCCTCATATAAAAAATCACTAAGCAATTCTAGCTTCGGTAAATTACACTCTCGCTGTTCATAAACGTAGTCGGTCCATTTTGCGACAAGCAAAGTTGGAAGCTTAGATACGACAATCGATACTAACTCCGGGCTGCGAAGATAATCACTTTGTTGCATTGCTTTGGCAGCAGCCACATAGTTCTTTATTTTTATTGCAAAATTAATGATATCATTATGATAAGTTAACGGCAACGGACATAGTTTTTTAAGCTGTAAAACTATTTTACTCATAATTGTTTCTGGTTTGCCAAATCGAAGTTCTAAGGTGTCAATTATTAAATCGGGTGTAGTTCCACCAATCAAGAGTGAAGTCACTGCTTCTTTAGCATCGCCACGAAGACACTTACGTAGCCGCCATAAATTCTCTGTGTCACTATATTTGCATAATTGGGTAGATTCTTGGTACGCCTGTTTAAACTGCAACCACTCCATTGGATCTCCAAAAAATAAAGGCAGGTCTTTAGACGTTGCTAATCTTGTTAAGAGCTCCTCGTTCTGTATTTTATATGATGAGGCAGCCACTGCATCATTCAAGGCATGTGCTAGCTTTTCTAGGCCGATTTTTTCACAAGAGTACTCTTCTCGGTTCTCCTCATGCTGGTTTCCTGGAGCATTCAGCCAATTTTCAACTTTGCTGGTCGAAGATTTCATAGCCGACTTGTGGGAAGAGCGTGAATGAGACTCCAATTCTGCCATCTCAGCTGCAAGCTGTTTGTTTAGCAGCTTCGACTGAATATTTGCCTTAAGCTTGGCAGCTTCTGCCTGAGCACTCTTAACTTTGGCTTCTGCTTCAGCTTCCGCTGCTTGTATTTCCACGAGAGCCATAGCTTTAGCGGTTTCGTATTCCAATTGCCGTTTGCGTGCCGTACTTGACGACGTGCCTGCGGTCTTTGATGACTTTTTACTCTTACTAGAGGCACTTAGCGCATTTCCAGGTTTTTCCAGCACTTCATCCTTTAAGCTGAACGATGGTAACACATCTTGGTTGTTCTTGCACTCCGATTTTGCAGCGGTGCCACGTGGTCGTCGCTTTTTTTGCGGCGTAGCCGGCGCGTGGAACATAACTGGTACTTATTATTATTATATTTTTTGCAGACGACGTAAGGATTCGGCCGAAGGACCACTATGTTGATGATGTAGGCCGCTGGTGTCGTCTGGGAGAAAAATATACAAAAAAAAAATTTGGTGAGCGCGTGTACATCCGCGGGGAGGGAGACATAGGTGTCACCTCGTATGATGTTCTAGTGCAACTAACTCGAAACGCGGAATCATGTACTCAGCGGTGCAACACCGTTGTTGCAAATATACCTTTACCCTACTGATAAAAACCGCGGTAAGTGCCACCGTCCCCGTATGCACACGTACTTATTTATTATAGAAAAACAGCAAGTACATTAGGTAAGTAACAATGTTTTATGAGTATATTTTTTTACATATTTTATTTTTTATTGATTAATATTATTTATATTTCAGGTGTTCGAGAAGCAACGTGAGCGTCGTCAACAATAGCAACTGTGGCAAATATTGTGCATGAAGTAATCTAATACAGCAGTAGACTTTTGATATTATGTTGTAGTTGATGGTCTGGTGGTGAAGCTATCTAGGAGATATAAAGTCCTCAGGATTACAACACATCTTTACCTTACTTTGTTTCAAATTTTTTTTTTTTTTTTTTTTTTATAGAAGAGGGGGCAAACGAGCATGCGGCTCACCTGATGTTAAGTGACTACCGCCGCCCATGATCAACCGCAACACCAGGAGAATTGCGGGTGCGTTGCCGGCCCTTTAGAAAGGAGTAAGCTCTTTTCTTGAAGGTCCCCAGGTCGTATCGGTCCGGAAAAATCGCCGGTGATAAACTATTCCACAGAGAGGTTGTACGTGGAAGAAAGCTCCTTGTGAAACGTACAGTGGTGGACCGCCAAGCATCCAGATGGTGTGGATGGTATCGGGACGTTTGCCGTGTCGTGCGTTCACGAAATTTGGCGGCTGGGATTAATCCGAACAATTCCTCAGAGCACTCCCCGTGATAGATGCGATAAAATACGCAAAGAGATGCAACATCTCTTCGCAACGCCAGTGAATCGAGCCGATCGGAAAGCACTCGGTCGTCGACGATTCGAGCCGCTCTGCGCTGGATGCGGTCAAGTGGAAGGAGCTGGTATTGGGGAGCCCCAGCCCAGAGATGGGAACAGTATTCCATGTGCGGTCGAACCTGCGCCTTGTAAAGTTGCAGGCGGTGTGCCGGCATGAAATACTGCCCCGCTCTGCTGAGCACGCCAAGCTTTTTAGAGGCCAATTTGGCCTTCCCTTCCAAGTGACCACGAAACTGCACGTCACTCGATATGTCGACGCCGAGGATTCCGATACTGGCTGAGGCAACAAGGGGAGTGCCTTGAAACTGAGGGGATACGACAAAGGGGTTCTTTTTAGCGGTTAACGCGCAAACTTGTGTCTTCTGGGGGTTAAACTGGACTAGATTTAGTCGTCCCCAATCCGAGACTCTGTTCAGCAAAGACTCGACTTCAGACACAAGTTTGTCCCGGCACTCGGAGACGTTTTCCCGAGAAATATTGGCTCGGCCGGTGTAAAGAGCATCACCAGTGCTGTCATCTGCATAGCAATGAATGTTACGGGTATGCAACATATCATTGATATGCAGAAGAAACAGCGTTGGCGATAGCACGCAGCCCTGTGGAACACCAGCATTAATAGGCTTGCAATCGGAGCTTGCACCGTCTACAACGACCTTGATGCTCCGATCTGCAAGAAAGCTGGTGATCCAATCGCACAATTTCTCGGGAAGCCCATAGGAAGGGAGCTTCGAAAGAAGCGCTTTGTGCCAAACCCGATCGAAGGCCTTCGCAATGTCCAAACTAACGGCCAATGCCTCCCCCTTGAACTCTACTGCCTCCGCCCATCTGTGAGTGAGGTAGACCAGAAGATCACCAGCTGACCGACCACGGCGAAAACCGTATTGGCGGTCACTAATCAGCTGGTGATCCTCAAGGTACCTCATGAGCTGGCAGTTTACAATGGACTCCATTGTTTTGGAGAACAAGGAGGTGATGGCGATTGGCCGGTAGTTGGACGGGTCTGAGCGGTCGCCTTTTTTAGGGATCGGGTGGACGAAAGCAGTCTTCCATGATTTTGGGACTACGCCTAGGGAGTAGGAGTACCGGAAAAGACGCGTTAAAACCGGTGCCAACTCTGGAGCACACGTCCTCAGCACAATTGGGGGGATTCCGTCAGGCCCACTCGACTTGTGGATGTCCAGGGAGAGGAGTGCTTTGCGAACCGAGCGCTGTGTGAACTGCACTTCCGGCATGGAGCACTCACACCGCAGGATGGTCGGCGGCGTACTCCCCCCGTCATCGAGAGTCGAGTTAGACGCAAAGAAGGAGCCTAGAAGATCGGCTTTCTCCTTTGCAGTATGGGCCAGTGAGTCGTCCTCCCTGTGCAGAGATGGAAGAGATGGCTGACAGAAATTCCCCTGGACAGCCTTGGCGAGAGACCAGAATGCACGGGTTCCAGAAGGAAGGCGAACTAGTCTCTCGCCAATTCTGCCTATGTGCTCTGACTTTGCCTTGGCAATGACTCTTTTGAAGGACCTAGAGGCGGAATTATACTTCTTTTTTAGAGCGCTGGTGTTTACATCCCGGGACGCTGATGCATCAACCCAGGCTTGGTAGCACTCCTGCTTATAGCATGATGCTATTTTACAGGAGCGACCAAACCATGGCTGAGATTTGCCTCCAATGGGCACCACAGAGGAAGGAATAAAAAGTTCCATACCCTGAAGTACCACATCAGTAACAGAATCCGCAACAACGTTGGGATCATCCGGCGAGAAGCAAACCCGCCCCCAAGGGTAGGATGCAAAGAAAGACCGCATCCCATCCCAATCGGCTGACCTATAGTGCCAAACACGGCATTTTTTTTTTTTTGAATTGGGTTTGAAGTTGTCATGGGATTAAGATAGTTCTTACAAATTACCAACGCGTATGAAATTTACTTGTAATAAAAATGTACACCTTCATACGTCAATGTGGGCGTACGCTAGTTATTCAGACGCTCGCTCGCAACTGACGATAAATTGAATGCAATTTAATGTTAGATTAATGTTTGCTCAATTAGATTGTTATAAAGTAATGCTTAGTGATGACATTTGAGATAGATGTTGTACAAACTTGTAGCTGTTATAGTGTTATAGTCTTCTAAATAGAAATTAAAGAACCCTTATCGAAAAACCCTGATACACATTTTTAAATATACTGTGTGAAATTTACTTTGAACATTCCTGGTATGACATGCTGTCAACTATCTATCATCATAATCATTACAACTCCCATTTATGGGTATATAATTTTTCGTTTTATTGTAAACTAAGGACAAATAAATATAGATAAAAACAAGAATTATATTTTACGTAACACGAGCGATTACAGTTAGTATATAAATGAATATAAAGTTATCTATGATTAAAACTACAGATTAAATAGTCGTAATAAGTAACATTGATTTATAATCATATTTATACAAATTTGAATCCTGTTTTTGTTTTAGTCAAGGACAGATAATGATTACTGATATATACTCGTATCTTTGTATGGTGTTTAATATATTTTATTCAGATTGTCAATTCAACTGAATTAATGAAGCATAAGATCGGCTTGCGTTTAGCAGTGGACTGCCACAGCTTGATGATGTATTATGTTAGTAGATGCTGTGACCCAATAGACATCTTTATCTAATCTCCATTAAGAATAAAAATGATGAATAGTTATCACTCATTTAATAGAATGACTTGTTACCGTTAGAAATATAAATCGAGTTTTTTTTTTCATCGTCTTAACGTACTTTCAGATGTACACTTTTACCTCAAACATCCATGGAACAATGCCAATTTGCGGACTCCGGGCAGCGTTGGAACTGCTTTTCGTGACAAAATAAGGTTACAGGTTATTTTGTAGAGTCGTAAACGTCTAATCTACTAATTTAAGAAAAAAAAACATTTGCGCGCGCATCGGATTTTGAGCATTGAGGAGGAGTTTACCTGCTATAAATAAATGCACGTTAACAAATATCCAGATACACTTCGCTACCATGTCGTCAAAAACCTTTGCGGGCTGTGATAAGGATTGCCAGTTTTTAGTGTTCGTTACTTACCGTATTACACTGGGGGGGGGGGGTTAATAGAAAATATTATATAGGGTCGGTAACCCTAACTGTGAGAAAAAATACGCTATATTAACTTATCCAAATCTTTCGCTGTGTAAAGCTAAAATGGACGATAAGCCTAATTAAAATTGACTCGAATTCCAATACTAAAGTGTGATCCTCGCTGGCACCAATGAAATTGTTGATTGCAATTTAATCGCTATGTACAAAGTCTCAGAAATATGCAGACCTTATGTATCAAGGTTTAAAATATTTACTAAGCAAATATTGTTTAGTAAGGCTTATTATACTACTAAAGAGTACATGATTGATAATAGCCCCTGGGAATGTGGTGGTCGCTACCCTGCTGTTTCCTAATGTTTTTATAACAATTGTATAAATGTTGAATTGTAAGTCATGCTTCAAAAACAAAGTCCCGCTAGGTTTCTCGCTGGTTCTTCCCAGGTCAGAGGTTTTCTATTTCTGAATTAGTGGTAAAGTAAAAATGACTTTCAATAAGAATTACATGTAATCAATATTGAATAAAATGATTCTATTATATATATATATATATATATATATATATATATATATATATATATATATATATATATATATATATATATATATATATATGGGTCCCACATATATGCAATAAATGAAACCATATACTTGTTATCGCCTTTGCTGACGATATACAAAAAATGAACGTAATCGGTCCAGTAATTAGGTCAAAAAGTAGAGTTTTAATTTTAAGCAAATTTGAACACTCTATAGAATTGGGTCACTAAGTCAATGATTCAATGAACTTGAATTAATCCTTGAACATTAAAAAGCGACGTTGCCACGCAGTGCAAACTATTGGTATTGCGACATATCTACAGTGGTGTCTTTTGTCGGCGTGCCACCCGCGTGCAACGTTGTCACTCTTCCAAGGGGTCAAGGTACGTTGTCTAAACAGAGTGTTCACTTTTACTGAATTTATTTTAATATTTATTTTGTTTGAAAATTTCACTTTTTTATTTTACGGGTTTTAATTTAATATTTAATTTTTCTACACTTCTACGGACTAGTATTACTTGTGGTTTATATATATATATATATGTATATATATATATATATATATATATATATATATATATATATATATATATATATATATATATATATATATATATATATACGTACACAGTGACAATAGAAAATATAGTGAGGAAACCAGTATGTCTAAGCAATAAAAATATTTCGAAGACATGTGAAGTACCGGACACAAACTAGCTCGGAAAACATATTACACAACCTTCTCAAAAATGAGACTACTAGTATAAAGGCTGTCATCATCGTAATTATCAACATTATTATATCCTATAGAGATCTAAATCTATCCTCAATTACGAATCAAAATGCGGATGCGTTGTCAAGCGTGAGGACTGAGATGGAATGCCTCGGCCCGGTAGCAACACCGGTAAATAGTTATAATAAATAAAATCTGTAAGTTTATTAATTACTTGCTCATTGGCGAATTCCAGGAAGCTATAGTATGTTTTATGTAAAAAGTCCATATTTACACAAAGGCACTTAAATTCCCTTATCTTCTTGTTAAAAGTAAAAAAAAATCTGTTCTTGTTTTAACATTGCAATCGCATTAGTATTAATAATTTAAAAGCATATATTTATTTAGGACGTCACGACGAAAGAGGTTGTACTTTTTATGGTTTTTCATTTTAATAATGTTTAAAGTTTTTATTGTAGGAGAACTGAGTGTATTGTTTTTGATCTTGAATTAAATATTCCATTAACGATTCCAACTCTTACAATACCATTGTTTAACTATGTTTTTTTTTTTAAATAGAATTAGGGTGATCAACGAGCACATAGTCCACCTGATGGTAATTTGACGCTGTGGTCAATAAACATCTATATTTATCCTCGATTAAGAATCAAAATGCAGATGCGTTGTCACCTCTGAGGCATGGAATGCCTCGTTTCCAGTAAAAAGGCTCTCCGTTCCGATCCGTCCGATCGATACGGTAACGCACATCACTGATTGCTTCAGCGATTGTGTCATGAAATGGCGCGAAGTATGGAAAGACTTTTGCTTTCTTCTATTTGAGTTGTTACGTAGGCTTATTCAAGCTCTCCAGTATTATATATTAGTCTATGATTCAACCAGCGACTTGTAATAGGTAAATAGTTTTATAGAAGTTTGAAAATTGATATCCAATTTTCGAGCTTCTACAAAACTCATTATATGCAAGTGAATTGATTTTTGTTTACTGACGACGTGAAAGCAATATTAAAATAATTATCCAGTATAATAATGTACTCCGCATTGAATCTTGGTCACAGCGGCCAACGGAGACTAGCCATCGGCGCAGGACAGGATTATAGTACCCAAGTGTATGCGCAAGCACAGGTGCACTCTCTATTCCCTTACTCTCATAATCCGATGGGACGGTAAACCGACACGACCGGAGAGAGATCAGGCGCAGGACCAACGGCTTTACGAGACACGGGATTCCGGGTTGCTACTAGGAATTTCTTAACAGAGAAACCCAACAACTACACTGTAATCAAAGCTCAGTTGAGACTAGGTGATCGATTTTTTTTATTGGATAGGGCGACAAACGAGCACACAGTTCACCTGATGGTAAGTTGCTGCGGCCCATAGACATCTACATCTATCCTCGATTACGAATCAAAATGCAGATGCGTTGTCACCCGTGAGGTCTAAGATGGAATTCCTCGTTTGCAGTAAAAAGGGTCTCCTGTCTCTACACTCGCCATACGAAACACAGCAACGTTAACCTACTATTTCACGCTGAGAGCGTGGTCCTTCCCCGGTCGAGCCGACCCATTCGTGCTACAACTATACTACTATAGCTGCAGCGTGGCTCTACCACGTATATAAATTGCTCTATTGGATATTCTGAGTGTCCGTCTATTGCGAGTGGCTTTTACAGATGGCGATTTGGCTTTTACAGATCCTTCGGACTCAGAGCTCATTTACCACATAATCTGAGGTAAAGAAAAATCACAAATAGTTAACTAGGAAGTACCCGAAATTAAAAATATATCGTGGACATATGAAGTCCACTAACACTCTTTTTATAGAAGAAGAGTAACAAACGAGCACACACTCCACCTGATAAGTGGATGTTGTGGCCCATACATCTATACATTTATCCTCAATTAAAAATCAAAAATTCAGATGTGTTGTAACCTTTAAAGGACTAAGACTGGATGGATGGAATTCACCATACGAAACACATCAGCATTTAGCTGTTATTTTACGCTGGTATTCTGTCCGAGCGTAGTCCTACCCCAGTCGAGCCGACCCATTCGTGCTACAACTGATATAGCTGCAGCGTCGCTCTGTCGCGTATGATTATTGATTATGATATTTCATGATTAAAATTTACTGAGCGATCCAAAACCGAATCGAACTTTGTTAAACATTAAAGTACGAATACGCGACTTCAGTCTTCAGACGTATAGTAGACGTAGTCCATTATATCAAAATGAATTCAGACAATGTTGCATATTAGTTTTGACTTGAAAGCAATATTTCAACGGGAATCGCTGTAAGTTAAGCCAAGTAAGCCCTACGAAACACAGCAGCTTTAAGCAGCGTGGTCGACTTTTTCCTGCTTTTAGAACCTTTCCAGATCTGACAGGGGGCCTGTGCCCAGTAGTGGGATTGTTGATTGGTTATCATTGTTTCTGTATTTTATTTATTTTAATTTATTATAGTCGTGGAGACTGGCACTCGTTTTTAGTTACCCAAGTTATTTGTATTTTTATGATTTTTTAAAAACTATTTTCAGCCATTGGTAAGTGCTGCAGCCGAA
The DNA here is from genome assembly GCA_036936625.1 of Parnassius smintheus behrii. Classification (NCBI taxonomy): domain Eukaryota; kingdom Metazoa; phylum Arthropoda; class Insecta; order Lepidoptera; family Papilionidae; genus Parnassius; species Parnassius smintheus. The sequence goes on along the minus strand of JAUPFT010000030.1, from coordinate 3,990,596 downwards.
GATTGTGAAGTACACTGACTTAGTTTAACAAATACCATTCACATTTCCTTGAAAACACTTACATTGTTATCGGATTAAAATAATTCGAGGACATGCCCATTAGTGTTACGCGGTAGATTTCTCCTGCTCCAAATCCTGGACGTATGTTAATTATTGTTAAAGATAAAAGGTAAAGATAAAGATATTTATTTTTAAAACATGAGTAAAAAATACAGGTGTTATAAAAACTTAAAACGAACTACATGGTTTGCCATTTATGGCGTACAAAAATTATACTACGTATATTAATTATTCTGCAAGACAAATTAACTAACCCTACGTTCATAATTTCAGATGTGCAACAATTTCAATAGCGTCTCGTAAAATTGCATTAGAGAAATGTCGCAATTCATAATTTATCTTTAAACAAATCAATCACTTAAGAAATCAGGCAAGCTGTAATAACATTTGGCTATCAGCGCATAACCTAATTATTATCCCTGCGATTGCGAATTCTGACGTCCGATAGTTTGTTAAACAATTGAGGGTTACTTTGAACAAAGTTTGCTACTTCATATATAAATACGGAGGGTAAGCTCCAAATGTTGTGCTCAATGAAATATGGTTTGCAGCTATCAGTAATTTTAAGACCGAACATAGCTCTGATGCACCTTTTTTGGGACTTAAATATAATTTCCTTATTAGTAGAATCTCCCCAGAATATGATGCCAAACCTCAAAATGGAATCAACAATACCATGGTATGCCGTGAAAAGCGTTTATAGAGAGCATAAGCAGAAGAACTAATTCTTTTGTTTAGTTCTTCTGTGTGCGCTTTCCAGTTCAAACTTTTATCAATGGTTACACCTAGAAATTTTGTTGTATCTACTTGGTTGATTTCTGTCCCTTGGTAATAATTAACGTTAATATTTGGTGTTGCTAAGCGTTGACTGAAGTACATAATTTTAGTTTTTTGAAGATTAATTTTTGAATTATTATTATTTAACCAGTTTATTATTAAATTAATTGTATTATTAATTTCACTTTCATATTTATCCTTATTGATAGAGTTTATTGTTACCGTACTGTCATCGGCAAATAGCGATATTGGATATTTTGTAATTTTTGGTAAATCATTTATGTAGATGATGAACAACAAAGGACCTAACACACTCCCTTGTTAACTACCTTTAACCACTAGAAAGCGTAGTGATTATAATATGTATACATATTCAAATGATATTGAAAAAAAAAACGACATACGTTAGTAGGTACTGGTTATCAAAGTACAATGTCCGTCACTTATCTAATATCGAGCGTCTATGCACGCTGCTCTACAATTATCGCAATTAGAATGTTCTAGATTGCGGATTAACAAAGCTGGTATATTGTATCTAAATGTTGTGTTATGTAATATATATAATATATGAAATACCATTGACTGACTCACCACGAGATCTCTAAAATGATACACCCGATTTACTTCAAAAATATAGTTACTCATATCACAATGTAGACGCTCACTAAAAACGGATTTAAACATAGTCCCCATCAAAAATTTTTTTTAAAGTTATTCGAGTGCTATTAAGATATGTATAACATTTGTATATATTATATATAACCTGTCTGTGTCAGGGTTAATTTTCAAAATGGCTGAACCGATTATTATGAAACTGCTCGAAAAGATAGACATCAATTCCAAAATTAATCTTAATAGTTATGCGACAGACCTGTGCTTCTGAATCCCCAACCGCGGAAGTTCTGCACGTTTTTTGACATCCGTTTCTACTTCTGTTTCCGCGACTTTTATAACGGAAATTTGTTCGAACTTTGATAACGGCATACATTTCCCAAAGTGCCGACCTCAAATTGAGAATGAACTCCAACCTACGTTATCATCAATGATGAATTCATCATTACAAATGTTAGAATCCATGTTGCACCAGTAACAAGAGCGACAATTTCTTTTATAGACTTTATCCACCTTCAAGAGTATGTGGTGGAAATGAAATGGACACAAAAATCGTAACCTTGCGCCGTTAGTTCGAATTTATCAGCTCCTCCAAGCATCATCACCAGTGAGCAATTATTTAGCGAAACTTTTCTTATACGTGAATAAAACCGAAACTGATTTCTAGGTGTAAAAGCGGTCAACTACTTTTCATAAAATATAACCTACCTCTACTTATTATTTATTATTTTAATAAAAAAATATATTTATCATAAATTGTACTATTTACATAGTATTTATACTTCCGCTTCTGCGTCCATTTCCTTTTCCGTTTCCGCTAAAATTTACTTTTGACTTCTGTTTCTGTTTCTGCTTCCGTTGTGACACTTCCGTTGTATCAGTAAATCTTAGTTGTATTTTATCCGAAAAACTTGGAGATTTTTTGAGAAGGGGACAAATTTATAAAATAAAAGGTCATTTATGATTATTTAAAACGAATCTACCCTCCATAGATACATCCCACCCGGACGAGGCCGGAGCAAGTCGCTAGTAATAGCGACCTTTTACATAAACAAAAATATAACCCGGCGGAAGCAGGGCAGGGGAAACCAAACAACCAAGGGTTAGAGAAAACGAGAAAAAAAATTGGCGGTAAATTATTATGAATATACGTGTGGGTAAAATGGTCACCTTTTAAGCTTTGCCGCCCTATAAAGCCAAACTTAGGAGGACAGTCACAAAAAACAAATTCGTATATACTTTAAACTAATTTATTAAGAACAAAAAAAAGTAAACAAACTTTAGTAATAATTAAGTACAGAAAGTGCCCATATTAACCGGATGACCACATTACCATCACGTAAGTAGTTACGATGTACCAGTTCTGGCTCACTGATTCAGAAGGGGTACAAGTACGATGTTCGTCGACTCACGATCCTAAAAAAAAAAAAAAAAAAAAAAAAAAAAAAGGTTTTGGCATGCTCTGATCACGAATCTGCGGTCCATTTTTGCGTAGGATGCACGGTTCCGGAGATGTGCAGGTCAATTAACTCTTATCTAATTGATATCCACTGCGAGCCTCCACCGTCATTAGCACTCCATTGTCCTTATCTACTTATCTATTGTTGATTGACTACCGTCATTATCTATTCTTCCTCAGCGTGTGGGTCGGCTTATGCTATTGTATTATACTCCGTTGTTCCTATCTACACTAATCTGACTCATTAATAAAACACATTACCCAATTTTGTTAAAATTTTTATTTATAATACAAAATCTTATTACTTATTATCTATAAAATAGGAGCGAAACATCTCATCCACTAACATATCGTCGTACAATGTGTTCTCTGTAAAGATACTCGTAAAACTATGCATTGAACATCCCTGAAACTTATATAGCAAATACATTAAGCAATATTCGCCACAAACTGAAGTCCTATCAACATTCCAGTTCCATCTTTTACAATTTCGTACAGGTGCCCGTCCATATGAATCAAAATATTCACCGACGTCATTCGTATCGATATATAAAGCTACCCAATGTGACCCTGGTTTATCATCTGTACCCAAATTGCATATTACCTAGTCAGTCATAAATTCTATCACATGTTTAATATAAAATAATTGAAACAAGTTTATTCATTATGTAACCATTTATATACCAAAATGAACTTAACAAAACATAGATTCTTATGACACTATAGTTTATTCAAAATGACCTCCGTAATTTTGAATACAGGTCTTCAATCTGCGCAGCCAGTCGTCTATCTCACCACGAACGAGGTCCATGTCATATCGGCGGCTGCCTTAATTAAAGATGTCTTGAGTGACTCGAAATTGGGATGAGGCTTTGAGCACGCCTTTTCCTCCAAGTGTTATCATATCTTGTAATCTAACGGATTCAAATCTGGACTGGTCTTTGTGTCGGATGAAGTCGATTTCACGCGCCGCCAGCCAGTTTTTTTTTTGTTTTTAAAGAACGTTCCCTCCACACTAGGTTTTTCTCCTGTATCGTGGGGGCAGTTTACAAACACAAATTTCACAAGGACAAACATCCAAACTCGGAACAATTACTTGTAGGTCGTACAAATACTTGTTCCGTGCGGGATTCGAACCCGCAACCCCCAAGCGCAGCCACTCATTGCTAAGCCACTACGCCACGGAGCTGTCAAAAGTCTTGTGTGCTCTTCGCTCTATGAGCTGACGCCGAATCTTGTTGGAATACCCAGTGCCTGTAATAACAGGAACATGGTATGAGAAACAGGTTACACAAGGTTCGTCAGGACTGTATTTTGATACACAACTGCATTCGTTTTTAACCTTTCTCACAAAAATGTACCTCTGTTAAGCCCCAATAAGAAACTCCCAACCACACCATGAGCGAGGATGGAAAATGACCCCGTTGGACACGCGGAATACGGTTGCTCGCTTCTTCACTACTGTGTGCGTACACCTTATCATTTTGTTTGTTGTAGCTCTCTTCTACGGTAAAAAATTTTTCATCCGAAAAAAGAATTTCCCGATATTTTTTTCCCGCGTACCGCTTCAACAAAGCGCGGCATCTCTTCAGTCTCAGATCCATTAGACGAGCATTCAAACGATGTCCTGTTTTTCTTCGATATGCCCGAAGCCCTAAGTCTTCATTTAACGCCGTGGTTCTGCTTAACCCCATCTGAAGGGCCGACAGTTTCTGCTTACGTTTGGGATTTCTTTGAATTCGCACCTTTACAGCTTTTATCACTGCTGGAGTCCTAACAAATCGAGGGCGACCACTTCTTGACCTGTCATCTACACTAGAGTCTTCATTGTATCGTTTGATGGTACGATAAACGAATCTTTTGGTTATATTCAAATTTTCAGTATATCAAAAAATTTAATTGGCGCGTAATCGCAACTGCAACACGGTCTTTTTTAAGCGCCCACTCCATATGTAAAAATGAGTAAAATTCTAAAAAGTATACAGTTTTATTTTCATGAACAATTCGAATTCAATAAACTTTTTTGTGGCCAGCATTCTAAAAGAAAAGTTTTTACTGTGTGACAATACTTATGACCTGACTAGGTATATACGTTGGTACGTGGGTGTACATGGGCAGTCAGTGAGTAGCACATTATTTTCTAGACTGAGGTGAATCTTTTTCAGATGTTGTTGTACATCTAGTGTATCCATGATATTACTGCTATTAGTAGATTACTACAGTACAATCTACTCAATGACTAACATAGGAATGATCAATTATGTGATTTCTAAATATTAAATTGCATTTTTTCTGTTATACGAGTCATCAATACACTGAATAAGACGCAACACGAAGAATGTGAGATAAGGCTGTTGACGCATAAAGTTGTTATCAATTCTACTGTAGAAATTCTTTAGATTAGAATTATTACTTACTGGTACTATATAAGACCAAGCAACTGCAGTCATGGAGTTAGTGTATGGTCGTTTGACCGCAGTGTATCTATCAATAATACATTTGTGTTACTTCAACGCATCAAAGGCCATAGATGTAAGTGTTTAATCTATTGACAAACTTACTTTTCTTTCTGTTATTTTTTTACGTGTGTATGATTTTGAACGACAGGCCTGTTGGTCTAGTGGTTAGTGACCCTGACTGTGATGCCGGAGATCGTGGGTTCGATTCCCACCCAGGACAAATGTTTGTGTGATGAGCACGATCATTTGTTCTGTGTCTGAGTGTAATTTATCTATAATATTTATGTATTTAGAAATATATAAGTATGTTTATCAGTTGTCTAGTACCCATAACACAAGCTCTGCTTAGCTTGGGACTAGATGGCGTTGTGTGATAGTTGTGGAATATTATTATTATATAATTTTCTCACCTGGTTGGGTGCTATAAATATATAATTATAAATTAAAATGAAAAGATAAATATACATAAATATCAATAAAATAAAATAAATACAAAAACTACATAAATAAATAAGATCCAACCAGATGGGAGCCCTCGGCAGGGGAGACCAAACGGCCGAGGGTTAGGGGGAAAGGGAAAGAAACCGGCGGACGATGCGGGCGGTATCGAGAAGCACCGCCTTCTGCATTTGAGCCCGGAGCGGTCCGTCACGGAGTCCCAGTCGCCTCAGATGACCCGAGAGGCTGACTGGGATTAGCCCATTCGCAGAGACGACTACAGGAATAATTTCGGTCGGCACACCACCCCACATGTCGGTCACCTCGTGAGCCAGGTCCAGATATTTTGTTCGTTTATCCGTTTCGGCTTTCACGAGGTTCTCGTCATACGGAATGGTAATGTCGATCAAAAATATCCTTGACTGTGCCCGGTCCATCAGCACAATATCAGGCTTATTCGCAAGAATAGTCCTGTCTGTGATGATGGCCCGGTCCCAGTAGAGCCTGGCGCGGTCATTTTCGAGCACGGCTTCCGGCAAGTACTTGTAATATGGCAATTTTCGGTCCACGAGACCGTATTTCAGAGCGAGCTCCTGGTGTAGAGTTCTGGCTACTAGGTTGTGCCTGTGCAAGTACTCAGAGTTAGAAAGCGCCGAACAACCGGAGATGACATGCCTAAGTGACTCCCCGGGATGGCGACAAGCTCGACAGACGTCGACAGTGCCATCCTTTAGGATGTATCTCCGATAGTTGTTGGTCTTAATAACCTGATCCTGTATTGCACAGACAAAACCCTCGGTTTCCCCGAAGAGGTCACCGAAACGTAGCCAGTTGAGGGAGGCGGCTGTATCTACGTGAGGCTCATGTAGAGCCCTGTAGTACCTCCCGTGGAGCTCCTTCTCCTTCCATACGGTCTCCCGGTCGGAAATGCTCTGTACTGCCGGGTCTTCCCATTGCTCGTCGGCTAAGGATAGAGGGGTAAGTCCTTTATCACTAGAAATGACGTCATTATAGAATGAATCATCCGATCTCGCCAGGAAGTAATGACGGAGGCTGCACACTTCGCGATTATGCATGGTGAGCGCGCTCAGGAAGCCACGCCCACCATGCTTTCGCGGCAAGTACAGCCTCATTACCGACGATCTCGGATGATGCATCCTATGGGACGTCATTGTAGTGCGGACTTTTCTATCCAGGGCGTTAAGTTCAGTCTGACTCCACCTGAGTATGCCAAAGGTATACATGAGGACAGGCATGACCCAACCGTTATATGCATGTGTCTTATTCACACCGGACAAAAGGCTGTTAAGCACTTTGGTCAAGCGTGCATAAAACACGTCGCAAACTGATTGTTTCATACCAGCCTCATCGATACCGATGTTCTGTGACATACCCAGGTATCGGTATGTTTCAGCCTCGGAAAGGGTTCTTAAGTTGACGGGCATAGACAAGTCTATGCCCTCAGAGTTTGCAACCCTTCCCCTTTCAACATGGAGGACCGCACACTTATCCGTCCCCAGCTCCATTCCAATAGAATTGCTAAATTCACACGTGATGTTTAGCAATTCCATAAGATGGGAGCGACTGGAGGCGAATAATTTGAGGTCATCCATATAGAAAAGGTGGGTCACTTTTGTACCTCCTTTCCGAAGCTGAAATCCCCTCCCGGAGCCCTCCAGTAAAGTACTGAGAGGGTTCAAAGAGAGGCAGAACCAGATTGGACTCAGACAGTCGCCCTGGAATATACCCCTTCTTATCCTTATGCGGCTTTCCGCAGCCGTCATCCGCTCGCCTAGATGACAGAGGATCGTACTCCACTGCCCCATACACTGCTCGAGGAAGTCTCGAACTGTACAGTCAATCTTGTACAGCTCGAGGACCCTCTTTAGCCATGTATGGGGCACCGAGTCAAATGCCTTTCTGTAATCTATCCAGGCGGCGGAGAAGTTCCGACGGTTGCGTTTCACCACTTTGCCAATGACCGCGTCAATGAGGAGTGGTTCCTTGGTTCCACGACCGCCGCCCCGACATCCATTTTGAGCGCGCGACATCACCTGATTTAAGTCCAGGTGACGAGCGATTCTCGCGCTCAAAATGGATGTTAGTGTCTTGTATATGGTCGGTAGACACGTGATGGGGCGGTATTTGCTCGGGTCTGTGGCACCCTGATCTTTAGGAACCAAATGAGTGATCCCAGTAGTGAAGAGGCTTGGGAGCGATTTCTGGTTGAGAGCCTCTTGAAACTGTCGGGCGAGCACAGCGTGACACACCATGAACCCCTTCAGCCAGTAGTGATGCAGCCCGTCAAGCCCCGGACTTTTCCAGTTCGGGGCCCTACGGACCGCCTCAGCTACGTCATCCGGCGTAATGATGACGGGGTCCATGGGCGTAATACCCGCACACTGACTCGCCACAACTTCCGTCCAAGGGCCCTCGTTGTGGTTTATGGGCTCTGACCACAGGCTGCGCCAGAATGCGACCGTGTCGGTCTGATTTGGTGCAGGGCCCGTTCCACTTACTATTGGTCGCTCCAATGATTTATAGAGCCTCTTCTGATCACTCTGGAAGAGACGATTCTGGTTGAACCGTGTCGACCTCTCGGTATATCGCCGAATCCGCTTTCCCCAAGCAGCTATTCTTTGCTTCAGGTCGTCTATGCGCTCCGTCAGTTTTTGCATTATATCCGGCTGGGACAAACTAACATTTGTCCCAGCAAACGCCATCCTGACGGTGCGCACAATCCTTGGCCTGGTATTGCCTGACCTGAAGCATATCAGTCTGCCGATGAGGGCCCTAGCCTTTGCGATACGTTCTTCAATTCTTCTTCTCCAGGCTGGGATAGCACTACTTTGTCCAGTAGCGCGTCCAGCCGTGGAAATTTTGGCGCCTATAATACGGCAGACTGCCAGTGCGGCGCCAAAAAGAATTGAGTCCGTCTCGCAAAGGTCCCGGCTGGCTTCCAAATAGGTAACCAGCATTGGGTTCAGAGCCCTCACGACAGCCCGATTCCGCTTGCTTAGGGCTAAGCGGGGAAGTCGCGGTCGATTTTCGAGAGGCGTACTGCGCGTTTCCACAATCGCCTCTTCCAATGTACTCCTCATTTGCTCTAGTTCCAGTTCCTGGGCGACTGTTCCATCATCGTTTGAATCAACCACAACTGGCGTATTCACGGCGGCATCCACATTTGCCGTTTGCTCAGCAAGTTGTGGCGCCGCATCCTCAGCCGCAGCATTTTCACCCGATGAAGGAACAGCCTCACGTCGTAGCCGTTCGAGTTCGGTGACATCAAATGTATTTGAGCGCAAGATATACCGAACTCGGTCTGCCAGGTTTTGCTCGGTGACGGTTACAGATGGCTCCAGCTCAGCAAAAAGTCGATGCATCCTTGCCCGATACGCAAAACCTCCAGTTTCTCCCCCTTTCGCCCTAAAATACGCCCGCAATGCGTTGCTGTTCATCTGGGTTGTCCAACGCATGCGGCGTACTGCACCAGTGGCGGGTGCCGATTGCTGAGCCCGCGAAGACCCTGCCGACACCAAGCCAGCTGGTGGGGATGATGGATGCGAGGAGCTGCTGGGTGGTCGTGCAGCACCTCGCGCTCGGCTGGCGGTTCGCATGCTGTCGCGTCCAGCGCCAGCTCCAGACGCGCCCTGGCGACCTCCAGGCAGCGGCCCTTTGCGCGTTCCATTTGATTCCATCATCCATTTTAGGGCGTCATTTAGCGGGAGACGCCCAGACCCGGCGCCGTTTCATGGTTAGGCCATGTGCACAAGCGGGCCTTGGCACCTTCAATTTTTGCCGAGGCACGGCACTAACACCTCTTGGCAAGGTGCTGACTGACTGCGCTGACGTAGCGGTTTTGTCACATAACCGTTACATCAGCTGGCGATGGGGTCGTCACTTCCCTACGCCTTTATATTATTTTTTATATTATTATTTTGTGGGCTATCAATATAGTTTTCTCATCTGGTTGGGTTCTATAAATATATAATTATAAATGGAAATGAAAAGATAAATATACATAAATATCAATAACATAAACTAAATATAAAAATACATATATAAATAAAAGCCCAACCAGATGGAGGTCCTCGGCAGGGGAGACCAAACGGCCGAGGGTTAGGGGGAAAGGGAAAGAAACCGGCGGACGATGCGGGCGGTATCGAGGAGCACCGCCTTCTGCATCTGAGCCTGGAGCGGTCCGCCACGTAGACCCAGCCGCCTCAGATGACCCGAGAGGCTGACTGGGATTAGCCCGTTTGCAGAGACGACTACAGGAATAATTTCGGTCGGCAGACCACCCCACATGTCGGTCACCTCGTGAGCCAGGTCCAGATATTTTGTTTGCTTATCTGTTTCGGCTTTCACGAGGTTTTCGTCACACGGAATGGTAATGTCGACCAAAAATATCCTTGACTGTGCCCGGTCCATCAGCACAATATCAGGCTTATTCGCAAGAATAGTCCTGTCTGTGATGATGGCCCGGTCCCAATAGAGCCTGGCGCGATCATTTTCGAGCACGGCTTCCGGCAAGTACTTGTAATACGGCAATTTCCGATCAACGAGACCGTATTTCAGAGCGAGCTCCTTTTGTAGAATTCTGGCTACTAGGTTGTGCCTGTGCAAGTACTCAGAGTTAGAAAGCGCCGAACAACCGGAGATGACATGCCTAAGTGACTCACCGGGATGGCGACAAGCTCGACAGATGTCGATGGTGCCATCCTTTAGGATGTATCTCCGATAGTTGTTGGTCTTAATAACCTGATCCTGTATTGCACAGACTAAACCCTCGGTTTCCCCGAAGAGGTCACCAAAGCGTAGCCAGTGGAGGGAGGTTACTGTGTCTACGAAAGGCCCATGTAGAGACTTGTAGAACCTCCCGTGGAGCTCCTTCTCCTTCCATACGGTCTCCCGGTCGGAAATTGTCTGCACTGCCGGGTCTTGCCATTGCTCGTTGGCTAAGGATAGAGGGGTAAGTCCTTTATCACAAGAAATGACGTCCTTATAGAATGGATCATCCGATCTCGCCAGGAAGTAATTACAGAGGCTGCACACTTCGCGATTATGCATGGTGAGCGCGCTCAAGAAACCACGCCCACCATGCTTTCGCGGCAAGTACAGCCTCATTACCGACGATCTCGGATGATGCATCCTGTGGGACGTCATGGTAGTGCGGACTTTTCTATCCAGGGCGTTAAGTTCAGTCTGAGTCCACCTGAGTATGCCAAAGGTATACATGAGGACAGGCATGACCCAGCCGTTATATGCTTGTGTCTTATTCACACCGGACAAAAGGCTGTTAAGCACTTTGGTCAAGCGTGCATAAAACACGTCGCAAACTGACTGTTTCATACCAGCCTCATCGATACCGATGTTCTGTGACATACCCAGGTATCGGTATGTTTCAGCTTCGGAAAGGGTCCTTAAGTTGACGGGCATAGATAAGTCTATACCCTCAGAGTTAGCAACCCTACCCCTCTCAACATGGAGTACCGCACACTTATCCGTCCCCAGCTCCATTCCAATGGAATTGCTAAATTCACATATTATTATTATTATTATTATTTAGTGTTAACAAATTATATTTAAATATTTTGTGTGTGTATATGATTAAGCCGTGGTAGCTCAGATGGTTAGCGCAAGCTGTAAATTTTACAGTACATAACGCGGGTTCGATCCCCGCCAACACCAATTAAATTGTTAATTGCAATTTTAAGTGTTTATTCTATTAACACACTTACTTTTCTTTCTGTTATTTTCTTACGTGTGTATGATTTAGTGTTAACAAATTATATTTAAATATTGTGTGTGTGTATATGATTAAGCCGTGGTAGCTCAGATGGTTAGCGCAAGATGTAAATTTTACAGTACGTAACGCGGGTTCGATCCCCGCCGACACCACTTAAATTGATAATTGCAATTTTAAGTGCTGATTTACCACGTGCTCGGCGGTGAAGGAAAACATCGTGAGGAAACCTACACGTCTGAGAAAATTTCGAAGGCATGTGAAGTTCGCCAACACGCATTGAGACCGCGCCGCGGACATTTCCTAGCCATAAATACAAAGACAATAGCAGAAAGTAAAAAGTTAAAAAATACTTTTTTAACAATGACAGTCATTAGTTGATCATTAGTGAATGTGATTCTGTTTTCTTAAATTACAGGAAGAAAAGAGCAGAAGGAAGAAATGGGATGATGGGAAGTAATGAAGAATGAATTGTTATGTGAAGTTTGTTGGAACAAACATATTTTAGTCACGTGTAAATACTTTTAACATTTGGGTTCAAAATGACACAAAATCTAAAAAATATTAGATACATCATCGACATGGACGGATTTTACATTACATATCCTCATAAACATTTTCAATGTAGAGAAATGGCTATTCTAGACGTAAAACTATCTAATAAAAATGATTCGTTTATCGATCATTATTTGTTTCGGCCAAGTTGTCCTTTCAATTATTTGTCGCAAAAAGACAAAAAAACTGTTCGTTATTGTGAAATACACGTGCACGGCATTCCATATTTTGATGTGACCGAAGAATTAAAATGTGCCTACAAACAAGAGAACATCATTCCCATATTAAATTGGTATATTAGAAATTTGTGCAAAGACGAAGTGATCGCATACAAAGGTGGTTCAACAGAAAAACAATTTTTAAAAATGTTGACGACGAATGATAGAATTTTTAATATTGAAGAATACAAATGTCCAAAATACGATGATTTGGTAAATGTCATAAATTTAAACAAACGTTATGTGTGTAATAATCATATATTTGCAAAAAATAATCACAAAATTTTACATTGTTCTTGTGACGAAGTGTGGGTTTTTTACAAGTGGTTATTGCTTGAAAATAAAATTTTATATTAATCATAAATTTTGTTTGATTTCCCAAAAACATTAGTTATAGTATACTATATAATACAAATTTGGTTCAACAGAAAAACAATTTTTAAAAATGTTGACGACGAATGATAGAATTTTTAATATTGAAGAATACAAATGTCCAAAATACGATGATTTGGTAAATGTCATAAATTTAAACAAACGTTATGTGTGTAATAATCATATATTTGCAAAAAATAATCACAAAATTTTACATTGTTCTTGTGACGAAGTGTGGGTTTTTTACAAGTGGTTATTGCTTGAAAATAAAATTTTATATTAATCATAAATTTTGTTTGATTTCCCAAAAACATTAGTTAAAGTATACTTTTTTACGTGGTATTGTTTTTACGTGGTAGAGCCATGCTGCAGTTATATTAGTAGTATAGTTGTAGCACGAATGGGTCGGCTCGACCGGGGAAGGACAATGCTCTCACAGAATACCAGCGTGAAATAGTAGCTTAATGCTGCTGTATTTCGTATGGTGAGTGTAGAGAACCGGAGACCCTTTTTACTGGAAATGAGGCATTCCATCTCAGTCCTCGCGGGTGACAACGCATCTGCATTTTGATTTGTAATGGAAGATAGATGTAGATGTCTATGGGCCGCAGCACCCACTTACCATCAGGTGGACTGTGTGCTTGTTTGTCAGCCTATTATATAAAAAAATACTATATAATACAAAATTGGTTCAACAGAAAAACAATTTTTAAAAATGTTAACGACGAATAATAGAATTTTTAATATTGAAGAATACAAATTTCCAAAATACAATGATTTGGTAAAGATTGATTTCCCAAAAACATTAGTTACAAAATTTATGATTAATTTAAAATTTTATTTTCAAGCAATAACCACTTGTAAAAAACCCACACTTCGTCACAAGAACAATGTAAAATTTTGTGATTATTTTTTGCAAATATATGATTATTACACACATAACGTTTGTTTAAATTTATGACATTTACCAAATCATTGTATTTTGGACATTTGTATTCTTCAATATTAAAAATTCTATCATTCGTCGTCAACATTTTTAAAAATTGTTTTTCTGTTGAACCAATTTTGTATTATATAGTATACTATAACTAATGTTTTTGGGAAATCAAACAAAATTTATGATTAATTTAAAATTTTATTTTCAAGCAATAACCACTTGTAAAAAACCCACACTTCGTCACAAGAACAATGTAAAATTTTGTGATTATTTTTTGCAAATATATGATTATTACACACATAACGTTTGTTTAAATTTATGACATTTACCAAATCATCGTATTTTGGACATTTGTATTCTTCAATATTAAAAATTCTATCATTCGTCGTCAACATTTTTAAAAATTGTTTTTCTGTTGAACCAATTTTGTATTATATAGTATACTATAACTAATGTTTTTGGGAAATCAAACAAAATTTATGATTAATTTAAAATTTTATTTTCAAGCAATAACCACTTGTAAAAAACCCACACTTCGTCACAAGAACAATGTAAAATTTTGTGATTATTTTTTGCAAATATATGATTATTACACACATAACGTTTGTTTAAATTTATGACATTTACCAAATCATCGTATTTTGGACATTTGTATTCTTCAATATTAAAAATTCTATCATTCGTCGTCAACATTTTTAAAAATTGTTTTTCTGTTGAACCAATTTTGTATTATATAGTATACTATAACTAATGTTTTTGGGAAATCAAACAAAATTTATGATTAATTTAAAATTTTATTTTCAAGCAATAACCACTTGTAAAAAACCCACACTTCGTCACAAGAACAATGTAAAATTTTGTGATTATTTTTTGCAAATATATGATTATTACACACATAACGTTTGTTTAAATTTATGACATTTACCAAATCATCGTATTTTGGACATTTGTATTCTTCAATATTAAAAATTCTATCATTCGTCGTCAACATTTTTAAAAATTGTTTTTCTGTTGAACCACCTTTGTATGCGATCACTTCGTCTTTGCACAAATTTCTAATATACCAATTTAATATGGGAATGATGTTCTCTTGTTTGTAGGCACATTTTAATTCTTCGGTCACATCAAAATATGGAATGTCGTGCACGTGTATTTCACAATAACGAACAGTTTTTTTGTCTTTTTGCGACAAATAATTGAAAGGACAACTTGGCCGAAACAAATAATGATCGATAAACGAATCATTTTTATTAGATAGTTTTACGTCTAGAATAGCCATTTCTCTACATTGAAAATGTTTATGAGGATATGTAATGTAAAATCCGTCCATGTCGATGATGTATCTAATATTTTTTAGATTTTGTGTCATTTTGAATCCAAATGTTAAAAGTATTTACACGTGACTAAAATATGTTTGTTCCAACAAACTTCACATAACAATTCATTCTTCATTACTTCCCATCATCCCATTTCTTCCTTCTGCTCTTTTCTTCCTGTAATTTAAGAAAACAGAATCACATTCACTAATGATCAACTAATGACTGTCATTGTTAAAAAAGTATTTTTTAACTTTTTACTTTCTGCTATTGTCTTTGTATTTATGGCTAGGAAATGTCCGCGGCGCGGTCTCAATGCGTGTTGGCGAACTTCACATGCCTTCGAAATTTTCTCAGACGTGTAGGTTTCCTCACGATGTTTTCCTTCACCGCCGAGCACGTGGTAAATCAGCACTTAAAATTGCAATTAACAATTTAAGTGGTGTCGGCGGGGATCGAACCCGCGTTACGTACTGTAAAATTTACATCTTGCGCTAACCATCTGAGCTACCACGGCTTAATCATATACACACACACAATATTTAAATATAATTTGTTAACACTAAATCATACACACGTAAGAAAATAACAGAAAGAAAAGTAAGTGTGTCAATAGAATAAACACTTAAAATTGCAATTAACAATTTAATTGGTGTTGGCGGGGATCGAACCCGCGTTACGTACTGTAAAATTTACAGCTTGCGCTAACCATCTGAGCTACCACGGCTTAATCATATACACACACAAAATATTTAAATATAATTTGTTAACACTAAATAATAATAATAATAATAATAATAATATTCCACAACTATCACACTACGCCATCTAGTCCCAAGCTAAGCAGAGCTTGTGTTATGGGTACTAGACAACTGATAAACATACTTATATATTTCTAAATACATAAATATTATAGATAAATTACACTCAGACACAGAACAAATGATCGTGCTCATCACACAAACATTTGTCCTGGGTGGGAATCGAACCCACGATCTCCGGCATCACAGTCAGGGTCACTAACCACTAGACCAACAGGCCTGTCGTTCAAAATCATACACACGTAAAAAAATAACAGAAAGAAAAGTAAGTTTGTCAATAGATTAAACACTTACATCTATGGCCTTTGATGCGTTGAAGTAACACAAATGTATTATTGATAGATACACTGCGGTCAAACGACCATACACTAACTCCATGACTGCAGTTGCTTGGTCTTATATAGTACCAGTAAGTAATAATTCTAATCTAAAGAATTTCTACAGTAGAATTGATAACAACTTTATGCGTCAACAACCTTATCTCACATTCTTCGTGTTGCGTCTTATTCAGTGTATTGATGACTCGTATAACAGAAAAAATGCAATTTAATATTTAGAAATCACATAATTGATCATTCCTGTGTTAGTCATTGAGTAGATTGTACTGTAGTAATCTACTAATAGCAGTAATATCATGGATACACTAGATGTACAACAACATCTGAAAAAGATTTACCTCAGTCTAGAAAATAATGTGCTACTCACTGACTGCCCATGTACACCCACGTACCAACGTATATACCTAGTCAGGTCATAAGTATTGTCACACAGTAAAAACTTTTCTTTTAGAATGCTGGCCACGAAAAAGTTTATTGAATTCGAATTGTTCATGAAAATAAAACTGTATACTTTTTAGAATTTTACTCATTTTTACATGTGGAGTGGGCGCTTGAAAAAGACCGTGTTGCAGTTGCGATTACGCGCCAATTAAATTTTTTGATATACTGAAAATTTGAATATAACCAAAAGATTCGTTTATCGTACCATCAAACGATACAATGAAGACTCTAGTGTAGATGACAGGTCAAGAAGTGGTCGCCCTCGATTTGTTAGGACTCCAGCAGTGATAAAAGCTGTAAAGGTGCGAATTCAAAGAAATCCCAAACGTAAGCAGAAACTGTTGGCCCTTCAGATGGGGTTAAGCAGAACCACGGCGTTAAATGAAGACTTAGGGCTTCGGGCATATCGAAGAAAAACAGGACATCGTTTGAATGCTCGTCTAATGGATCTGAGACTGAAGAGATGCCGCGCTTTGTTGAAGCGGTACGCGGGAAAAAAATATCGGGAAATTCTTTTTTCGGATGAAAAATTTTTTACCGTAGAAGAGAGCTACAACAAACAAAATGATAAGGTGTACGCACACAGTAGTGAAGAAGCGAGCAACCGTATTCCGCGTGTCCAACGGGGTCATTTTCCATCCTCGCTCATGGTGTGGTTGGGAGTTTCTTATTGGG
This sequence comes from Parnassius smintheus behrii, assembly GCA_036936625.1. Lineage (NCBI taxonomy): Eukaryota > Metazoa > Arthropoda > Insecta > Lepidoptera > Papilionidae > Parnassius > Parnassius smintheus. The sequence continues at coordinate 3,973,372 of JAUPFT010000030.1, read as the reverse complement.
GCTTAACAGAGGTACATTTTTGTGAGAAAGGTTAAAAACGAATGCAGTTGTGTATCAAAATACAGTCCTGACGAACCTTGTGTAACCTGTTTCTCATACCATGTTCCTGTTATTACAGGCACTGGGTATTCCAACAAGATTCGGCGTCAGCTCATAGAGCGAAGAGCACACAAGACTTTTGACAGCTCCGTGGCGTAGTGGCTTAGCAATGAGTGGCTGCGCTTGGGGGTTGCGGGTTCGAATCCCGCACGGAACAAGTATTTGTACGACCTACAAGTAATTGTTCCGAGTTTGGATGTTTGTCCTTGTGAAATTTGTGTTTGTAAACTGCCCCCACGATACAGGAGAAAAACCTAGTGTGGAGGGAACGTTCTTTAAAAACAAAAAAAAAACTGGCTGGCGGCGCGTGAAATCGACTTCATCCGACACAAAGACCAGTCCAGATTTGAATCCGTTAGATTACAAGATATGATAACACTTGGAGGAAAAGGCGTGCTCAAAGCCTCATCCCAATTTCGAGTCACTCAAGACATCTTTAATTAAGGCAGCCGCCGATATGACATGGACCTCGTTCGTGGTGAGATAGACGACTGGCTGCGCAGATTGAAGACCTGTATTCAAAATTACGGAGGTCATTTTGAATAAACTATAGTGTCATAAGAATCTATGTTTTGTTAAGTTCATTTTGGTATATAAATGGTTACATAATGAATAAACTTGTTTCAATTATTTTATATTAAACATGTGATAGAATTTATGACTGACTAGGTAATATGCAATTTGGGTACAGATGATAAACCAGGGTCACATTGGGTAGCTTTATATATCGATACGAATGACGTCGGTGAATATTTTGATTCATATGGACGGGCACCTGTACGAAATTGTAAAAGATGGAACTGGAATGTTGATAGGACTTCAGTTTGTGGCGAATATTGCTTAATGTATTTGCTATATAAGTTTCAGGGATGTTCAATGCATAGTTTTACGAGTATCTTTACAGAGAACACATTGTACCACGATATGTTAGTGGATGAGATGTTTCGCTCCTATTTTATAGATAATAAGTAATAAGATTTTGTATTATAAATAAAAATTTTAACAAAATTGGGTAATGTGTTTTATTAATGAGTCAGATTAGTGTAGATAGGAACAACGGAGTATAATACAATAGCATAAGCCGACCCACACGCTGAGGAAGAATAGATAATGACGGTAGTCAATCAACAATAGATAAGTAGATAAGGACAATGGAGTGCTAATGACGGTGGAGGCTCGCAGTGGATATCAATTAGATAAGAGTTAATTGATCTGCACATCTCCGGAACCGTGCATCCTACGCAAAAATGGACCGCAGATTCGTGATCAGAGCATGCCAAAACCTTTTTTTTTTTTTTTTTTTTTTTTTTTTTTTTTTTTTTTTTTTTTTTTTTTTTTTAGGATCGTGAGTCGACGAACATCGTACTTGTACCCCTTCTGAATCAGTGAGCCAGAACTGGTACATCGTAACTACTCACGTATGCTATTAGTCAGATCACTACAGGGATTTATTTTTCTTTTTTTTAAATAACGTATTTATATCTTTTACATTGGACAAAAGATAAATCGTGATCTCTCCATTGTTTGCGACATGTTTGTATACAGATGTTTACAGACAGTCGCTTGAGTCATGGGCTCGTGGGTCAGCAGTTTGCGTTCATTATGGTCGTTTTTGTGTATTTATGCATGTAATTATGATGACCTTTATACTTGTTTTGAAAACGATTTCATCTTCCGGCTGTGTACAAGCTTATTACTGTGTAAGGTCTATTTCAGACTCTTCTACGTGGTAAAGCCATTCTGCACTCTATTAGTAGTATAGTTGTAGCGCGAATGGGGCGGCTCGGCCCGGGTAGGAGTACGCTCTCACAGAACACCAGCGTAAAGTAACAGCTCAACGCTGCAATGTTTCGTACCGTGAGTGTACAGAACCGAAGACCTATTTTACTGGAAAGGAGACATACATAGACATTACGGGTGCCAACCAATTACCATCTGGTAGATTGAGTGCTCGTTTATAACCCTTATTCTATAAAAAAATATATGTGTCTATGGGCCACAGCATTCACTTGCACAAACTTAAACATGTTATATATATTTTTATAAATATAATTTTTTTAAATAACATTTCTATTTTTTTTTTGGTTTGTTTTAAATTGCACGTAGCACCTATCCTTCAAAATATAAAATTACAATGTCCTTTTACAATCGGTTTGTGAGGTAGAAATCGCTTAAAGCAATATGACCACCGTTTGTAGTTTATAAGTTTTCCCTTATTGTAATAACTTTGTTTAAATGCCATAAGGTGTTATCTATTTATATCTACACTGCTGAATGTAGGCCTCTACCGTAGATTGCCTCTTAGGGTTTGCCATAGTATAGCACCATCGCTTAATGGCTGGTGTAAAACACCAGGCTTCACCAGGAACCCCAATGGTTAAGGAAGAACAATCTGCATATTTTGGCAAGAGCCCTAACCGGACAATGCCATTTAAAAAGCACATGAATATCTTAGGGCTAAATAGCTCAAGGATGTGTGAATTATCTTCCCAAGCGAAAGAAAGGCCTTTGCTCGTCCTAACTGAATGCCGTCCTTAAGGGGAAATATAATCTCAAATAGCTTAGCAAGATCCTTCGTTATGCCGAAAATATTGCAGCATTAATTTTGAAATAAATATATGGTAAAGTTGAGAATTAATGTTAAGGATTATGTTAGACGAAAACACGATTTCGTAAAATTTTCTCGATAGAAAAAAAATCAAAACTTACCTCCAAAATAAACAATAAACCGCTGTTATTCATAAAATACTTTAAATAAGATCATGAAACTTTGCATACTAACTGAACTAACTATAAAGCAGTGCTTATGTTATTTACTTTTTTTTAAAATACCATTATTTTCACTGTAAAAAGAAATTACCTAAACTATCGGCGTCTTGAGCTTGATTCCTGTCCTGTCGCCCCGTTAGTATCGCTTAGGCTTTTGAAAGGAGAAGTTGTGTCGCTTACGATCAGAATATACATTACGCAACAGTACGACGTAAAATTAAAATGGGAAATAACAGTAATAAAAATAAGAAGTGGCTGGCTTGGCTTTAAGAAACAGGCATAAATATGATAAACCTAATGAAATAAGTGTCTAACGACCTTTCTACTTACAGTATTAGTGATTACAAACATGTCGGTACATAGCGTACGACGCGCGGGCAAGTGGGGACGAAATTAGAATTTGAGCTGACTTACTCTATCCCCTTAACACTAGCAACTACTAACTTAGTAAAGTGTAAAGAGATTTTTATGTTACAGGGTTTCAAGAGTTATTCTGGCCAGGCTTTTAGAGGCTACAAAATGGCTCTGAGATATTGTGTACTCTGTGATTGCTACGCTTGGCAAGCGAGTTGACAACTGCATTTTTTTATTTTTAGTCGTTTTTAGATAGACGTTGCTGCCCAGCTCCTGAATTGTTTCCCTCTGTCGCTTCATACGACACCCACGGGGTGATGTGGGGCAGTGCATATTCTCACACCGCCACTACACGCTCCGGTAAAAGGTTTCAAAAATAAATAAAAATCACATCTACGAGGTATTGAGATCACGAATTTGCATGCTAAGCGCGGTGTTTATGACATTTCTTCCCTATAGTGGGAGATGTTTCTTCTATGGAATTCTGATGGCTCCTTGAATTAGCAATAGGTTAAAGCACCAAGGGCCCCGGCTTCAAATAATTGTCTCGCTTCTGGATGTTTGTCCTTGTGAAATTTATGTATAAACTTTACACACAAGTCACGATACAAGAAAAAATTCTAATGTCTGGGTGCCGTATAAGACTAGAAAATAGGAAAGAAATTAAATAAAACTGGTTTTTTATGGATTTTCAAATAATAAGAATCTAATTCCAAGTGTACATAATTGGTCTTAAATTAAAAATGTGCTTACAACTTAGATGTCTATTTCAGGCACTGCAAATTTGACGAGGACACTGCTTAAAGAAGCTACATAAATATAAAAATACATTTTAGTATTATTTTTTATCTATATACTCCTCCACTGAGTAGATGAGGTTTTGTTTTGTATTTTATTTTGTATTTACTGAGGCTGGATTGAAATTTGGTTAATTCTGATTATGTTTTTTATTTCCAGTGGTAATTTATTACCTATAAACTTTTATCGTCATATAATAGGGGCTTATGTGTAACATTTTTGTTCGCGACTGTGGTAGGCATAATTCATTTTTGTCACGTGTTTATGTTATGTGTATCTTTAATCATATTGAAAATATTTTTTTTTTGTTGACAAACAGACAAAGGTCATAAATGTACATACGTACAGAGTAAGGTAAGAATATTTAGTTTTTTGAAATACGATCTACAGCTAGTATTATTATCTAGATAGATAATAAAAGAAGTGCGTTAATATACTAACCCAAAAGGGTTAGTGTTCTAACACACTTCTTCTGGGTCTGGGTGATAAATAGCTGATGCACATCGACGCTACTTCTCCACAACATAACTCCGTACTTAAGCTACAAATGAGCATAGGCATAGTAAGCTAACAGTGCCGTGGCTGTGTTAGTGGTATATTTGATTTGAAATAAAACGTACGTAAATTTTGGTATTTTAGAATTTGTATAATTAATGTGCGTTTAAAAGATTAAAATTATAAACTTCTTCTAGCTGTATATTATTAAAATTTATGTTTAAAGTTAATGAACTGCTTTTGTATGTTTTTAATTGCATAATTTTAGTCTTTTTAAAGTTAATTTCTAAGTTGTGATCTTCAAGCCAATTTGTTGTAGTTTGTAGAGTGTTGTAGACGATATAGTTATAATTTGTGTTTTTATCGCGGTTCACTAACACTGACACATCGTCGGCAAAGAGTACGCTTAATGTGTTTTCGTTATTTATTATCTTAGGTAAATCGTTTATGTATATTAAAAACAATGGACATCCTAAGACACTACCTTGAGAGATTGAACATGTGAGGTCCAGGTTTGAGACTGTACTACAATGATTTCCCGTTTTTCATCGTTACGGTGTTCGATTTGAACTATCAGCTTCCTGTTTGTCAGATATGATTGGAACCATTTATAGACCGTTCCACGAATTCCCGAAACTTATAATTTATTCAAAAGTATATTAAATTTAACTTTATCGTACGCTTTCTTTATATCCTAAAGGAGGTCTATGGGTATATTACTCGTAATACGCGATAAAATCCGCAAAAACCGGTTCTATTTTTGCGTAAATATAAGAAATCATTAGGAAAGAAATATGTTCGTGATCAAATCTGGGCGTCGTTGTATTGAGATTCAACGCAGGCTGATGCTGTGAGTTTGTGGCAGTCCCTGCAAAAGGTCTATAACTCATACGTTATGTTGTTTCAATTGTTTGCAAAATTTACATAATTACATGCTTTAGTGTTATAGCGTTCCCGCCATTCCCGTGTGTGTCGTGAGAAGCGACAGAAGAAAACTGGTGGGATGTCGTCAGCAGCCTCTCCCTTGTACCAAGTATGGCAAAAGCCTCTTATGAGGCAATCCATGGTGGAGGCCTATGTTCACATGTGGACTTTTGATGCCTGTAATTGGTTAATGAGTTATCATCATCAAAAATCATCCCCATTTTTGGCAACTTCTGTCCAGCTTTAATGCTCATGACCTGATGATGTTTCGGGTTTGGATTTCCTTATTCAACAATAACATTTTAAATTTTATCCTCTTAAGGAATGACGACCCTGAAGCAGCAGGGAAATACTTATTTCTTGTATTTAATTAAACTCTGATTCGCAAATTAAAGATGTCAGGTGTACGTTCCGCAAGTACAGCTTTTTAACTGAGCAGTTAAACGTCAATTGAGCTATTTCGTATCTTATGTAATGTTATTAAAAGCTATTATCGTCTACACTATATATCCGCTTTGATTTACCAGCTGCGTGGAGCGTGGTGTGATTCTGAATTCTGATTCTCCGAAGCAGTTCCGACGTCGCCTTCACTAGAGGAGGACGCGTTTATTTTTTATTTCGAGTTTTTGTTTTGTTTTTAATTGATATAAAAGTTGTGTGCCAGTGATTGTTTTGTGTTTGTGTAATTTGGTTTGTGCATGTGAATATCGGTGAGTTTTTGAATTTCGATCGTATTACTCATTATTGTTGATTTAGTGTACGAAGGTCGTAATTTTATCGCTCGCAGTTCCATCAAGTATATTTTATCTGTGGAAAATAATTGGAAAGTTAATATGCTATTTCCTTTAATCACATTTGTTTTAATTGATTGTAATTTACTTATTTCTTCCTTATAGCAACATGTTTAGATTTTTGCTTCCTACGGTTTTTCATATAGGTATTATTTGTTGTAGTTAATATCTCACGTCATAGAAGTTGAGTTCTTATATTACGAGGCAGCATTTTATTTTATCGAATTGTTTTTTTGATAATTATATTAAATTGAAAAAAGTCCACTGGATTTACTTGCTGGTTCTCTCAGGACACAGATTTTTTTTCCGAGGCAGTGGTAAAAGCAGGAAAATTACTTCCATTTAGGATCACTTGTTGGATTTTTGGTATGTTTGGTTACCAGGTTGTAGTAGGAAACGTAAAAAATTATATATAATAATAATATCGTTGGATATATTTTTTACTTTGATGCATCATAGATCATAGTCATATTAAAAACAGAATAACGTACGTAGGATTATATGGTTACCTTAAACTTTGTCGCCCTATAAAACCAAAAGTAGGAGGAGGATAGAAACAAAAACACAAATTCGTATACTGTAACTAATATATTAGGAAAAAAATTGCAAACAAGCCTTGGCAACAGTTAGGAACACTTCGAAAAATGATCTTAAAAAAAATTAACTACACTACACAATGCTAAAATCGATTAAAATATTTACTATAATGTCTACGGTCAAAATCGCATCAATAAAGCAGCGCCATTTTGACCCTTTATTATTTCATTGAATGAAGAAAAGCTATCGTTTTTTTTAATATAACATTGGGTGACAAACGAGCACACAGTCCACCTGATGGTAAGTGAATGCTGTGGCCCATAGACATCCAAATTTACCCTCAATTAAAAATCAAAATGCAAATGTGTTGTCACCCCTAAAGACTAAGCTGGAATGTCTCGATTCCAGTAAAATGAGTCTAACTAGAACACTGGGTCTAAAAAACTATAATGTAGCTGCAGCATGGCTCTACCACGTAAAATCTAGAAAATATATATCATCATAAATATATATCTGAAATAATAGCTAAAATATATATCATCATAAATATATATCTGAAATAATAGCTAAAACTCTTTGACTGGAAAAAAGGCATTCCATAGACCTCGGTGGTAACAACGCTTTCGGCAATTTGATTCTTAATCGAGGCTAGATGTAGATGTCTATGGGCCACAGCATCCACTTACCATCAGGTGGACTGTGTTCCTTTGTCACCCTTATTCTTTAAAAAAAACCCTTCCGACAGCGGGAGAGGACCAAGTCCAGCTATACACTTTAAGGTGCCGATGACGAAGTTCGTTGTCACTTCACTTTTATAAAATAAAGATAACCTTAACAGCGGTAACCTACTTTGCGCGTTTCTCAACTGAAACTTGTCTTAATGATTACTTATATTGTTACGCGAACACTACACATTGATTAAAACTTCTTTTACGGACTTTATCACGTTTAACTTGAATTATTTTTAATTCCCGACGTTTCGGGCGCTTTCTAGCACCCATGGTCACGGGGGACTAGGTAACTGACGTTCCGATGTCATTGTTAAACCCGGTTAAATGGTTGCCATTACTTCAGATTTGATAGATCACAAATCCTCGCGAAAGAACATCGATTCCTACCAAGGATGATACGTGAGGCTATTGAAATTAAAAAAAAAAACATCCTAATTTCATTAGAGAAGGAGGCTGGGTACTACCACCTGCTTGGAACCTTGTAATTAATAAAATTAAAACTAAACCCAAGCATACCACTGCAAGACACAGTCACTTCATTTTGCATAGATCGGACCATGAGCAATAATTTAAAAAAGCTGAAGGTACTCCGGGTTTAACAATCACATCGGGACGTCAGTCATCTCAGTCCCCCATGACCATGGGTCCGAAGCACCCGAAACGTTGGGAATTAAAAATAATTCAAATTAAACACGATAAAATCCGTAAAAGTAGTTTAAATCAATAAAACTTTTCTTTTTTTAAATATCTTCATAGAAGGACTTTCTCCTGTATCGTTAAGGCAGTTTACATACATACATTGCACAAGACGCAAACATCCAGACCCGCCACAATTATTTGTAGGTCACACAAATCAATACTTGGTGTAGGATTCGAACCCGCGGCTCACAGCAGCGCAGTTGATTGCTAAGTCACTGCGTCACGGAGCCGTCAATTGTAACTTGTCTGGTTATTATTTAGGTATAGTGTTTCAATACGAGTAATAGTATTTAACAATGTTTTTTTTAAATTACGGCTAGCGTAACCATCGTATGAGCGAGACACTATATTAACGTTCTTTTTTTTCCAAACATTAATTTTATATTTTTACTCTGTGATAGCCTTGTGGTGTGACCTCGTTTAAAATATTTTTGATTGCACATTCTGTTTAGTAAAAAAACACAGTGTTATGTTACACGAGTTAGCTCTCTCTCTAAATGTTTGATTTAAGTAGTGATGTCTTTTCTATACTCAACTTATGGATTTGTTTTTTGTACTTTAATCACTTAATTTAATTTAACTTTTAATAAAATTAAGCGGTTTAATATCTTTGTAATTTAATAACTAAATCTAATTAAAGTTAGTAAAATTAAGTGATTAAAGGGACGGTACATGGGTTTCCAATAAATCCACAAAATGTCCATCTATAAGTTGAGTTTGTTTTTTTCTGTTTTAATTTTTGTGAATATGAATATAATATATAATATTAGCTGTGCCCGCGACTTCGTTCGCACAAAATCTGGGTTTGTTTTGATTTTTTTATTACTTTGGGCTTAATTTACTATATTTTTAAACTACACTACCGTTCCAACTCGAACAGTAATAGTACTGATATTTTTATAATAATAAATTTTATATTAAATAATTTTTTTAATTTATTTATTAACATAGTAAATACAATTGGTTCAAATAACATTAAGTTCGCCAAACTGAGAATACAGTTTATGGGCGAAACTGCACTCATTAAGGTTTACAATTGCATTATAATATTTCTCTAAAATAAATTTTAAAACAAAACATATTCGTAAACATATAAAGTAATTAAAAACTAAAGACTAAGTAGGTAAAGTACACTTATCACTAAATTAATAACAAAGCTATAAAAGACAGAAAACGAATATCTTAAATTAAATTAATAATGAATTAAGATAAAAAACAATTAATAACATCTAGTGCATGGTGATTTAATTACTGACGCTGCCGTCTCTGTTTAATATCATACTTAAAATATAAGTAAGTAACGGAGATATGCACAAAGAAAATAAATATAAATGGGCCAAATTAAGAGTACCCTTAACCGACGAGCATGTATGCGTAGATATATGGATGTAAAGGAGGCGAAAGAGGTATGTCAGGATCGTGCCAAATGGAAGTCCGAAGTCTCTGCCTACCCCTCTGGGTGACAGACGTAAGTGTTTATGTTATGTAATAAATATAAAAAGAAAGAGCATAAAAATTTCTCTAACTTATAAAAACTAAGGTAACTATAATAAGGAGGGAACGATAATTCGTTTGCTAGTACGGGTGTAAATTAAACAATCATTCCGTTATCCTGGGGTGTAGCCAAAGACTGTGGTAAACGCGAGAAAAATCTAATAGCTTTACGATATACGGCGGAATAAAGGAGACAATCATTTTTGGGCCCACTAGAAATATTAACGTCACTTAATGGTATTTACACCAAAAAAAGACACCAAATTATAATAGTAAATGGTCTATAGATTTTTCGAAAATGTAAACGGAAACAAGAAATCTGAAAAAAAAATTAGTTGTTTTGACATTCGTGTTCTGATCATTGGCTAAGGTAATGTAACATTTAAAAAATTATTGTCTTAGAGATGTGCCGTGATAACTCGGAAAAAATCGACTCGAGTTGAAATTCAGGTAACTCGATTTAAACAATTCAAATTAGATGAACGAAGCTGTGTCAATATTTCACAAATTATTTTTATAATTGTTCTTCCATACAACACAATTATTATTACTACGCTTAGTAGGTAGTTATATATTATTTTTGATATGCGTATCGACATCTTCATAAAATAATATCACTCTAACGTTATGACGTAAGTCTTAATGTTATTAATAATTTGACTATCCAAAGTATATATAATCAATTTATATCATATATAACATAAATTGATACAACAATATATACATATTACCTAATATCAATTTATTTATTACATAATATATCAATAAATTGCTCGAATTAGTAAGTCGATTTCATCACTAAATTGTAGACAAACACTGCATTGGCCGTAAGATAAAGATGCGATTCGAGTAGAGTTTTGCGACTCGAGCCACTCGGGTTAATTTACGAGTATGTATGTATATCATTCTAGTTGTACACTAGTTTTTGAGTAAATCAACTATTTACAGAAAAGTTTATCACTAGAGTTGAGATCAGCGATTACTTTAGTTAAACCATTTTTAAATATGTACCTTTATAAATAAGTAATATGTGGCAACATGAAATTAAAACTATAAATCAATATCATAAATAAAACTAAGTTCAGGTTTGTTTACAACATGCCAGATGCAAGTTTGAATTTGGATGCAACTTGTGATGTCACCCGCAGCGACTTATTATATATACAAGTAAATTAATATCTATATAGCACCCTCTGAATCTATACGATGCGCCGAGTTAACTCGGTAACTCGGTAAAATTTATTTTCTATCGATTATCGAGTTGGACAAATTCACTCGATTCACTCGAGTGAAATAAAACATAGTTGGAGTCGCATCATTATGGTAAGTAAGAACAAAATGGAGTTTTTTATTTACAAGCATTATTAAACTAATGTTTAAGAAAATATGGATATTATCAATTATCAGAAAGGTTAGCCAAATATTAATTGACACAAGTACGTATGTTTTTCTCTTTTTAGTTTTTGTGGTAAAATTCGCTAATAGAATATAAGAGTTTATTAATTTACACCTATTCTAGGTTGTGAAAATCTATTATTGTTTGTATATTTTACCTCAAACAAATACAAATAATAAACAGGTCTTAGAACCTTATTAGTTTCTTAAAAGTGACAAAGTATTAAGTTTATTTTATTAGTAAAATCTAAATTAAATAATAAATAGAATGCACAAAAGAAGTTATTATAATGTTAAAAGAAAATTAGAATCTTTGGGTCGAGGGACTTAAAAGAGTGTTTTGAAGAGCAATTCATATAACTGCATTTGTGTACAAATAGGTAACCTTATGTATTCAGCAAGTTGCTTAATACTAAATGGCTTTTTTGTTAAGCCAGACACAGATCCTGGATTTATACCAGCCATAGTAGATAGGCAATATAAATGTTACATATATTTATGTGTAAAAAATGTAGTAATTATTTGTACTAAAAGCAAATATAAAGTTTAATAATAATAGTTTCCATAAAAAAGTGTAATGGTTGTTTCTATTATGTTTCGACAGCTGTGTTGTTCACTGTGCAGAAAGGAATATTATTTTGTCATCTAGAATCAGATATACTTAATATAACAATAATATCTTTGTCTACTATGTAAGTACATGAAACCGGTAAAAATAAAATGTGAGACAACTTTTACATGGTTGAATATTACTGATGTTAATCAATAATTACTGCTTCTGTATTTGATCAGCTGGAGCTGATTAATGCTGTATAATTTATAATAATTTCTGTATTATTTAACATATGAAAAGGCAGATATAAGAAAATGCTCACAGAAATATGTAAATACAGTTTATTGACATTGAAGGCATAGTCTATCTCATATCTCTTATTATTAAAAATGTCCTTTTAATTCCTATATAATATAGAAAAAAATAATATATTGATAAGTATTATTATTTAGTTAAGATACCTTTACAATTGTCATTAACTTCTTTTCAGGTGGATCGCTTAGAACAAATCTGTATGCCGTGCAGGCTGAAAACTTGCAGAGACAAAAAGTGTATGGATATTGAAGACAACAGTCTTATATTATAATTGAAAATTCCTTCTGATTGCTTACAATATCATAAATGTACATGTTACCATCAAGTTATTTTCAAAAAACCTTCAGAAATATATCTAACACTAAAATGTTTCTACCTATGTCCGTTATAGACAAAACATCAGAAACCTTCCAACCAATTTAAATGAAAATGTTTGTGTGTGTTTGGATGGATTCCTAGATGGTTTATATTTACATTTGGACTCGGTAGATGGCACTGTTGTCGAGATCCATAAATCACCAGGGCACAGCTGAGGCGCATCGCTAGTAATAAATACATTTAAATTAAGCCTGTGTTTTTTTAATCCTTACACATGCAGTTTAAAACATCTTACTTCCTCACTATTTATCATTGTGTAATAACATAGATAAGGCATGTTAATTCCTAGTCATTTTATTATGATATATAACTACTTACTAATCAACCAAAACATTTTAAAATAATGTCTTGACCCCGCTCCTGTCTATATATGTCAGTCAATCATCAAAGTTCAAAAAATGTATTAAATTAAGTTTGTATAAAAGGGGTTATTATAGTATAAAGGAATTTATGGCTGACAATAACCTGTGGGTAAGGTGATCGCTACCAAGCTATTTCTAATTTGTTCTGTGTTGTTAATTATGACATACATGATTGTAAGCTGGCTTTTTTTAAAAGACCTACTGGGTATTTTGCTGGTTCTCTTCAAGTCAGAGGTTTTTTTCCGAACCAGTGGTAAATTAAAAAAGTGACTTTCAATAAGTATTATTTATAATCTAAATTGAATAAAAGGTTTCTGTTTCTGCACCTACTACTGTTAATAGAATACTTAAATAAATTATGATTTACAATGATAAATAGAATTACCTACATTATATTTTGCTTTTTGTAATACAATCAGTTTAAAATGTATCTTACTGTGTGTTGGTAATATCATAAATATAAATAGACATTATCCCTTAGCCATCTTGGTATTTAGAATTACACTCACAACCAATCAATACATGTCAAAGTTAGAATCCATACGACATTTGTGCATAGACAGGCACAATGTTTTGCCCGAACTAGTGAAAGGTTTTACATCGATTTTAAAATATTTGTAAATGCTGAATATACCTACAGCTTAGTTTTATATGTACTATTATTGAAGACATTATCCCTTAGCCATCTTGGTATTTAGAATTACACTCACAACCAATCAATACATGTCAAAGTTAGAATCCATACGACATTTGTGCATAAACAGGCACTATGTTTTGCCCGAACTAGTGAAAGGTTTTACATCGATTTTAAAATATTTATAAATGCTGAATATACCTACAGCTTAGTTTTATATGTACTATTATTCAATTGTCCACTATTTTAACTTATAATACCGATGAATACTACTAGAAAATCGCTTTCAGTTTTTAGGTTATTGTTAGATTCATATTTTATTTGTTAATTTCTCAGGACTCCGTTTAGCTGCAGTAAAACTAATAATTTTATTGTAATCTATGGATTATAAGGAATAAATCGACATGCATTTCATTGATAATCTTTAAAATTTGTAGTGGGCCCATTCTCCATAGAAAAATTGATTGTCTCCTTTAGCGGTTACGTAAAAACCAGATGTGAAATACCCAGAACGCCTACGGACAGCAACGGCAAGTTTTTTTTTTAATAGGAGAGAGGCAAACGAGCATACGGCCAACCTGATGTTAAGTGACTACCGCCACCCATGAACAACTGCAACACCATGGGAATTGCAGGTGCGTTGCCGGCCTTTTAGAAAGGAGTTGCGAGACATCGTATATTGCACTCGACAATCTGTCTGCCAATCGTGGCATAGCCTTTATGTCATCACCCTATAAAGCGAGAAGCCTATGTTTTGAAATCAAATTATACAGGTGATGAAGATTATTGAACAAAAAGAAGAATAGAGAATTCACTTGACTGTTTTAGGTCATAAGTTTTTTTTTGTGGGATTGGGTGACGAACGAGCACACAGACCACCTGATGGTAAGTGGTTGTTGTGGCCCATGGACATCTACATCTATCCTCGATTACGAATCAAAATGCAGGTGTGTCATCACCCGTGAGGACTAAGATGGAATGCCTCGTTTCCAGTAAAAAGGGTCTCCGGTTCTCTACACTCACTAACGAAACACAGCAGCATTAAGTTACTATTTCACGCTGGTATTCCGTGAGAGCCTGGTCCTTCCCCGGTCGAGCTGACCCATTGACCCATGGCTCCATCAGGTGTATTTTCAGAACTACGTAATAAAATTTATATTGTTGTATTTATTTCCTCTATGAGTAATATAAAGATCAGCAATATTCGCGAAGAAACTCAAACAAGAAACAACTCGCTTTTTTGCATTACATTTGCACAGCACTATCTACCGATGGCAATGGTTAACTATTGTGTTTTTTCTAAGATACGTTATTTTTGTGAGAAAATATACTCTTTTTAAACCGTATTCAATGTAATTTAAATTATTATAGGACAATATTTTACATCATTTCATTATGATTTACTGAGATAAGATAAAAATACACTTGATGACTCAACGCTTCCATTGTTGTACAAATTTTACCCATACTTCAGAATATGAATCATAACTTTTGATAGAATGAACCGTTTTTAATAAAACAAAAACTAAATATAACTTGAAGATGCGCTTTACCATATTCTTAATGATTCTTTTGAAATAAATTAGTACTTTATACGTGATACGTTCATAAACAAAGAGACGGACGGACAGACAATTCTAAAAATGATAGAAATGTATTTAATTACTTGTTGAAGTGAAAATTTCTTTAGAAATGTTGTGATTTGCAACTCGCAAAAGCGACATTAAAAAGAGGCAATCATACATCGTCTAGTTTACGTACTACCTTAAGAATAAATATTTGTTCGATAAAGTAACAACCTATAAATGAAATAGTTTAGAATTTTTTACGTGTAGATCCACGCTGCAGCCGTATTATGGTTGTAGCACGAACGGGTCGGCTCGACCGGGGAAGGACCACGCTCTCACAGAATACCAGCGTCAAATAGAAGCGTAATGCTTCTGTGTTTCGTATGGTGAGTGTAGAGAACTGGAGACCCATTTCACTGAATAGGAGTCTTAGCCTCTTTTTGATAGGCAAAAAATTCAATTCCGAAGAAGCATTACAGAACGCTTTTGAACAGTTTACCGACATATGCAGCCAAGTGCATAAACAATCTGACTTTGAATTGGCAATAATGTGTTAAAGTTTAGATAAATATTTTGATTAGGCAGAGTTTTTTATTTTTTTTTTAATTTTCCTTTACAAAGCAGCAATTTAATGGGTCAAGATCCAATGCTGAATGCACCATACAAGTCAAGCCTAATAATACTGTTATTTATTCCGTGCTAAAACGTGTCAGAATGATTTGACGTTTATATTTTACCGCCAACAGTTTCTAAGCATGTAGGTAGTTATTTTTTAAGAATTTTATTTTGTTATTGCAGAGCTATTTATAGACTCTTCGCAGCTAGTGAGTTTTGTTAATTACAAATTTAGTTTAAATGTGTTTATTTATTTAAATTTATATATATATATATATATATATATATATATATATATATATATATATATATATATACATATATATATATATATATATATATATATATATATATATATATATATAGATAATTTCAACGTTTCCTTATTATTTTTAGCTCTACGAACGTTAATATTAAAGAGTGTTTAAGATGAGTACTTTTTCTTGTTACAGCCACTTCTCTTATTTGAAGATATCTATTACGTGGTCGCAGAATTGAATTATAATGCACAACTTATGGTCAAATATTCAACCTGTTCAATTTTAATTTGCCGTTAAGACTCTTGCTTGTTTCTATCACATCAAGTCAAAGACAACTTATTTACAACGGATTAATATATCTATTTAAACTAATCATGTCAAAGGTTAACGTTAAATTTACAGCATATATACGTCCCACTGCTGGGCACAGACCTCCTCTCATTTCTGAGAGGAGGCTTTTATATTCAATTTAGAATCAAAATACAGCAGCGTTGTCATTCCTTAGGACTAAGATGAAATGCCTCGTTTCAAGTAAAAAGGTGACAGGAGACCCTGTTCACTGCACTCACCATAAGGTACACAGTTTTACGCTTGTATTCTGTAAGAGCGTGTTTCTTGAATAAAGTTTACAATACTTATTGAAAGACATTTATTGCTTTCACCACCGTTTCAGAGAAACATCTCAGTCCTGGGAAGGACTAGCAACAAACCCAGCGGTATTGTTTTAAACATTAACTTACTATATATTATACCTACATTTAAATATGAAAACTTAGATTCCGATAAAGCCTGCACATGCAACATTATGTATATAATGTCGCTACATACATACATTATACATATGCAAGAGTTGACGAGCACTGGTGACACACATATTGACATTAGCAGTCTAAATCATAGGTGATATGATAACACACCCAGCTGCGATTGTGCAGCACTGTTGGGAATCATTGTTGTAGATTCATTGTGCCCGCTTGACGTTTCATTGCAATGTGTATTTGTTATGTTTTTTTATTAAGAGTTTAAGAGTGACAAACGAGCACACAATCCACCTGATGGTAAGTGGATTGTGTCCCATAGACATCTACATTTAACCTCAATAAAGAATCAAAATACAAATGCGTTGTCACTCCTGAGAAATAAAATGGAATGCCGTCTTTCCAGTAAAAGAAGTTTCCGATTCTTTACACTCAACATGTATCGAAATACAGCAGCATTAGGCTGCATTGTACGCTGGTATTTTGTAAGAGCGCAGTTCCTCCCCGGTCGACCTATTCGTTCTAACTTGCAGAATGGCTCTGCGATGTCTAAACTACGATGTCTAAACTAATGTTTCATTATAAACTTACTGCAGGTGTACCTTTAATAAATCCTATACTATTAAACGAGCAATTCTTGTATATATATAATCGGGATCTCGGAAACGGCTCCAATGATTTTCATAAAATTTAGTGCCCAGGGAGTTTCGGGGATAATAAATCGATCTAGCTAGGATTTATTTTTAGAAAATGTCTTTTTGTCCGTGTTTTAGGCAATGAAAAACTGCTACAATGTCGTTAGAATAAGAAGGTAAATTTTGACGGATTGTTAGTGATTATAAATAGCTTAATTAGTGTTGATGATGTAGGCCGCTGGTGTCGTCTGGGAGAAAAATATACAAAAAAAAATTTGGTGAGCGCGTGTACATCCGCGGGGAGGGAGACATAGGTGTCACCTCGTATGATGTTCTAGTGCAACTAACTCGAAACGCGGGATCATGTACTCAGCGGTGCAACACCGTTGTTGCAAATATACCTTCACCCTACTGATAAAATCGCGGTAAGTGCCACCGTCCCCGTATGCACACGTACTTATTTATTATAGAAAAACAGCAAGTACATTAGGTAAGTAACAATGTTTTATGAGTATATTTTTTTTACATATTTTATTTTTTATTGATTAATATTATTTATATTTCAGGTGTTCGAGAAGCAACGTGAGCGTCGTCAACATCCTCCCCCCAAGTGTCGGTTCGCCGACACTCATTATCAAGCTGGAGAAAGGCCACGCGAGCAGCTGATCGCTTCATCACTCCTGACTTAGTCCTAACGTCAACTACTCTGACTCTGCCGTCTGAACCTGGATAAACCTTTTCAATAATACCTATTGGCCAACAGTTTCGAAATAATGATGGATCGACTACTACTACAAGATCTCCTACTTTTAATTGCCGACCTTCCCTATCCCATTTACGACGAGGAATTAGCTCTGGCAAAAACTCTTTTACCCATCTGCTCCAAAATAAGTCTGTCAACCGTTGGGCAATACGCCACTGTCGTCTAACGTACATGTCGCCATCATCAAAGACCCCAGGTACAGGTAAGTTCGACGAAGATCCTAGTAAAAAATGATTTGGAGTTAATGCCTCTTTACTTTGAGGGTCCACCGAAACATGGGTAAGCGGTCTACTATTAATTATATTTTCGACTTCAGCGAGAAGCGTTAATAAAACTTCTTCTCGTGGAGCCCTCTCTCTAAGAACGACTTTCAGTGCCGTTTTCACACTTCTAATCAGACGCTCCCAAGCTCCCCCCATATGAGGACTGGCTGGTGGTATAAACTGCCAGGAAACTCCTTTGTTTAATGCTTCGGCTATATTTAAATTTGTCGGCACATAATGCCACTCATCAATTTTACTTAACTCATCAATTTCACCTAACCTATTTGCAATAAAAACTTTGTAATTTCTATGCTCGTTACGTATCCAATAAATAACAATCATTGAATCAGTCCAATAAAAAACACGTGACGGTTTAATTCTATGCTCCTTTTTTATAGTCTCTGCCAAGCGACATGCTAATAGCGCGCCTTGAAGTTCGAGTTTAGGCATAGTTAACGGTTTTAACGGCGCAACGCGACTTTTACTCGCAATGAATGACACCTGCACGCCGTTGCTCTCTTGTTTACGCCAATAAGCAACACATGCGTATGCGCATGGAGATGCATCACAAAAAATATGCAATTGCAACGACGTCTCATCGTCGTTTACGGTGTGGCCGCTCTTCTCATTCACACCGACAGAATCGTTGCTATAGAAATACCACCGCGGGATTCGAACGTAACTCATTTCTTGTAACTGCGAAATCCAATCTTTAAATAAAACAAATAAACTATCTGTTATTTCCTGATCCCACTTTATACCTACATTCCATATTTCGCGCATTAAAATTTTGGATTTTATCGTAAAAGGTGCTAAAAAACCATGAATATCATATACAGACATTATAATACGAAGAACTTCACGCTTAGTCGGTTTTCGTGATAGTTGTAAAATATCACTCGGTATACGCTTTAACGAAAGATCGAACCCGAACATATCACTCGCGGGAAACCACAAAAGCCCAAGCGTTCGTTCCGGCTGGGATTCAACATTAAACCGTATCGCCATGTCATTTAAAGTCTCTTTTGGCATATCACTAAGAACATCTGACTTGTTACTTAACCAGTTACGCATCACGAAACCACCTTGCTGATTAATATATGAAACATCTTTTATCATTTTTGTAGCAGTAGCGACGTCTGGTAAACTATCGATAAAATCGTCCATATATTGATTTTTCCTAATTGCATTAACTGCATCCGGCATTTTATTCTGAAAACGCAATGTGTTTTTATTTTGGTTAATATATTGTGCTATAAATGGGGAGCAGTTAGCGCCAAAAATTAATGACGTCATAACATATTTCTTAACAGGATGTTGTATAGGTAATTTTGAACCTTTGTTACTACTTCCGAAGCCTAATTGTTCATTTTCATTGCTTAAATAGATATCTTTCCACAAAAAACGCAAAGAATTAACATCTTCTTTTCGTACATTAATCCTTAAAAACATATCTTTTATGTCCCCTATGATACCTACGCGGTTTTCTCTAAATCGTAACATTATTCCTAATAACGATTGTAACAAATCAGGGCCTTGTAAAAGAAAATCATTTAAAGAATAACCGTTCGACTTTGCTGCCGCGTCATAAACTAAACGCAGTTTTTTCTTATTTGGATTATCTACACCAAAGTGCGGCAAATACCATATTATACGTTTATTAGAGTTTTCATCGGTCTCATTAAGTTCTCTAGCATAACCATTAGAAAATAAGTATCTCATTCTTTCACAATAACGAGTTGCATACTCTTTGTTGAGAAAAAATTTTCTTTCTATTGACTTTAGACGATTAAAAGCGTTAGGGTAAGAGTCGGATAAATGTAATTCATCGTATTTCCACGGTAAGCCGACATTCCATTGACCATTTACTAATTCTGCAGTGTCATCTAAAATTTGTAAAGCGCGTATTTCGTCTGGGTTGCGGCGCGGCTTCGAACCTACACCAATAGACTCTAACGCGAAGGATCTACGAACCGCATCGTGCAACTGCGCGCAGGTGCATTCACCGTTATCGTTATCGAGAGAGAGATCGCTAGCAATCGATTCTACCGTGTGTAAGTGAAAGATACACTGCGACTGTCCCGCTTTTTCGGTGCAACTATTAATGAAAGAGACAAAGCGATCAGTGCAATTAACATCACTTACCATATATCCGTGCACACACCATCCAAGCGCAGTTTGAGTTATGTACGGCTCACGCTGCTTACCACGAACACAACGAATGGGAGAAATTAAATGATGGTTGTCCTGACCTATTAATAATTTTGGCTTAGCGTTACAATTACATAACATAAGATCTTCACTTAACAATCCATAATTATTAAAGTCCATATTCGGCACTTTTTGTGTTGGTAAATTTAATTCTTTAATTTTACGCGCACGGAAAGTAAACATTTCGTTATACGAATTAGTAACACTAACACTCACTACTTGAGATTCACACACAAGCTCGCCCGAGTCCCATGCGCTGCGCGCGCGCAATATCACGTTTGCACCGTATAATCCGAGCTCATCTGCGATATCAGAGGATATCACCGTCACGGTAGCTCCATCATCCAGTAGTGCATGCGTATGCAAACTGCCATTCGGTCCGTGAAGAGTGAGCGGCACCACTTTCAAAAGCACCTTGTGACAGTGGGATGCCACCGTATGAGTCACTGTTTCATTGGTGCTGGGATGCTCATCCTCACTTCGCTCCACAGTTTTTAAGCTTTCTTCCAATGGTTTTATCCAGTGCAGTAAACGATGATGCGGTTGATTGCAGCCGTCAATGTCGCAATTACTGCCAATACAAGACATACCATTCGTATGGCGGGGGGCAAGACATTTGAAGCAAAGTTTATTTACGCGTACAAATCGCCAGCGATCTTTGCGTAAGGCGCGCTTAAACCGTGAACAATCTGCGACACCATGAGCCCATTTTCGGCAAAATGTACACTTTTCCGCGTTTTGTAATTGATTACTATTTGTGTACAACAACGAGTGTGAACGGTGTTTACGTTCATCGGGCTTCTTTAAATTATATTGAGCGTGAATATGACTTACTCCTGATGCAGCTGTTTTAGTGGCTTCCTCATATAAAAAATCACTAAGCAATTCTAGCTTCGGTAAATTACACTCTCGCTGTTCATAAACGTAGTCGGTCCATTTTGCGACAAGCAAAGTTGGAAGCTTAGATACGACAATCGATACTAACTCCGGGCTGCGAAGATAATCACTTTGTTGCATTGCTTTGGCAGCAGCCACATAATTCTTTATTTTTATTGCAAAATTAATGATATCATTATGATAAGTTAACGGCAACGGACATAGTTTTTTAAGCTGTAAAACTATTTTACTCATAATTGTTTCTGGTTTGCCAAATCGAAGTTCTAAGGTGTCAATTATTAAATCGGGTGTAGTTCCACCAATCAAGAGTGAAGTCACTGCTTCTTTAGCATCGCCACGAAGACACTTACGTAGCCGCCATAAATTCTCTGTGTCACTATTTTTGCATGATTGGGTAGATTCTTGGTACGCCTGTTTAAACTGCAACCACTCCATTGGATCTCCAAAAAATAAAGGCAGGTCTTTAGACGTTGCTAATCTTGTTAAGAGCTCCTGGTTCTGTATTTTATATGATGAGGCAGCCACTGCATCATTCAAGGCATGTGCCAGCTTTTCTAGGCCGATTTTTTCACAAGAGTACTCTTTTCGGTTCTCCTCATGCTGGTTTCCTGGAGCATTCAGCCAATTTTCAACTTTGCTGGTCGAAGATTTCATAGCCGACTTGTGGGAAGAGCGTGAATGAGACTCCAATTCTGCCATCTCAGCTGCAAGCTGTTTGTTTAGCAGCTTCGACTGAATATTTGCCTTAAGCTTGGCAGCTTCTGCCTGAGCACTCTTAACTTTGGCTTCTGCTTCAGCTTCCGCTGCTTGTATTTCCACGAGAGCCATAGCTTTAGCGGTTTCGTATTCCAATTGCCGTTTGCGTGCCGTACTTGACGACGTGCCTGAGGTCTTTGATGACTTTTTACTCTTACTAGAGGCACTTAGCGCATTTCCAGGTTTTTCCAGCACTTCATCCTTTAAGCTGAACGATGGTAACACATCTTGGTTGTTCTTGCACTCCGATTTTGCAGCGGTGCCACGTGGTCGTCGCTTTTTTTGCGGCGTAGCCGGCGCGTG
Source organism: Parnassius smintheus behrii (assembly GCA_036936625.1). Classification (NCBI taxonomy): domain Eukaryota; kingdom Metazoa; phylum Arthropoda; class Insecta; order Lepidoptera; family Papilionidae; genus Parnassius; species Parnassius smintheus. Next base: position 3,951,015 of record JAUPFT010000030.1, on the reverse strand, counting down.
GAACATAACTGGTACTTATTATTATTATATTTTTTGCAGACGACGTAAGGATTCGGCCGAAGGACCACTATGTTGATGATGTAGGCCGCTGGTGTCGTCTGGGAGAAAAATATACAAAAAAAAAATTTGGTGAGCGCGTGTACATCCGCGGGGAGGGAGACATAGGTGTCACCTCGTATGATGTTCTAGTGCAACTAACTCGAAACGCGGGATCATGTACTCAGCGGTGCAACACCGTTGTTGCAAATATACCTTCACCCTACTGATAAAATCGCGGTAAGTGCCACCGTCCCCGTATGCACACGTACTTATTTATTATAGAAAAACAGCAAGTACATTAGGTAAGTAACAATGTTTTATGAGTATATTTTTTTTACATATTTTATTTTTTATTGATTAATATTATTTATATTTCAGGTGTTCGAGAAGCAACGTGAGCGTCGTCAACAATTAGTATAATGGTCGGTCACAGAAACGTAAAACTCCGGTTCGAGCCCAGACCCACCGACCGACTTTTTTTTAACTTTTTTTTTCATGTTCCTTTCTTTTTTGAGAAAATCTATTTTTCGAGCCCTTTTTTTAGTATTTTTTAAAAACACGAAAATTTAAATTAAAATAATTGCACTCATGATTTTTTATTCAAATAACCAGTTCCGTTTTTTCTGTTATGTCGCTAAGATCAAAATATTCAACCTGTTCAATTTATTTATATTTCATCAGTATGTAATTTGTATCTAAATATAATTTTCAAAACAAACAAATTTAAAAAAATCGAGCGAAAAATACCGAGCAAAGCTCGGTCAACCAGGTACTAATTTTTATACGTGGTAGAGCCATGCAGTATTTATATTAGTAGTATAGTTGTAACACGAATGGGTTGGTTCGACCGGGTTTCGACCTCGCTCTCACAGAATACCAGCGCAAAATAGCAGCTCCATGCCGCTGTGTTTCGTATCGTGAGTGTGGATAACCGGAGACCCTTAATACAGGAAACGAGGCATTCCATCCCAGTCCTCAGGGGTAATATCTGCATTTTGATTCCAACACGGACAGTAGAATATCAGTAGTAGTATTAAAATTTCAAAAGGGTGTAGGGCAGAAATGGCGAACATTTAAGTATCAACGTGCATTTTTCTAAAGAAATGTTACTATATGTAACGTCCTAGGCGAGTTTATCGACCAAATTGGCGATATATTGAAAACGGGCCAAATTAGGAGTAGGAGTACCTTTAACCGATGAGAGGTGTGTCAGGATCGTGCCAAATGGAAGTCTTTAGTCTCTGCCTACCCCTCTGGGTGACAGGCGTGAGTGTTTATGTATTATGTATTTATGTCAAAACTCTATATTTGCTACAAAAAAATAAATAAAGAGTTTTGAGTGAGTTGCATAATACGTTTTACAATGTGTAATAATAAATCCTATATTTAAACGAGCAATTCTTGTATATATATATATATATATATATATATATATATATATATATATATATATATATATATATATATATATATATATATAATCGGAATCTCGGAAACGGCTCCAATGATTTTCATAAAATTTTGTGTGCAGGGTTTCATAAAGTTTTGGGGGCAGTAAATCGATCTAGCTAGGATTTATTTTTAGAAAATGTCTTTTTGTCCGTGTTTTTAGGCAATGAAAAACTGCTACAATATCGTTAGAATAAGAAGGTAAATTTTGACAGTTTATTAATGATTACAAATAGCTTAATTGGTATATTAGGCGGTCACAAAATCGTATTACCATGGTTCGAGCCCAGACCGACCGACCGAGTTTTTTAATTTTTTTTCAAGTTCTTTTCTTTTTTGAGAAAATCTATTTTTTCGAACCCTTTTTTAGTATTTTTTACAAACACGAAAATTTAAATTAAACTTATTGCACTCATGATTTTTTTATTCAAATAACCAGTTCTGTTTTTTCTATTATGTCGCTAAGATCAAAAAATATTATTCGTATTTCATCAGTATGTAATAGATATAGAGCGAAAAATACCGAGCAAAGCTCGGTCAACCGGGTACTGTTTCAGTTTTACGCGTAATTCAAATTAAATTAACATTAGTGTGACTTGTGTAACTTCTGTTGTTGCAGATTAAACGACAAATAACTTATATTGGGTTGTAAAATCCTAAATATAACACAAATGAACTTTAACTTTAATACAGTTGCGTCAACGAAATTGACTATTATGATATGTGTAAACGAACTATGCGTTCCTTGTAGGAGGCGTGGACTTGTGAAGGGCTGTAATGATGATGATGATGAAACGAACTATGCGTCATTAGCAATAGTAGTCCTCGATGTAACTAGAATCACTCGCGTTAGTTCGTAATATAATACATCACAGTAAACTTTGTGATCGGTGGCGTGCCCAAAATATTGTGTCGCGAGCCATTGGTTCGCCATTCCTGGCGTAGGGTAACCGCGGCTCCACATTATCGCCGTAAAGCTCCGTGAACAGGCGTGAACGTGAATGTGGATGGTTTTCGCGGGGTTCACGCGCGTTCGCGCCTGTTTCCCGATCAGAGTCAGTGATTTGTCCCGCGACAAAGGGTTCGCGCCCCTTTCACGCGGCGTCCACGCGTACACACATCCACATTCACGGCCCCGTGCCAGTGCGTTTCGGACTACAAAGGCGTACGGACGATGTATTTTAGTCATACACCATCTTCTTTTCTTCCAACGCTTTCTAATGAATTTCTTGTTTTGGACGTCTAAATAGTAATATTTTGCCACAGCAAATAAAGTTATTGCAGCAGCAGCTTCTACGTCCGTTTCGCGGCGAGTTTCACGAACGATTTTGAGCATCTCGTGAATGTGGAGGCCACGACTTGTGCCGTGAATTAATGGCGTGAACTCAGCGCGTGAATTCACGACGATAATGTGGAGCCGCCATAATATTCTCGTTCACGTTGTCAGTGGAATAATAGTCGTGAGTCATGTTGTCGATCGATTTCCACTTCACGCTTACTTCCCGATATGTTTGCTTTTGTATTAATTAGATTCGATATATGTTTTAGTGTTTTTTCCTACCTTACATTTTTGTTGCTTTTTTATTAAAGTAAGCATGACAGTTGAGCACACAGTCCAGGTAAGTGGATGCTGTGGCCCATATCCTCGATTAAAAGTCAAAATGCAGATGTGTTGTCACCTCTGAAAACTAAAATGGAATACTGGTGTATCCAGGAAAAGGGTCTTCAAATCTCCACATTCACCATACGAAACGCTGGTATATTGTCCGTGTAGTCGTGGATATTGTAAGAAGAGAAAGCGAAATAAAACAGGAGGTGCATTAGAGATTGCATCTTCCTGATAACAGTTTACCGGCGCATTTGAATACTAGCTTAAAATAGCAACTCATTGCTGCTGTGTTTCGTTTGGTAAGTGTAGTGAATCCCCTCATCCTGTCCTCAAGGGTGACGACGCTGCCGCATTTTGATCCTCAATTGAGGATAGTCGCAGATGTCTATGGGCCACAGAGTCCAAATACCATCAGGTGGACTGTGTACTTGATTGTCACAATTATTAATTAAAAAAAGAAACAATTTATATCACATTAATAATGACTTAATAAAAATTTGTCATATTCAGAATTTTGCAGATACAGTTTCGTTTCGTTCTGTTAACACTCATACTCAAAGAGTGAAAGTAACCCAATGTTGTTAATGTTGCCAGTGAGTTATAGTAATTTTTTGTTTGTAAATAGTTTCAATTGTTACTTATATTGTGCTGAAATTAAATGAAAGATGTTTATTAAATATAGATTATTGCATAATACTTATTGAAAGTCATTTTTTCTGGTTCGAAAAAAAACCCAGCGGGACTTTTTTTTAAACATATTTCACTTTACAATAATTTATTTTGTACAATTTTGGAATTATTTTTTATAGAACTAGCATGGTGGCAATCACCTTATTCCCAGGGGTTATTTTCATTTATCTATTCTTTGATATAATATTTTTTATTCACTTTGTCTTTAATAAAGTATTTAAACCCATTTAATCACAAATTTTGTACATTTTCTGGGAATTTGTGGTAAAAGCGTATACATTGCCCCATAAATGAATTACTAATTCTGTAAAGTGTAGTAACTGGTATCAAGCTTATGTTTGTTCCTAGTGTTTAAAGTATGAACATCTTTATTCTTATGAAAGCAGTTTTTTTATGTACATACATTACATTTTGATAAATATATTGCGATGCCAAAGTTAATACAAATATTATGACTTCAATGTCAATAGCATTACCCCATAGGAAGATTCCATAAGACTTTATTACGCTATGAAAGTAACTAAAATAAACTAATCTAGCTGTCTCAACATTGGTGAGACTTCTGATACTAGACTACTACTATACTGAACTAAGTCTGTCTGTTAATTTAGATATATGGGGGCCTTCGCGTCAATAGTAATACTAAGAAAAACTGTAGTATCCACAAGACATGTATATATATACTGATATCGTTTATGTTTAGCCGTAGACTTTTGATAGGTTGTATCGTGCCAGTTAGTCGCTGTTTCTTCTCTATAAAAAAAAACGCTGCGCCATGCCGGCAAATTAGAATGTGCAAGATCTGTTCACGGGTGAGAGCTTGTAATACATAAGGCGTAATTACGGCGACCTGGCTCAATGGCTTTACTTTCTACTTGTGATGAGTCGACGGTGGCTGGTCTTGTGAAGTGAAAGTGGCAACGGGTTTTTGGCAGTGCACTTGAGTTATTGTTATTCGCTTATTGATTTTTATTTGGGCTTTTTGTTGCGAGCGGTTTCCGCTTTTAACTGACTTCGAATAAGTAGGTTATTTGTACAACAATATTTTTGAGTATGTAACACGATAACGACCTGGTAAGATATGCAGGAAGTCGATGGATACACAGGTGGCTTAGGATCTTGCGTTGTGACATTCCTTGTAGGAAGCATATGTTCAGTGGGCTTGTGAAGAGCTGTAATGATGATTCACAATGCTTCGATCGACACATGACGTAATGACGCGACCATCAATTTCTATCTGTTATTTCAAACCTATCTTTTTTATAGAATAAGGGTGACAAACGAGCACACGGTCCACCTTGATGGTAAGTGGATGCTGTGGCCCATAGAAATCTACATCTATCGTCGACTAAGAATCAAAATGCAGATTCGTTATTAGTTATTACCGCTGACGACCGCTGAAACAAACTTACTGTAACGCCTAGTTTACAATAAAAGGGATCTCCGGTTCTCTACACTCACCATACGAAACACAGCGGCATTAAGCTGGTAGACTGTGAGAGTGTGGTTCTACCCCGGTCGAGCCGATCCACCCATTCGTGATTGTAGTTTACCTGCAGCATGGCTTTATCACGTCTAAAACGTAGATATTTACAAAACATTTCAGCAAAAATTGAACCCTAGCTAACTTACAATTAGTTGTGCACGTTAACCTTGGCCATGACAACCGCTATAAGCCCCCACAATTGAAAACCTACATAAATACCTTCCGCGTTTAATTCCGCTTAATAGTCCATAGTCACAGTAGTTAGAGATACGACAAAAAATATAACTTAAGAATGTTATATTTTTTGTCGTATCTCTAAGTTTACTTCTGTTTTTATTATCTCGTCTACTGAAAAACTTTTTATGCAAACAATTAAACTTTAAAAAAAGTAAAAACCTTTGACTTTAAAGATCTTAAAAGAATATGTAAGTCATCATCGGAATCGGTTGACATGGTAATAGTCCAGGATGTCAAAAAGGTCCTGTGACTTTTTACGATAAAGTTAATATTTTCGGAGTTACAAATTTTCAAAAGTTTGAAAAATCACAAATTCGGATAAACTTTTTTTATACATTTCTTTATCTATTTTTAATGAGTCAAAAGTATTCGAATTCGAGATTTTTCAAACCTTAAAAAATTCATAACTCTAGAAACAAGAAAATATTAACTTTATCGTAGGAAGTCGTAGATCATAGTCATAGTCACCTTTTTTATTTGTGTTTCATAAGTAAATATAAAAAAATATCTTTTACACTATATTATTTTTCTTTATGTATATTTTAAGGGGTGAAAAGTATCCGAATTTGGGATTTTTCAAACCTTTGATAGTTCATAAATTTTTATGGAATCACACCTCAGATACCCCATTTCGTTGGAATCGGACAATGTGGTGAAGAAAATTAAAGATATAAAAAAATTATGACTATGAGGTATTTCTACCTACTTTGAAGAGCACTTTCCCGTCACCACTTATCCGCGTCACCATTAATCCCAACACTACACTAGGAAAGAAGAAATGAGTCGCAGTGGTAGACATAAACAATATCAAAACAAAAGTTTTTTTACTTTACTTTACTTATCGTCACGCACAATCCCTAACGGGGTAGCCAGAGAGAACAGATCGCCAAGTGTCACGATCCTTACATACCTCTTTCGCTTCTTTCAGGTTCATTAACTTCTTCATACATGCACGTCTAGGTATCCGAGTACTTTTGACCCTCCCCGCTTCGAGCAATTTGCTCACATGGTCTTCGAAAGTTAGTCTCGGTCTACCTCGACACCTTTTAATATTTACTTTCGCTCTATATATTTTCTTCACCATTCGGTCTTCACTCATTCGTTCAACGTGCCCAAACCATTGGAGTACGCCCCTATCAATTTTTTTTTTGTGATAAGGTCATCTTTCAATCCTGCCATATTGCGAATCTCTTCGTTTCGCTTTCGGTCGGCTATGGTAACGCCACACATTTTACGAAGAGATCGCATCTCCACTGCATTCAACTTGCTTTTATGCTTCTTCTGGCATACCCAGGTTTCGCTGCCATATAACAAAGTCGGTACCAAAACTGCGTTATGTATTGCAAGGCGTGCACTCTTCACCACGCCTTGCCTTTTGACTAATGTATTCAGGGCACCATTGACTTTGTTTCCGGCAGCGACACGCCTATCCACATCTAAATCACATCTTCCATCCCGGCTGAAAGCACTCCCCAAGTATACAATTTCATTTACCTGTTCTAGACATTCCTGATTTACCCATATTTCACATTTCGTTCTCTCTTCGTCCTTTTCAAATACCAGAACCTTAGTTTTATTAGCATTCAAACGGAGACCTTTAATTTCACATTCCTCTTTCATACACGTGACTAATGCCTGCAGTTCTGCTTCTGATGGTGCAATAAGCACTGCATCATCAGCATACAGCAGACAATTAACTTTTATGTCACCCAATTTCACACCCAAACAGCTATCTTTCAGCTTCTGTAAACAGCTGTCGAGATACAGTATGAACAGCCAGGAAGACATGACACAACCCTGTTTTACGCCCGCTTGGACGCTAAACATGGGTGACAGGTCATGCCCTACCCGCACACAGGCTTTACAGTCATAGTAAAGTGACTGCACAGCCCTTAGCAATCGACCATCCACACCATATCCCGGCAACAGTTCCCACATTTTCTTCCTTATAACCTTATCAAATGCTTTCTCCAGATCCACAAAAGCACAGAAAATCCTCTGGTTAACACTCAGAAGCTTCTCCGTGATCATGCGGAGAGAAAACATTTGATCCGTGCATCCTCTTCCAGGTCTAAATCCGCTTATATTGCAATATTTTTATTGTTTTTATTTATAGTTTTTATTGCTTTATCCGCAATAAAAACTTATATATCTACCCGTTATTGTAGATCGTCATTTTTGAAGTGAAGAAAACTTCTTTAGGCATGTTAGGCACTTTGAAGGGGAAAAACCATTGAACTCGCATGACCGTCACGCCAAGACCGAGATTGGTCGATCGCTCTAGGCCACTGCTGCTTCACGACAACGCAAGACCACACACTGCACTACAAACAACCACTAAGTTACATGAGCTACAATTGGAATATCTGCGACATCCATCGTACTCCCCGACCTTGCTCCAACAGATGTGACTGTCATGCGCAGATGGCTTTTGCTTGCGCATACTCTCGTGCACCATAACTCTGCTAGGCGCAAATGGCTTTTGCTTGTGCATACTATCGTGGACTATAATCCTGTCATGCGCAGATGGCTTTTGCTTGCGCATACTCTCGTGCACTGTAACCCTGTCATGCGCAGATAGCTTTTACTTGCGCATACTCTCGTGCACTATAACCCTGTCATGTGCAGATGATAAGTGTCCGTTGAGACTAGTCGACGTAATTCTGGAATTCGGTCTGAAGGACATATATGGTTTGTGTCTGCAATATAGTCTACAAACGTTGGTTCAAATCAAGTCGGCCAAACAAAGCGGTATCTTTTTCTGCATTTTTAACAAATATTAAAACAGATTTAGTTGACATTATCACTTTTTAAAGGAGACAGATGATAAACGACACAAGATTGAAAACGAATATATAGAATCAGTAAAGAACTGCGACATCTATCGTAAGAAAAAATATTAAAATATTTTAAAAATTATATTTAATATTAACGTTAAATTTCTATGATACCAAACCAAAGTCGTATCAAAAATAGCAGCCATAACATGTCATCACTTGTAAGTTGTAATAAATGTAAAAAAAAAACTATTGAGTCTAAAAATTCGCTACTATGTTTAATATGTAAAAAATATTATGAATTTGACTGTATTGGCTATTCTGAAAAACTATGTCGCTTAAAAGATCTAGAAAGTAGAAAAAATTGGAAATGTAAAGCATGTAAGCAAATCTCTACTGGACAATGTACATCTACTAGTGATCCATCCTACGTTACATTTAGAAAAAAATACTCACATAGTACGAGTGGAAATATGACACCTACAACAGTGGTATCAAAAATGAGTGAATCGCCGATAAATGACTCCCACATATTAACCACTCTTCACTCATCAGACGATTCCCAGGTCACACCTAGTCAAATATTATCACGGAGCTATGACTTCACAATTACTGACTCTATTACGGTGCAGGAAATGACACTATAAATCATTTATGGTCAGAGATCGCAAGTACGCAAAATAAGCTGGACAATACTATAATTGAGAACAACGACCTTCGGAGACAAATCACAAAATTAACACAAGAAAATAACCTACTAAAAACTCTATGTCAATCACCAATAAAGGATATCCAAATGAGACACCAAAACACAATAAACAAGAAAAATATAATATATATATAATATATCTTTTTCATGAATAAGAATACTACAAATAAGATGTGTTTAAAAATATTACATCAAAATATTGCCAAAACAAGGTTTATTAGTGTTAACATTGGATGAATTTGATAAGGCAGGAAACGCCCCAGATGTTATATGTCTTTCTGAAACTTTCTTGCGTACTGATCATGAAAAATACCTAAACATTAATAATTATGGATTAGCCAGTTCGTTCTGTAGGGATGAGTCTAGAGGCGGTACATGAATTTTAGTGAAGAAAGATATTGAATATAAAAAAGTAAATAAGATAAATAGTTTAGCAACGCAAAAGTTCCTCTTTATAATTTGATAATAATTTGTCTGTATAGGACACTCTACAGACGTAATTCTGTTTTTGAACAAGTTAGACGAAATGTTACGTGAAATGGAATTAGAGGGATAGCTCTACAGTGGATTTCATCTTATTTATCAAATCGACGGCAGTGTGTCGTTATTGATAAAATGGTAAAAAATGAAATATTATCCTTCTCATCTAAGTACAGAGAGAAAAGAAACGGTGTTCCTCAAGGTAGTGTTTTAGGGCCGGTATTATTTCTTTTATACATAAATGATATAACTCTGGTGACAAATCATAAATGTATGCGGACGATATTTCCGTAATTGTAACTATAACTCAAAAAAACCAGTAATTCATTACATAATCATGAAAAGGAAATATATGACACAATCGATAATATAACTAATTGGCTGCATACAAACAATTGGAAAATTAACCTCGATAAATCAAATTACATATAATTTAATAAAATAAAAACTAATTCTAGTCTAAATATCATTTAAATTAAGGAAATAGAACAAATTAAATTTCTTGGTGTAATTATAGATCGAAATTTAGACTGGAAAATACATATAGATGTATATATGTCAAAGAGTTAATTGTTTTGTGTATGCACTACGTACCATAAAAATGTAACTAATAAAAAAACAGCCCTATTATGCTATCGGGCGTATATTGAATCTATACTTCGATATGGTATAATAATGTGGGGTAATAGCACAGATTAGCGTAGGGCCTTGTTATGTCTAATATGACATGTACAAATAAAATCTTTATCTTCATTGAATAAAACTATTTGTACGGATTTTATAGCGTTTAATTAACATATTTTAAACTTCTCTTTAATTTCCGACGTATTTTTCAGCTTTTAGAACGGGTTATCTTGTCACATAGGTCTCTAATTCTCTCCTGTGCAGGTCAAGTGCAGATCATCCTCCCACCTTTATATCTGCCTTTCTATACATCTTTTAGGACGGGTTATCTTGTCACATAGGTCTCTAATTCTCTCTTGGGCGGGTCAAGTGCTGATCATCCTCCCACCTTTATATCTGCCTTTCTATACATCTTTTAGGACGGGTTATCTTGTCACATAGGTCTCTAATTCTCTCTTGTGCAGGTCGAGTGCAGATCATCCTCCCACCTTTATATCTGCCTTTCTATACATCTTTTAGGACGGGTTATCTTGTCACATAGGTCTATAATTCTCTCTTGGGCGGGTCAAGTGCTGATCATCCTCCCACCTTTATATCTGCCTTTCTATACATCTTTTAGGATGGGTTATCTTGTCACATAGGTCTATAATTCTCTCTTGGGCGGGTCAAGTGCTGATCATCCTCCCACCTTTATATCTGCTTTTTTATACATCTTTTAGGACGGGTTATCTTGTCACATAGGTCTCTAATTCTCTCTTGTGCAGGTCAAGTGCAGATCATCCTCCCACCTTTATATCTGCCTTTCTATACATCTTTTAGGTCGGGTTATCTTGTCACATAGGTCTCTAATTCTCTCTGGTGCAGGTCAAGTGCAGATCAATCCTCTCACCTTTATATCTGCCTTTCTATACATCTTTTAGGTCGGGTTATCTTGTCACATAGGTCTCTAATTCTCTCTTGTGCAGGTCAAGTGCAGATCATCCTCCAACCTTTATATCTGCTTTTCTATACACCTTTTAGGACGGGTTATCTTGTCACGTAGGTCTCTAATTTTCTCTTGTGCAGGTCAAGTGTAGATCATCCTCCCACCTTTATCTATATCTGCCTTTCTATACATCTTTTTCTTATCGCTTGTACCATTCTGTTACATTTCTTAGTTAATTTTGCTATCTATTTCCGTTTCACTGTTCTTGTGTTTACTGTAACGTCTGCCACTTTAGTGATGTTTACTAATTAATATAATCGTTCATAACTTTTTTGCAAAGCATTAAACGAAGTTTATATATATTATTTGTTAATCGACACGTAAAACAAACATTTAAACAAACATTGAAAAACATTTGTTTAAGTTTTTATCTCACTATAAGTTTTTATATAGTTTTCTGACTTTAAATGTTATCATAAACGCTTTAGAAAATCGAAATAGTTATAAAAGTTAATATTTTGGTGTTTTATTGAGTGTAAGATCGAACGAAGCGAGCTCGGGACTTAGGGTATCCTGACTCGGACAGGTTAGGTTAGAATAGCCCCCACCATCACATTCGTAATTAAGAGTGGTTTATAAAAAAATAACCACGAATGAACCATCTATTTGCTCGCTTCGCTCGCTCACTCCGTCTCCTTCTAACCTAACCTGTCCCGAGCTAGCATCGCTCGCTCTTACACACAATAAAATCTAAAATAAAAAATTAAGAAACAAAAATATTTTTTAAATGTTCGTTTTTTGTGTAGATTATGAAAAAATATGAGAATACGAGCCGTGGTAGCTCAGATGGTTAACGCTCCCCGTAAGTATCCCGGGTTCGATCCCCGCCGGCACCAATGAAATTATTAATTCCAATTTTAAGTGCTGATTTACCATGTGCTCGGCGGTGAAGGAAAACATCGTGAGGAAACCTGCATGTCTGAGAAATAGGGAAAAAAATATTTCGAAGACATGTGAAGTTTGCCAACATGCATTGGGGCAGCGAGGCGGACACTTCCTTGCCCTCTCAGAAATGAGAGGAGGCCTGTGCCCAGCAGTGGGACGTATATAGGCTGTAACTTTACTTTACTTTACTTTACTATGAAAAAATATAACAACTTCGTTTGATTATTTAAAAAAAGTTATCAACAGTTTTACGTGAATTAGTGCATTTTCATGAACATTTAAAGCCTTGAAACCAATACAAGTTTTTTTTATTCTTGTAATTTTTTTCATAAATCCGCCGTTATAATGAAGACTTAAAAAAATCATCGAAATCGGATGATTATTCGATTTTCGAGAGCCAAAAAACGAAGTGACCGCGATAGTATAAAATTACCCAATTTGTAATTTTTATTTACTGCTAGATCATTGTTTTATTATTGTTGCAGACAACTTGTAATTGAGTTTTACTAGTAGCTGCTTGCCTATAAAGTATGTTTCCATATAGTGACACCAACTTCGATGTTCATATTATAAGGTTCCGCAGTCATGCAAATGTTATTTTTTAATAAAACTTTGATAAACACCACCTGATGGTAAGAGGTTATCGCACAGGTCATAGACACCTGCAACTAACTACAAAAAAGAAGGCTACAGAAGCGTTCCAGTTTTTGAATGAGATAAATAAAAATTTAGGAGGTAACGTAACATTACAAATACAATAGCATAAGCATAAACACTCACGCCTGTCACCCAGAGGGGTAGGCAGAGACTACAGATTTTCTTTTAGTACGATCCTGACATACCTCTCTCGCCTCTTCCACATCCATATACCTACGCATACATGCTCGTCGGTTAAGGGTACTCTTAATTTGGCCCATTTTTGGTATATCGCCAATTTGGTCGACAAACTTCCGCCTAGAACGTCCCTTTTCGACTCTTCCATTCACTTCTGCAACATATATTTAAATACAAATATAAAAAATACAATAGGGGATGCAATGTTTGTTTCGAATATTCAATATCGGGTGATGTATGATACATCGTTTTAAAATAATTATGAAGTTTAATGAACGACTTTTACCTGTACTTTTGCCTGTACCTCGTCTAGTTTATCTTATCCGGCTCGAAGGGCCAAATTTGTATATTGACAAATGAAGATATTTGATGTATTCAAATTTTAGTTTTAAACAACACGATAACATAATACAAAAAAAATCAACACCTGTCTATAATAAATTCGCTAAAAAATCTAATAACCTTGACATATTCCATGACTCCCACCCACTCTAAATTTAAAAAGAAAATATTAAACTTTGCTGTTGAACTGTCATAGTAACTGATCTTTATCTAATTTTGATATTTAACTATTATCTCTGTATTTTGATGTATTTGGTTGCCTGTTATTGGAGTAACAGATATGTTTGTACTAAGAACATGTTAAACATGTGATCGTTATTGTACACTCTGTAGGTGATATTCAATAAATCTTTACGTGTAAATAAAATTGAAGTGTCTGTCTTTAATTACTTACAGGGACTTGTAGGGTTATTGCGCATGCTATTGAGATATAAATAGTCATTTTTAAAACTTTTGTCTGTCTGTTCAAACTAATCTTCGAAATGGCTGAACTGATTGTGACGAAACTTTACGAACAGATCGAAAGCAATGCGGGAAGGTTTCTAGGCTATATTTTTACCCAAAAAAAACTTGAAAAATTAAAAAAAAAACGAACATTGATATAATAAACGGTCTTTGACTATCTAAAATAACGCCTCATTAATAAATCTACTGCTTAAGCCGGGGCGGGGGGCTAGTGAATAAATAAACTAAGCTTAGTTTTATAAATACGAAACTTCAAAATAGTCGACAGTGTCTTTCCTTAAGTTTTGGAACTCAAAATCTTTATCATGTAGTGGCGGTATAAGAATATCCACTATCCCATCTTATCCCGTGGGTGTCGTAACGGAAAGGAAACGAATCAGGAGATGGGCAGCATCGTCTTCCTAATAACGACTGTAATTTAAAAAAAACTGCGATTGCCAACCTGCTTGCCAAGCGTGACCTCTATGGCAAATAAGGGGATATTTTCCTACGAGACAATTTATGGGGAGGCCTCTGTTGAATAGGAGACTTTAATAAGTTGTAACAGTAACAGTAATATATCAACAAATTCCAACTGTGTCGTCACATCGACGTTGTACGGTCGCTGGTTAACCTTGACCCGGGCGCCCAGAGCCTGTTTTGTTGTGTCACAAAATTCGGTAAAGCATGACACTTCTACCGCTGCGTTTTGAAAGGAGAAGGAACCATATTCCCCGTAGATTAAAAATAAAATGCTTTTATACGAGTATGTGTTTGCAAAGTTATAATCTGTGAAAACAGGAGATGGACCGCAACGTCTTCCTAATAACGAATGAAATTAAAAAAAAACTGCAGTTGACAACCCGCCGCGTGCCGAGCTTGGCATCTATTGCGAATATTCCTCTATGAGGCAATCTGTAGGGGGCCTATGTTTAGCAGTGGACTTTAATAGGTTTTATAATGGTGAAAGTCCACTGCTGGGTGTAGACCTCTTTCATAAATAGGAGGGCTTGCCTTTGTCTTTACGCTTGGCAGGCAAATCGACGGCCCCATCACATCTCGTGGGTGTCGTGAGATGTCGGAGGGAAATAGACCAGGAGCTGAGCACTAGTGTCTCCTTGATTACAGGTCCATAATAAAAACAAAGAATTGCGGTAGCTTACATATTTGCACGTGTGGTACCTGCTCGTAATTATTTTACCGATAACATAACAGTCTAAGTGCACTGATGAACATAGGCCACCCCCATAAATAGTCTCATAGGGGGATATTTGTTATAGTTAACTACTTTGAAAATATTGTTTCTGTTTTATTATTAATTCACTATGCATGTAGCAATTTAAGGCTGGCCCACATATTAACATTTCGCGATTCCGTTTCGGGATTCCGTTTCGGAATTCCAATTCGGGATTCCAAATGCACTAAGTCCAAAATAATAATGTCGTTAAATAATACAAGTAGCGTGGGATACGATGGCATTGCTACAAAAATATTAAAACACATATCAGTGGCAATATGCGGACATCTAAGTCATCTAATCAACCTAAGTATTAGCGCAGGTATTTACCCAGATGCCTTAAAAACATCAATTATAAAACCGCTGTTTAAGAAGGAAAATAGAGAACTAATGGAATATTATCGGCCCATCTCACTTATTCCCGTAATTTCAAAAATATTTGAGAAATATGTATATAAGGAAATATATAAATTTATTGAAAAATATAACATTTTATGTGAGGAACAAAAAGGATTTAGACCATATAGGACAATCAATATGGCCATATATGACTTTATGTACAATATTATTAACAATATCGATAAACGTAGACATATCTGTGGTATATTTTGCGACATGACAAAGGCATTTGATTATGTAAATTACGCTACTCTTTTAGAAAAACTTGAAGCCTATAGCATTAGATAGATATAGAGAGATTCTTAATCTAATTGAATCTTACTTAAAGAATAGAATACAAATAACTGAAATTAATCAAATTAATATAGCAAATAAGAAGGAAAAGATATTTCGATCGTCAAATCGCGAAGTTAAATTTGGAGTACCACAGGGGAGTGTGCTGGGTCCTTTTATATTTATATTGTACATCAATGACTTACCTAAATGCATTGAGCAACCAGTAACACTGTTTGCGGATGATACCACAGTGACAATACCATGTAAAAGTGTAGAGACCTATGAAAATGACATTAATAACTCCTTAAAATTAGTTGTAAACTGATTGGACGAAAACAATTTAAAAATAAACTTAAATAAAACAAAAATTATCCATTTCAGTCAACGGATTCCTAGCATGAGCCTAAATGTACACTACAATAATGATGTTGTTAAAGAAGTTGAAACTGCAAAGTTCCTGGGTCTCGAAATAGATAAACATCTTAACTGGAAAGCACACATTAATACTTTATGTAAAAAATAGTAAAACCGCATATGCTTTACATAATTTGTCTTCAATAGTATACACGGATGCACTCCTCACTGCTTACTACGGCTTAGCAGAATCCTACCTCCGATATGGAGTAATATTTTGGGGTAACTCAACCGAAAAAGAATCAGCGTTTAAAGCTCAAAAAAGATGCATAAGGGCGATGTTTAAGCTCAAAACTACCGATAGTTTCATGCCATATTTTAAACAGTATAAAATACTGACATTACCTTGCTTATACATACTAGAAGTAGCAGTGTTTGTTAAATTGCATCCGAAACGTTTTAAACGCCTTGACCAAGTAGTTCCACGTGTAAAAATCCAATAGACGCGACAATACCTTTTTATGTCATCAATCCGCTTAGACAGCACTAATGCGCAAAAGTATATACTGCATGGCTTCAGTCATATATGATAAAATACCAAAAAGTTGGAAAGAATTGCCGCTATCGATATTTAAAAAAAGGCTTCGTAGCTTCTTGACAGTCAAAGCATACTATAGCGTAACAGAATTCTTGACTGAAAAAAATTTTTCATTTTGAGATTAAGACTGTATAATGTTAAAAATTTGAATTATGTTTGTTTTTGTGTTATTATTTTATTTTGTTATAGCTGTTTAGGTGATTAGTTTATATTTCTGTATATTTTGCATGCCTACTGGTAAAATATGGCTGAACTCACTACCTATATTTCCATGTACTGTACCCATATTTGCAAAATAAAATATCTTTATCTTTATCTTATCCATATATAATCAAGGTCCCGTCACACCTACGGTAGTTTTCCATTCGAAATTTTGCGGGAAAACCGGATTCCGTTTGCGTGTGGCCACCCGTTCGTTCCGTTTCGGAATTCCGTATGTAGTATGTTGGGTATGTAGTATAGTATGGCTTAGTCTGATGGGTGCATTTGCCCCTTGTAGTTGGTTATTTATATGTTTTAAATGGGTATCAAATAAATAGTTCGTTCCATTTAAATATGTACCCTATGAGGCAACCTATAGGGGAGATCTGTGCGGATCCATTTTTTACGTTGCGATTGCAACACGTCTAGTTTTTTGAAGTGAAAACTTCTTAACGTCGGGCACTTTTGGGATGGGGAAAAAAGCACTGAACTCGCGTGATCGTCGCGCTCAGAAACTAAAATTGATGAAGGTAATATTGAAAATGCAATTGATAAAATTTTATAAAATCTATATGTACTTTTAAATCTTGTTTGTATTCCACATATCGATAGTAATCATTCCTTTTCGTGTAAAACAGCGTAACAAATGAAAGTTATATTAGTATATTCATACTATGTATATATAAAAATAAGTTCTAATAAAAAAACGAGATATTTAAATTTATTATCGGCTTCCTTCCATAATTTGTTATTATTCACCCGAAAATTGACAAAACATGAACTTTAAAATGAATTTACAATTTTATTCACTTTAAACGTAGAATATTTAATGCATATATATGCATTAAATATTCTACGTTTAAAGTGATAATAAAAATAGATAAGTTGATCTCATATATAGGGACAATCATATATAGGGGGACAAACAAAGAGATCAATTAGAACCCGCGTAAAAGAACACATAGCTGACGTGAAGCATCAACGTTCCGGGAAGTCTGCAGTTTGCGATCGTATCCTAGATGGCCCCAACCATTACATCAGATTTGATAGACCACAAATCCTCGCGAAAGAACATCGATTCCTACCAAGGATGATACGTGAGGCTATTGAAATTAAAAAACATCCTAATTTCAATAGAGAAGGAGGCTGGGTACTATCACCTGCTTGGGACCCTATAATTAATAAAATTAAAAGTAAACTCAAGCATACCACTGCAAGACTTCAAAACACAGTTCATTCTGCGTAGATCGGACCAAAGACAATAATTAAAAAGCTGAAGGTACTCCGGGTTAACTTTGACATCGGGACGTCAGTCAGCCAAGTCCCCCGTGACACTGGGTGCTGGAAAGCACCCGAAACGTCGGGTATTAAAAATAAAATAAATAAAATACGATAACACCCGTAAAAGTAGTTTTAATCAAAATATTAATTCATAAAATTCTTCAAAACGAAATAAAATTACGAAAAATAACTGGCTATGAGAGAAAGAGAGAAAGAAAATGTGCGTGCGCACTGCTCTCTCTTGCTTATATCCCCCACTCAACTCCCGTTCGCCTCGCCCAATCACACTTTTTGTAACGCTTTCGTCACGCGTTCGCCAGCATACTCCCCAAGTCAAGCGTGCGTAAAGAAGTTTTACTTCAGTAAAAAATACTTCCTTTATAGGAAGTATTTTTAATTTCTTAACAACCCAAAAATAATCTTTACAAGTTTGTTAAGCTAAGAAGTTTTCACTACTGACGTGAAGTCCTACAACTGGACAGTCTTTTGTTAAAGAATTAACGGTGCGGTGTGATCGATTGCATTGCTCATTAGTTGCAAAACGTGTTTCATTCAACATAGCAACTTGTAACAGAAACGACATCAGTGATTGTTGGCTTCAAAGTAACTTTAAAAAGAAAAATAGCTTTTTATTTTGCAAGTGAAGACTGTTTAAGAATCGTTGTAATTTGAAACTTGAAACGAAAACGTGACACTAGAAAGAGACAAACATATAAATCTTTAGAATTTGGCCTGCGAGAAAAAAAAGAGCCTGTCGTCGCGCCACAAGCGAAAACACACCAAAGCCTAAATTGCGCTAGGAACATTCCGAACCATAAACAGTATATATAGAACTTCACCGAACTATCACACGGAGTGTTGGCCGCTCTCCGGGCAGAACATCTTGCCCGGCGGGAGATCTCCCCTTTTCCTACCACGGCCACAGTGGTGACCCCGACGTGATCTGAACACGCAACCAACAACCTTCGGAAACTTCAAGCTTCAACAATTCGCTCCCGAGCAGATACTGTCTGCAGTCTTCATATCCTGCAAGCAATCAAGCTTCACAAGGTTCATCGCAGCACCGGAATAATAATGCTTCCTCTTCCTTCAAGCTACTCTCTGCGCTATACAGTGTTCGGCACGGCTCTGAGCCTTACTGCTCGCCTCTGCTTCACAGCACTCTCGCAGATTACTTGCCATCTTCTCGACTCACCGCAGACTACAAGGCAATCTCCTGGCACTTGCACATTCGTCGGCAACGAGGCTGCACTATCGACCTCTGGTCTGAGCCGGGGGGTGATGTAGAGGCGCTGTCGTCGCGCCACAAGCGAAAACACACCGAAGCCTAAATCGCGCTATCAAGATTCCGAATCATAAACAGTATATATAGAACTTCTCCGAACTATCACACGGAGTGTTGACCGCTCCCCGGGCAGAACATCTTGCCCGGCGGGAGATTTCCCCTTTCCCTTCCACGGCCACACAATTAAATTATTATTTTACAATTATCCTACTCTGGTTCTCTGAATTTGTTTTCGTCTCATTCTCTCGAAGTTTAGTTATCTAAGGTTTCAATTCTACCGCGTGTAAACTCACACATGTTATTTTTTTTTAATTTCATGTGACACTATAGTGTCCACTATCCGGCGATCTCTTTGCCTTATAAGGCAAAGAGCTCGCCGGATAGTGGCAAAAAGACCAGACAACGGACTCAACGTTCGACGACAAAAAGTTGAACGCTTGATAGTGGGCCGACGTTTGAGTCAAGGACATTTTTAATGAATAAATACGTGGCTTTGTTCGAGTTTCTTTGTAAACGATTTGGACGAAGTACATCGTACTGAATGCCATGACCCGGTAATGCAGTGGGTAGTGGTTTGGCTATGGCACTGTGGAGCCGTGAACTCAAATCCCGCGAGGAACAAATATTTGTTTGGTCTCCAAATAGTTTTCTTTTTATAGAAGAGGGGGTAAACGAGCATGCAGCTCACCTTATGGTAAGTGAATACCGTCGCGCTTGAACAACGGTAACACCAGGGGAATTGCAGGTGCTTTGTCGGCCTCTTAGAAAGGAGTAAGCTCTTTTCTTGAATACGGGTGACAAACGAGCACACAGTCCACCTGATGGTGAGTGGATGATGTGGTTCGAAATGAAATGAAATATTTATTTGCTTTTGGTTAAGGTACACTGAAGATGGTGGTATTAATTAAACATCCGCTTAATCAGCCATTATTAATGGCATGCAAATCTTACAAATATAAAATAATGCGATAGTAATATTTATGGGTAAAATGTCTAAAATAATAAAATGTCAACAATTAATCAAAAATAGGTAATGGGTCCACATCAGTCCAGCCGCTACCACATATCGCAGTTTAAATATTCCTCTACAGTATAGAAAGCCTTTTCACTGAGCCATCTGTATAACTCTCTTTTAAATTTAACGACAGGTAGGTCTTGAATTTCTTATGGTATCTTATTATATACTGCCATACACATCCAATAGCAATTTTTATGGAATCTCGCGCTCTTGGGTATTATAGTGGAAACCAACCTATTCCTATTTCTAGTGCCTCGAAGACATCTACATCTATCCTTGAGTGGGAATCATAATGCAGATGCGTTGTCACCCCTGAGGATTGAGATGCCAGTAAAAAGGGTCTGCGGTTCTATCCTCCTCCCTCTCTAACATAGTCCTTCCCCACAGACTGTGTGGGACATATGGGGGGGAGATTTGCAATAGTTGCCATACTTGGTAGTCGAGATGGCGGACTTTTGATAGGTCGTAGTGGTAATGGTAATAACCCAGATTTAAAAAAAACGGTCCTTGAGCTGACTGTAAGCTGTTAATTTTTTTAAACTTATAAACAAAATGCAAGACATTATTTTTTATGCAACGTTGCACAATGTCATATCTAATTAGCTGGTCTCAAACATGCGATTTAATTTTGTAAACACGCTCGTGACGTCCTACTTATGGGTTGCATAATGCCTTGAGTCCGACATCCTCAGAAGTTGTATTGCAATCGCTTGACAAAACGACCGTGTTGATTATGATATGGTAGCTGCTTATTTAGTCTACTGTTTAGTGGCGGTGTATGAATATCCATATATCTAAACTAGCAAGCAGACTTAGCCCTGCAGCATATGCTGTAAAAAAGATTAGAGATCTCACTAGTGTCGAGACAGCTAGATTAGTTTATTACAGTTATTTTCATAGCATAATGTCATATGGAATTTAGCTATGGAGGAATGCGGCTGATTTAGAAACTATTTTTGTTTTGCAGTAGAGGGCCATTAGAGTTATTTATAACCTTAAACCGAAAGAGTCTCTTAGAGAAAAATTTAAAGTAATAAATATATTAACTTTGGTCTCTCAGTATATCTATGAAAATTTGATGTATGTTCACAAAAATAAAGGTTGGTTTAGTAAAAAAAGTGACATACACTTGTAAACACTAGGAACGAACACAAGCTGGTGCTATCAGTTTCTCGACTCCACAGAGTCAGTAATTCATTCTTGGGGCAATGTATACGCTATTACAACAAAGTCCCAGAAAATATACAAGGTCTCTCTATTACCAAGTTTAAATATTTAACTAAACAAAAACTGTATAAAAAGAGTTATTATGATATAAATGAATACATGGTTAATAATAACCCCTGGGAATGAGATGGTCGCTTCTAAGCTGTTTCTAAAATAAATTTTGTAAATATTTAGTAACCCTTGACATTGTTAAATTTATTTTAAAAAAAGACCCGCTGGGTTTCTTGCTGGTTCTTCCCAGGACAGAGGTTTTCTTTCGAACCAGTGGTAACGTAAAATATTGACTTTCAATAAGAATTACTTGTAATCTATATTGAATAAAAAAATATTCTATTCTATTCTTACATCGTCCCGTGCGTGTCGTAGGCGACAGACAGAAACAAAGCAGATGAGCAGAAAAATATGAGATAATAAGGCAAATTTTACGAACAAAAAAAAAGCAATGCTAGGAGCTATCTAGCCTATATTTCATTTAAAAAAAATGATAGTAGAAAGCAGTGTTATCTTCGATTTAAATAACGCCGCATAAGTAGATTCTCCCCAGGCGGAGCCGGGACGTTATTATTAGTTCAAGAAATAAAATGATAGTGAAAAGGTCATTACGTCAAGTTGTCCTCGATTTGGGTCACATACTATTATTAGACCACTGATAAACGACGGCAACGATAAAAAAATTTACATATTTTATTATAACATTTGTAGCAATACTTAATAAAATCACCAGGCTTAATCATTAGTGTTTCCTCTAAATATTTATTTGTTTGTCATCATGTGTTAGAGCGGTTTAAAAAAAACTCGATTTAATGAGAACTAGTCGTGCGGCCTTGACAGGTCGAAAGTAAAACTTAACTACTCGCCTCTCCGTTTCTTTGAGATGTGCAATAACAAGATATGGAAATTGTATGCCTCAATCCTAACAAACGGACTCTCACAGAATACTAGCGTGAAATAGTAGCTTAATGCTGGTGTGTTTCGTATGGTGAGTGTAGAGAACCGGAGACCCTTTTTACTGGAAACGAGACATTCTATCTTAGTCCTCACGGGTGACAACGCAACTGCATTTTGATTCGTAATCGAGGATAGATGTAGATGTCTATGGGCCGCAGCAACCACTTACCATCAGGTGGACTGTGTGCTAGTTTGTCACCTTATCCTATATAAAAAAAACGGACTTAGCCACTCAACTTGGTTGAAAATCCAACATCTCAGCAACTGATTTTCAGTGTCAACGTTCGTGACAATCCCTACGACATTAAGACCCAGATCTAAATTGCTTAAACATACAATATGGAGATGCAACCGCAACTTAATTTTATTGTAGTTTATTGCAGCAAGTGCTTGGCATTTACTTATATATCCTAAACCATTCGTTAACGAAGCACAGCCATGCTGTAGCTATTTTATGATTGTAGCACGAATGGGTCACCTCATCCGGGTAAGGACCACGCTCTCACAGACGCTGCCAGCGTAAAATAGGAGCTTAATATTGCTGTGTTTCGTATGATGAGTCCGGAGAGCCTTTTTACTGGAAACGATGCATTCCATCTTAGTCCTCAGGGCAACACATCTGCGTTTTGATTCTTAATCGAGGATAGATAGAGATGTCTATGGGCCACAGCATCCACTTACCATCGGGTGGACTGTGTGCTCGTTTGTCACCCTTATTCTATAAAAAAACTTGACAGGGTGTATGCTCGTATTTGTCCGGACACGATTGTAAAAAGCCGGACATCTGACGACCATAAACATATGACACGCACCGTAGAACTACTCTGACCAGTCAAAAGTCGTCTTCCGCCTATAGTAGATTCTAGAATATAAATCGAAACATTATCACAGGATTACAAGTGTAACTTTACGAAGGCGATAAATCACGGAGCAATTTCCTTGTTTCATTGCGTATTGAACGATAAAAAAAAATTCTTTGCACATAACAACGATAATAGAAATCGATTTGCTGACACTCATATTTCATATTATATACCATTTCATCATAATTCATTATTTTTTCATTAGGTATAAAAACTGACTTCCGCCAAGTTTAAAAATTAATTAACGAAATTTGCATAAAAAGGGGTTTTTATATCATTAAGGAATTTATGAATAATAATAACGCTGGTAATGAGGTGATCGCTATCATACTATTTCTAATTTGTTTTGTTTTGGTAATTATTGTTTAACTTTAATGATTGAAAACTGTCGTTTTTTGCAAAAAAAAACGTCCCACTGTGTTTCTTACTGGTGCTTCAGTTTATATAACATACTATTCTTTCAGTAAACTAGGATGAAAAAAAAACTTTACGCGGTTTATAAATAATCGAACTGGTATGGTATCGTATTTTATGTAAGAGATTTCATGTACATCACAACCGCTCGTAAAAGAAAACGAAGCGACGAAAAACGAAGAATTTTAGATTTAGAAATCAAGCATATAAAATATCGACTACCTCCTAAATTACCTTTTGTTTTTTTTATATATTATATTATATGCTTATGTTATATGTTTTACTTTATTTTTTAATATGTATTAGTAATTTATATAATTTCATTATTTTATTTTATTGCATTTATTGTCTATATATCGCATGTATTGATATTATATCATGTACTTATATTTATATTGCACCACCTACTTAGTTTTCATTGTTTCATTTCTCTACACCTTTGGTTGCCTGGAAGCTGGAAAAGATTGCTATGTGGGGATAAGGCCGCCAAATTGTACATATACTCTGCTTTTTTTTGTTTTTTTTTTATATTGGTTTGTGGTGTACAATAAAGTTTATATTCATTCATTCATACTGCCTCGTGTACTATAGTCCCGTGGCGTAAGTGTCGTAAGAGGCGACGGAGGGAAACAAACCAGGATATAGGCCGCTGCGTCTTCCTAACTGTGACAAATATCACCCCCCCCCCCCCACCCCACATGAGGCAATCTATGGGGGAGATTATGTTCAGCAGTGGACTTTTGCTAGGATGTAATGATCATGATGACTTAGGGTGCTACCTCACCAACCGATCGATCGTCGATCGATGCCATTGATCGAGGTGGTAGCTTTAGCTGATCGACGGATACTGGTCGATAAAACGCTGTTCAATCATCGATCGACAGTTAATTGTTGTGGCTGTGGGCTTGTCACCAGTATCTTGCAAAATGTATTCAGAAGACTAACGCGTTATTGTTGGCCAGTACGCTCTTGCTCATATTATAATTTCAGAGACGCAAACCCAGAAGACGGTGAATGCTACCGTTTTTAAGGCCTGAGACAGCTTTTTTCATCTAGAGACGTTTTAAATAGCAGAGCGGAAGATAACATTAGAGCGGGGTGGGTTCTCAAATAATCAAGCAGCTCGATCGACGTCTACTAATCCATTTTACCACCGATTGACGCGACCGATCTATCGGAGTAGTAGAAACTATCGATCGATGTCGACTAATCCTCCATTCTACCATCGATTGACGCTATCGATCTATCGATGTAGTAGAAACTATCGATGGGCGTCGACTAATCCATTCTACCATCGATTGACGCGATCAATCTATCGGTGTAGTAGAAAATATCGATCGATGTCGACTAATCCTCCATTCCACCATCGATTGACGCGATCGATCTATCAAAGTAGTAGAAGCTTTCGATTGAGGTCGACTAATCCATTCTACCATCGATTGACACTATCGATCCATCGGTGTAGTAGAAACTATCGATCGATGATGACTAATCCATTCTACCATCGATTGACGCTATCGATCTATCGGTGTAGTAGAAACTATCGATCGATGTCGACTAATCCATTCTACCATCGATTGACAATATCGATCGATGTCGACTAATCCATTCCACCATCGATCGATGCCGTCGATCGACGATCGATCGATTGGTGTGGTAACACCGTTAGAGGCCTTCAAGAGTCGACTCCTTTCTAAATTATCCTGAATAGTAGGCATAGTTATATCATTAGTTATCCGGTAGCATGTGAGACACAATATTATTAGTACCCGGTTGACCGAGCTTTGCTCGGTATTTTTCGCTCGTTTTTTTTAATTCGTGTGTTTTGAAAATTATATTTAGATACAAATTACATACTGATGAAATACGAATAATATTTTTTGATCTTAGCGACATAATAGAAAAAACTGAACTGGTTATTTGAATAAAAAATCATGAGTGCAATTAGTTTAATTTAAATTTTCGTGTTTTTAAAAAATACTACAAAAGGGCTCGAAAAAATAGATTTTCTCAAAAAAGAAAGGAACTTGAAAAAAAAATTAAAAAAAATCGGTCGGTCGGTCTGGGCTCGAACCATGGTATTACGATTTTGTGACCGCCCAGTATACTAATCAAGCTATTTGTAATCATTAATAAACTGTCAAAATTTACCTTCTTATTCTAACGATATTGTAGCAGTTTTTCATTGCCTAATAGCACGGACAAAAAGACATTTTCACACAAAATTTTATGTAAATCGTTGGAGCCATTTCCGAGATGTCGATTATATATATATTCTTGTATTATCAATTCTTGTATATATATACAAGAATTGCTCGTTTAAAGGGATAGGATATGCGAGTATGTACTCATGATTTCGATATGGAAAGGGGAATTATAGTCATTTTACTTTCACCAGTACGTAAGTTTTAACGCTGAGAGACGCTTTCTTTTTTTTGGGTAATGTAAACAGAAATAAGTACGAACGAATCCGTTCTGTTCGATTTATAATTTAAATGAAAGTATATCTATTTTATTTTTTATTTTATGTTCTCGTATAATGAAAACAGCCAGCGATAAGCTCCTAAGCTACCAGAATTGATCATACTATGCTGAGTTATAGAACAACGTATGTACCTACTATGCGTAGTTTAACGATTCAATTTCTATACGGAGAGCTGAATCGGAACTATTGGTTTCCGAAAATTTATTAAAAATTTATACATACGTTGATTTAATTTATTTTTATAAATTACATACATATAACTTGTAAATAAATTACGTTGACCTTTTCCAGTCACAAAGGTCGGTAATACTTGCAACTGGTTGATTTCAATGTGCTATAAATTGCATTTCTCAATATCTGTCAATACGACCGCAGCAATCGATGTTTTGTTGTTTCGAAATCTTTTCATTATTGCTGATGGAAAAATCGTCACGTCACTAAAAAGTATTATCCTATACCTTTAAACAAGCAATTCTTGTATATATATATATATATATATATATATATATATATATATATATATATATATATATATATATATATATATATATATATATATATATATATATATATATATATATAATCATCCTTTCACGGTAAATGTTGATCCAGTGAGAAGTTAGAACAATTGTTGATCCACCTATTTGACGTGTTTGCTCAGCTCCTCGTCACACAAACTGATATACTTTGATCCATTCTTGATGCGCGTGTGACGTCGGTGGATCTGCACTAACAGGATTTCAATATACTCGTCAGCGATTTGACCAACATTTGTTGATCTATCAACGGTCGAAAAAATCATACTGAATATGATTTTTTAGATCCAGAGTATATTTAATTTATATGCGACATTTACTTAGACTAAGTGGATCCGGAGCCATAATTGACGAATAGGTACTCGAACACAAAGCGGCAACGTCGCGTTCTGTGTGTGACATTGAACCCAGTAGGCTACTTCGTTATAGTAATAAGGTAAGAAAATACGTTATCTGCTGATTTTGTGGATCAAACTTTGGCAGGTTTTATTGTGGAAAGACGTTTGCTTGAGTTTTTGTTATCGTGTGAGTGAAATTGTGTTATTTTATTCATTTGTCATAGATCAATTAGAAGAAGATGGATAGTACTTTATTACAAATTAATTTGTGACTCGAGTGTGTCTGTGTGTGTTTTTGTATGTGTGTGTGAGGGTGGGGGGTGCCATTTAGTTTGCGCGCGTGTGTTTGCGTGTGTGTTTGTGTGTGTGTGTGTGTGTGTGTGTTTTTTGCGAGTTTGTGTGTGCGCGTGCGTGTGGGTGTATGTGCGTTCATGTGTGTTCGTGTGAACGCATACGCGTGCGCGTGAGTTTGAGTGTATGTGTGCGTGTGTGCACTGTTGTGTTTTTTTAGTACTTGTGTGCGTATGTGTGTGAGTGTGTGCGTGCGTGTGTCCACTGTTGTTTAGTGTTTGTGTATGTGTTGTGCGTGTATGTGTGTTCGTTCGTGCACGCGCGTGTGTGTGATCGTATGTGCGGGTGAGTGTGTGTGTGTGTGTGTGTGTGTGTGTTTGTGTCCGTGTTTGTGTGTGTGTGTGTGTGTGTGTAGGTGTGCGTGTGTGTGTCTGTATTTATGTGAGTGCCGCGAGAGCGCGCGTGTGGGTATGCGCGTGCGTGTGACTGCGTGCGTGCGGTATGTGCGCGTGCGTGTGTGTTCGTCTGAGTGCATGTTTGTGTGTGTATGCGCGTGCGTGTGTGCGGGTGTGTGTGCGTGTGTGTGTGTTCGTCCGAGTGCGTGTTTGTGTGTGTATGTGTGTTTGTGTTTGTGTGTGTGTGTGTGTGTGTGTGTGTGTGCGCCCAAAAAACGGAGGCGGAGAATGGAGTGGAGACGTGGAGGCGGAGGTGTGATGAAGGCGGAGGAGAGGAATTTGTGGTGAAGTCGGAGATAGTGGAAACGGGGTATTGTGTTGGGGGCGGAAAGAATAGTGACGGCGCGTGGTGGTGGCGGCGGAGGGAGCGGAGTTTATTGTTGAGGCGGATGGAGCAGAGTTTATGGTGGAGGCTGAGGTAGCGGAGGTGGAGAACGAAAGCTTAGAGAGGGGCGCGGTGTTAGATGTGGAGGCGTCGGTGGCAGAGGTGTTGGTGGGTACACTGGAGTGCAGTAAAGTGGTTACCGCGTGAGGGCAAGTGAGGCTCATATAAAGGACAGTTGGTTACAGCGAAAAACAGTGTGGCTGGTAAGTGGATATCGATAGTGCCCCTAAAGATGTTACTACGAGGTTATTCATTTTTCCGAATATCAGCTTGGATACCTAATGGTACTAGAGACAAAGTGAAAAGAACTTTTGTTTTGTGACGGTTTCATCATAACTAACAAAACAAACCCAAACTCGGCATACCTAGTTCTACTAGTCCAGATGTTAGAGTGTTAGTTACCGAGGTACATCTTCAGGTCACTTCAGAAAGTCCGGAGGTAAGGACATATCATAACTAACAAAACGAGCCCAAACTCAGCACACCCAGTTCTACTAGTCCAAGAGTTCCACTAGTAATACCGAATTACATTTTGAGGTCACTCCATCAAGACCGGAGGTAAGGTCTGATGATAATATCTCATGTAATAGTTCGATTCCATACCTATCAGTTTTGTAAACGCGTCCTTAAAAATGGTTTATGGTAAACACACACAAACACGCAAGCGCGCGCGCAAACATGCACACATGCGCACACGCACAAACGCATACACACACACACGCGCACTGCCGCATACACACAAACACACACACACACACACACACACACACACATACACACACACACACACACACGCACACATACGCACACGCACATATATGCACAAACACACACACACACACACACGCGTGCGCGCGCGCTTTTACATATGCACACAAACACAACAGTGCACACACGCACACACGCACGTGCGCACACACACACACACATACACGCGCACGCACGCACACACACGCACGCATGCACACACACACACACACACACACACACACACACACACACACACACACACACACACACACAAACACACACACACACATGCACGCACGCACACACATACGCACACACACACACACACACACACACAAACACGCACTCAGACGAATACCTTATGTCGCCGTTGCCACCACTTCCGCTACAAGAAAGGGCGTTGTCGAGTAATTCGTTAAAAAAAGTCGTTTATTTCGACCATAGGAGTATCATAGATGTTAGTAATAATACAAATCTTAAAACTAATTTTCGTAAAACTTAACTAATTTTAAAACTATCTATAAGACAGGCCCGATTAGTCAGCACGTGCACCATATGACAATGGTTCAGGTACTGACCTCAAACCTGTCAGAAAATGCCCTCAGGATACCATTTAAAATGGTCCGCACCCTGCGCACCAGGTTGTGCATCGTTTACGCATGGTGGTGTAGAAACAATCCACACGTGCATCCGCGAACATACCCGGCGCATTACAATAACGAGGTAGACCAAACAGCACCCTGAATGCATTACATAACACGCATTTAATCTGTAGCTTGTACCGCCAAAGATACGAAACGGCAACGTCGCAGCTGCATACAGCCAATCCGATCATTTATCTTATCGTTTGCTGCGCTCTGATTGGCTCATTTAAATCGGATCAACATTTTCCGTAACCATCGCAAGGTGGATTTGTATATCGGATCAACTTCGGCCAACGCTAGCAAACAGTCTCGTGAGTGCAGATGTTGATCCGGTCGGAGCCACATTAGTTACCAGAGAAGCATATTGGATCAACAAAAGGCGCCGGATCAACATGCGTTTTCGGATCAACAAAGTGCTCGCGTGAAGTCGCGTCTGATCAACATTTACCGTAAAGGGATCTCTATATATATGTTACGGCCTCTAGTTACCCGGGCAAAGGTCGTGGAACTCGGGCCCATCAGGAGTTCCACTCGACGAGCAACAGGAGGTCGGCCTAAATGGCTTGTGGAATATTACACGTTAGCGGAAAAAAGGGGACCAAACAAAAACTTACCTATTTCTTCGAAGTAGGGTCTACCTTAGGAAGATTCAGGTGTAAGTGTGGGTGTGCTTGACTGTGTTGTGGTGGGATTGTGTTAAATTATGTAACCTGACTTCCTGCTGGTTGCAGAACCGCCGACCCCAAGGCTTCACCTCTATTCTTTATATCGAAGTGGCAGTCCGTCACAAAAGTTTAAGAATCTAGTAAATTACACTCGTTTCTCACTTGTTAATTGGAGACAAGCCAATTGTCATTACGTTAATCCAATAAAGTCCAACAAGATTTAATCGAACGCGCGTCACATACAAACTCGACCTTTGTGAAAAAAGCAATATCACCGGACCGCGCGGCAAACTACTCAGGTTCGCGAAGTATATACGTTAAGGCAGAGGTGCGACTAAACTATTAACACAACGGGCAACTACCCAGATCCACGCTCTGCGATAAGTGAAGCGCAAAACCCGACGCCGGCGCAGCCGGGCGCCGCACCAGCCTGCACCCCCCCGCGCCTCCGCCGTCAGGCGCGCCTCCCGCTCGACCCGAGCGCCGACTCAGGCCTAAACAAGCCCCCGTCCCGGACATGAGGATCTAGGTCCGCGAGTAAATTGGCAAACGGGATAGGGTAGAGACGGCACGTTGCAAAACCGAATCTCCAACCAAAACCTCGGCCACCCTAGGGATCCCATCCGGTCCATACGACAACTTGACAATGCGCCCACGGCGCCAATACAAGGGCGAGGCGTTAGGTTCTTTAACTAACACGAGGTCTCCAACCCGAGGGGGGTCCGTCTTGTCAGACCACTTAACGCGCTGCTGCAAAAGATGTAGGTACTCCAGAGACCATCGGTGCCAAAAGCTCTGAGTTATTTGTTGCAGCATGTCAAATCTGCTCAGCCGCGAAGAGACTATTTCCCGGAAGGGGTACTCGGGCAGGGCGTTAAGCGGCTGGCCTATCAGGAAGTGGCCAGGGGTTAGAACCTCTAAATCATTCGGATCGGACGAGAGGGGACAGAGGGGCCGAGAGTTGAGGACTGCTTCAATTTTACAGAATACGGTGGCAAGCTCTTCAAATGTCAAAATAGTTTCGCCAATAACGCGACGGAGATGCGTCTTTGCAACCTTCACCACCGCCTCAAAAATACCGCCCCAGTGTGGGCAAGCCGGAGGGTCGAATTTCCACTGGATGCCCTTCTTGGACATCGCAGTAGTTAAATAGGTCCTGTTGCTAGACAGAAATTCAACGACCTCCTTCAAATACCTATCAGTACCCTTATAATTAGTTCCGCAATCCGACCGGATCAGGTCCGGTAAACCGCGACGCGATACGAAGCGACCCAGTGTGGACAAAAAGGCCTCCGTGCTAAGGGCACTTACAAGTTCTAAGTGAACAGCCTTAGTGGAGAGGCACACGAAAACGCACAGATAGGCCTTATGAGCACGCGCGTTACGAAGGTTAGAGGACTTGACGAGGAAGGGGCCAGCGAAGTCAGTTCCGACTCCCGCGAATGGTCGGATGGCTCTGACGCGGTCGGGTGGTAAGTCGCCCATCATCGGCTGTGATATGGGCGCCTTCAACTTATAACAAGATATGCACTTAAAGATGACGCTCCGAATGGTGCGTCGACCCGCCAAAATCCAAAACTCCCGCTGCAAAATGGCCGAAAGAGCGTTGCACCCAGCGTGGGCATTCTGAACATGGTAGTGAGTTACCAGCAACCGAACCAAGGCGCCGTCCTTGGGGAGCAGTAGAGGGTGTCGAGCCTCGTACGGCAGTTGAGAATTTTTCAAACGTCCGCCCACGCGAAGCATCCCCGAGTCATCCAGGAAGAGGTTCAGGCGGGCCAGCGCACCCTTGACAACTAAGCCCCGCTTCAAGGTATCAATCACGAGCTCGAAATGCTCCGCTTGGATCATACGGGTCCAATGCATCAAGGCTTCGCGCCGCTCGCTAGGGGACAAGGCGGAATCCGATATTCGGTTAGATGGGTCTCTCGAGTTGCGAACAAATCGACGCAACCAAGCCGTTACTCCCAAGAGCTTGTCGAGAGAGCTGTACCGTTCTAGTAAGGAGAGGTCACGAGTGGGCTTATCCTTGACCACTCCTACTCGGGCTCGTAGGCCAGGCAATTCAATTGGTTCAGAGTATTTGTTCTGGGGCCAGAACGCCTGAGACTCAGCTAACCAGCCGGGCCCCCACCACAGCGGGTGATCAACCAAGTAGGAGGCCTCACAGCCACGAGAAGCACAGTCTGCTGGATTCAACTCCCCTGGGACATGTCTCCACGTTAGACAAGTGACAGAATTCTGGATTTGGGACACGCGGTTCGACACGAAGACCTCAAGATTGTGAGGTGCCGCTCGGAGCCAACAAAGTACTATCTCACTGTCCGACCAAGCGTAGACGTCCGTAATGTCGATTACCGACTTCAAGGAGGAGTGAACGTGGTTGAGCAGTCGCGTGAGAAGAGCAGCTCCAGACAGTTCCAACTTAGGGATAGTTAAGCGGGACCTAATGGGAGCCACTTTGCTTTTAGCAAGTACGAGATGGACGGAAGTATAGCCAGAAGAGCTCACCGTCCGCAAATATACAACAGCAGCGTAACCCTTCTCAGAGGCGTCGCAAAATCCGTGCAGGGTAACCCTGCATTTCCCTGGAGGGAGGAAGCACCTTGACATGGAGACCCGGTCGATGTCTGGAAGGGAGGACACAATTGAGAGCCACTCTCGCAAGAGAGCACCGCTTATAGGGTCGTCCCAACCCAACCCGGATATCCAGAGTTTTTGAAGGAAACACTTAGCCAAAAAGATGACCGGAGTAATCCAACCATTAGGATCGAAGGTGCGAGCTACAGTTGACAACACAGAGCGCTTGGTCCATGATTTAGGGGGGGGATCGATCTTGACTCGATACGTGAAGGTATCCTGAACAGGCTGATATTGAATGCCAAGCACAGTCAACAAATTAGGATTGTCAGGGTGCTCGAATAGATGAGGGTCTTGTTGATCCTCTCCTGGGAGGTCCTTCAAAATATGAGGGGAGTTCGACAACCATTTGCGCAGCTCATAACCTCCCGACTTCAGGATGGCAATCAATTCGTCTCGCAATACGAGGGCCTCCTCGACGGTGGAGGCACCCGTACAAATATCGTCCATGTAGACCGAGGTCTCCAAAATAGAAGCCCCCCGAGCGTATCTTAGGCGCTCTCTCTCAGCTAGTTCGAGGAGGGTTCGCATGGCGACATACGGGCTGGATCGGAGTCCATAGGTGGTGGTGTTCAACTCGAACACTTGTATCGGATCGCTGGGCTTCTCGCGCCACAGGATCAGCTGATATCGACGGTCATCACGGTGGACCACTGATTGTCGAAACATCATCCGAATGTCGGCTACAAAAACAACTTGATGCCGACGGAAGTGGGTCAAAATGTCGGATATGTCCCTGATCAATTTAGGACCAGAGTGGAGACACTGGTTCAGGGACACCCCATTGGACGAGGGGGCGGAGCCGTCGAAAACCACCCGAATCTTACTCCCAGGGGACTTCAAAACCGCGTGGTGGGGGAGGAAGTAGTGTTCATGTGATCGCCAGTCGAAATGAGAAGGTGACATGTGACCCAGCTCTTGATATTCGCGCATGAACTCGACATACTTGTCGCGAAGGCTGTGTCGCGACGCATACGGCGCTCCATAGAAAGCAACCTCTTTTCGGCCATGGTCCGAGATTGGCCCAAAGGAGGCCGTGAGTCAAGAAAGGGTAAGCGGGTGACAAAGCGACCGTCGACACGGCGGCCGGTATTGTTCTGGTAGAACAACTCGCACTCACGGTCCAGAGGGTTGACTCGAGGCGCGTGTGGCGGCTCCTCAATTTCCCAGAACCGCTGGACGACGTCCGAAAGAGACACGCCCGCCACTGGGAGCGGGTCGGCTGCCTGATGCGGTGGAGACCACAGAACCGGTCCAAAGAAACTGTGCCCAAATACAGTGGACACGGCTGACAAGCCATCGGGCTGTAGGGCTCGTATCTCGCCTAACAGGATGAACCCCAGCACGTCGGCCCCCAGCAACAAATCTATCGGCCCAGGTTGGGACCATTGAGGGTCTGCCGGTCTCAAGCCAGACGTACAACAAACCGCGCTATCATTTATACGGGCATTAGGGAGAAAGCCTACAATATCATCGAGGACATTTACCTTAACTAAGATGTGGAGGTGTTCGCTTGCAGGACCAAACACCAGCCTTGCTTGTCCCCTAGGAGCAGGAGGCTCTGCACCTCCAATACCTACCATTGGACATGATTTGGAGCTCCAGGGGAGCCCTAGTCTTCCCACTAACCGAGTGGAGGCCACACAGCGTTGTGAACCTGAATCCAATAGAGCGCGAACAGTTAAGCAGTCGCCACTCGGGTTGTACACCTTCACGGCGGCCGTCGGCAATAGAACAGTTTGACAGGTGGACTGCGGACGGCTTAAAGGATCAGTGAAGGCGGCCGTGGTGGGAGCTAGGGCGGCAGTTTCCTAGCAGGAGCTGCCTTCGTCGGACCGGCACTCAAGCCGGGGGTCCGGAAAGCGGAATTCCGGCGGCATCTCAATGACCCGTGGATGAAAATCGCAGAACGGGCCGACCTGGGGGGCTTCTGGGAACCTTGGCCTGGAGGCCCTGGACAGCTTCGAGGTCTCAGGGAGCCCGTAGTAGCGGGACCGACCAAAGGGGGGGGGGGTGGTACTCCAGTCGCGGCCTCTCTGCTAATGGGGGTGAGAAGGATCTCGCTGATCGCTGAGTGGTCGCGAAGTCCCTCTCGACCCTCCGAGGGGGGGTGACGAACCCCCCGCCCCTGGGGGAACGACCCCCCGACTGGTCGTGAGGGGAACCCCCTCCGAACCCAGGGGCAGGGTCGTCGGTAGGAGAGCGACGAGCGTCACCTGTCAGAGGGGGTGGCTGGGCGCCCCCGCCCGTGGGGGATGAGGGCCCAGCCGAGCCCCGGGAGAAAGAGCCGTTCGCGCCCAGGCACAAAACGGCGTGGTGCTTGCCCTGGCAGTGCGGACAGGGCCGCTGGTGCGGGCAGTCTCGTTGGAGGTGCCGTTCTAAACATGAATAGCACCAGCGGCGCTCCCTGGCGATGGTTCGTCTCGCTGAGGCAGGCTTGCCTAATAATTTAGGGCACGACGTCACCTGGTGTTCTGCTGCTCTACAATAGGAGCAGGGGGGCTCCTTCCTGGCCACTAGGCCACTATAAGATGATAGGAGGGGGCGCCCTCCCGCAGGAGCACCACTAGGTCTGAGGGGGGTTGCCAACAACTTGGCCGGGGGGTTTCGCCTTTCCCTGGTCACGGTTCGGTTAGCAGTCCGCAGATCTCCGGCGGTGCCCGCTGCGTTTTCAATCTGCCGGCACTGCTCCTCCAAGAACCGCAGCAGATCCCTGAAGGGAGGAATATAGGAGGCGCCGTCTCCGCCGTACCTCTCCTCAAAATGGAGTCGAAGATCGAGAGGTAGGCGGGACAGCACAATATGGAGCAACAAAAAGGACCATTCGTCCACCGGCAAATCCAGCCGTCTCAACGAGTTGCAGGCCACCAAGACCGGATTTACGACGTCCGGTCGTAGTCGGGCCCGGTCCTTTAGCAACGGGAGGTTTAACAGAAGTTTGACGTGCTCGTCCGCAATTCGCCGTACGTTGGCATACCTTCCGGCAAGGAGGTCCCGAGCGTTCAGGTAGGCGTCGTCCGACACCTTCAAATGGCCGACGACGCCCAAGGCCTCCCCCTCTAATGAGGCCAGGAGATACGCCATCTTCTGGCTTGGTGTTAAATCCCTCCGGGCATCCACTAGGCTGTCAAAAAGTCCCACAAATGTTAACCACTCGGAGAGGACCCCGGAGAACCTTGGCAGGTCCAGAGTGGGAAGTCGTCCCAACAGCTCCGGGTGAGTGGGCTGCTTCCGAGGGGACTCGAGCAGGACACCCAGCCGAGCTTCACGCGCGTCACTAGCCTGCTTGGCCCCTGCCTCAATCAGGTCATCCGTGAGAGCAAAAAATTGCTCATAGTCGGAAAGACAGGAGTCTAGGACTCCCTGTTCCGCTCCCGAAGCCATAATCTCGGAGCATGCCTCCTCCACTACGGCCCTTCGGGCCGTGACTTGCTCGAGCCGCTTCTCCAAGCTATGGATTCTATCGGGTCTCCCTATCAAGCTGTGAGCATTCGCAGCCCAGCGCAGTTCCGCTTGTAAGCGAAGCGTCGGTGACCGGTGTGAAGGCATCATTACAAGGTACGATTATCACCGAATTAAACTTAGTACAAATTACTTTACACAATTAGTTTAATTATCACAATAAAAATAATACAATACAAAATACTATTTATCCAATCAGTAAATTATACTACGCAATTAATTTAATTCAAACAAATTACTATTCCACGAGTAATAACTACAGTCGGTTTACGAGACAACGCTGATTGATAATTATTACATATACAATATTTGCAATTGCCACGCTTATGTAGCAACGGTAATTATAAACCCTACTCGACGCGTGTACCTAAACCTAAGGTAAATACCTAAACAGTCCGCTTACGCCCGGCCGCGGGCGTGGCACAATTCTACCTACCACTAACAAAGTAAGCGACCGAATAAAGTAAATAAAACTCAAAAAATACGGTTACTACACGGTTCTATACACCGATCCTATCCGCTAACAAATAACACGCGAACAAAACAAAATTATTAATACGTATTGCAACAAACGTTACGTATTGAGCTGGGAGTGGTTTCAAAACCCATCAGGAAAACCACGCTCTGCTACCAATTGTTACGGCCTCTAGTTACCCGGGCAAAGGTCGTGGAACTCGGGCCCATCAGGAGTTCCACTCGACGAGCAACAGGAGGTCGGCCTAAATGGCTTGTGGAATATTACACGTTAGCGGAAAAAAGGGGACCAAACAAAAACTTACCTATTTCTTCGAAGTAGGGTCTACCTTAGGAAGATTCAGGTGTAAGTGTGGGTGTGCTTGACTGTGTTGTGGTGGGATTGTGTTAAATTATGTAACCTGACTTCCTGCTGGTTGCAGAACCGCCGACCCCAAGGCTTCACCTCTATTCTTTATATCGAAGTGGCAGTCCGTCACAAAAGTTTAAGAATCTAGTAAATTACACTCGTTTCTCACTTGTTAATTGGAGACAAGCCAATTGTCATTACGTTAATCCAATAAAGTCCAACAAGATTTAATCGAACGCGCGTCACATACAAACTCGACCTTTGTGAAAAAAGCAATATCACCGGACCGCGCGGCAAACTACTCAGGTTCGCGAAGTATATACGTTAAGGCAGAGGTGCGACTAAACTATTAACACAACGGGCAACTACCCAGATCCACGCTCTGCGATAAGTGAAGCGCAAAACCCGACGCCGGCGCAGCCGGGCGCCGCACCAGCCTGCACCCCCCCGCGCCTCCGCCGTCAGGCGCGCCTCCCGCTCGACCCGAGCGCCGACTCAGGCCTAAACAAGATATATATATATATATCTTGTATAACAAGATATATATATATATATATTATAGTGAGAAACGAGTGTAATTTACTAGATTCTTAAACTTTTGTGACGGACTGCCACTTCGATATAAAGAATAGAGGTGAAGCCTTGGGGTCGGCGGTTCTGCAACCAGCAGGAAGTCAGGTTACATAATTTAACACAATCCCACCACAACACTGTCAAGCACACCCACACTTACACCTGAATCTTCCTAAGGTAGACCCTACTTCGAAGAAATAGGTAAGTTTTTGTTTGGTCCCCTTTTTTCCGCTAACGTGTAATATTCCACAAGCCATTTAGGCCGACCTCCTGTTGCTCGTCGAGTGGAACTCCTGATGGGCCCGAGTTCCACGACCTTTGCCCGGGTAACTAGAGGCCGTAACAATTGGTAGCAGAGCGTGGTTTTCCTGATGGGTTTTGAAACCACTCCCAGCTCAATACGTAACGTTTGTTGCAATACGTATTAATAATTTTGTTTTGTTCGCGTGTTATTTGTTAGCGGATAGGATCGGTGTATAGAACCGTGTAGTAACCGTATTTTTTGAGTTTTATTTACTTTATTCGGTCGCTTACTTTGTTAGTGGTAGGTAGAATTGTGCCACGCCCGCGGCCGGGCGTAAGCGGACTGTTTAGGTATTTACCTTAGGTTTAGGTACACGCGTCGAGTAGGGTTTATAATTACCGTTGCTACATAAGCGTGGCAATTGCAAATATTGTATATGTAATAATTATCAATCAGCGTTGTCTCGTAAACCGACTGTAGTTATTACTCGTGGAATAGTAATTTGTTTGAATTAAATTAATTGCGTAGTATAATTTACTGATTGGATAAATAGTATTTTGTATTGTATTATTTTTATTGTGATAATTAAACTAATTGTGTAAAGTAATTTGTACTAAGTTTAATTCGGTGATAATCGTACCTTGTAATGATGCCTTCACACCGGTCACCGACGCTTCGCTTACAAGCGGAACTGCGCTGGGCTGCGAATGCTCACAGCTTGATAGGGAGACCCGATAGAATCCATAGCTTGGAGAAGCGGCTCGAGCAAGTCACGGCCCGAAGGGCCGTAGTGGAGGAGGCATGCTCCGAGATTATGGCTTCGGGAGCGTTACAGGGAGTCCTAGACTCCTGTCTTTCCGACTATGAGCAATTTTTTGCTCTCACGGATGACCTGATTGAGGCAGGGGCTAAGCAGGCTAGTGACGCGCGTGAAGCTCGGCTGGGTGTCCTGCTCGAGTCCCCTCGGAAGCAGCCCACTCACCCGGAGCTGTTGGGACGACTTCCCACTCTGGACCTGCCAAGGTTCTCCGGGGTCCTCTCCGAGTGGTTAACATTTGTGGCACTTTTTGACAGCCTAGTGGATGCCCGGAGGGATTTAACACCAAGCCAGAAGATGGCGTATCTCCTGGCCTCATTAGAGGGGGAGGCCTTGGGCGTCGTCGGCCATTTGAAGGTGTCGGACGACGCCTACCTGAACGCTCGGGACCTCCTTGCCGGAAGGTATGCCAACGTACGGCGAATTGCGGACGAGCACGTCAAACTTCTGTTAAACCTCCCGTTGCTAAAGGACCGGGCCCGACTACGACCGGACGTCGTAAATCCGGTCTTGGTGGCCTGCAACTCGTTGAGACGGCTGGATTTGCCGGTGGACGAATGGTCCTTTTTGTTGCTCCATATTGTGGGATTGTGTTAAATTATGTAACCTGACTTCCTGCTGGTTGCAGAACCGCCGACCCCAAGGCTTCACCTCTATTCTTTATATCGAAGTGGCAGTCCGTCACAAAAGTTTAAGAATCTAGTAAATTACACTCGTTTCTCACTTGTTAATTGGAGACAAGCCAATTGTCATTAGGTTAATCCAATAAAGTCCAACAAGATTTAATCGAACGCGCGTCACATACAAACTCGACCTTTGTGAAAAAAGCAATATCACCGGACCGCGCGGCAAACTACTCAGGTTCGCGAAGTATATACGTTAAGGCAGAGGTGCGACTAAACTATTAACACAACGGGCAACTACCCAGATCCACGCTCTGCGATAAGTGAAGCGCAAAACCCGACGCCGGCGCAGCCGGGCGCCGCACCAGCCTGCACCCCCCCGCGCCTCCGCCGTCAGGCGCGCCTCCCGCTCGACCCGAGCGCCGACTCAGGCCTAAACAAGATATATATATATATATATATATATATATATATATATATATATATATATATATATATATATATATATAATCGGAATCTTGGAAACGGCTCCAACGATTTTCATAAAATTTAGTGTCTAGGGAGTTTCGGGGGCAATAAATCGATCTAGCTAGGATTTATTTTTAGAAAATGTCTTTTTGTTCGTGTTAGGCAATGAAAAACTGCTACAATACCGTTAGAATAAGAAGGTAAATTTTGACAATTTAACAATGATTACAAATAGCTTAATTGGTATATTGGACGGTTATGAAATCGTAATACCATGGTTCGAACCCAGACCGATCGACCGACTTTTTTTAATTTTTTTTTCAAGTTCCTTTCTTTTTTGAGAAAATCTATTTTTTCGTGCCCTTTTTTTAGTATTTTTAGAAAATCCCTTTGTCCGTGTTTTCAGGCAATAAAACTGCTACAATATCGTTGGAATAAGAAGGTAAATTTTGACAGTATATTAATGATTACAAATAGCTTAATTGGTATATTGGGCGGTCACAAAATCGTAATACCATGGTTCGAGCCCAGACCAACCGACCGACTTTTTTTAATTTTTCTTTCAAGAGCCCTTTTTTAGTATTTTTTAAAAACACGAAAATTTAAATTAAACTAATTGCACTCATGATTTTTTATTCAAATAACCAGTTTAGTTTTTTCTATTATGTCGCTAAGATCAAAAAATATTATTCGTATTTCATCAGTATGTAATTTGTATCTAAATATAATTTCCAAAAAACACGAATTAAAAAAAACCGAGCGAAAAATACCGAGCAAAGCTCGGTCAACCGGGTACTAAATTATAATCTTCCACTCTGTAAATAAAAATATATATTAAGATGGGGAACGAATATTTATAATATACAATAATATTAAGTAGAGCCACGCGGCAGCTATATGGTTGTAGCACGAATGGGTCGGCTCGACCGGGGAAGGACCACGCTCTCACAGAATACCAGCGTAAAAAAATAGCAGCTTAATACTGCTGTGTTTCGAATGGTGAGTGTGGAGATCCGGAGACCCTTTTTTACTGGTTACGAGGCGTTCCATCTTAGTCCTCAGGGTTGAGAACCGAAATGAAAGTAGATAATATATTAACTAAACATTACTTCTACACCTGGGGTGTTTGATCGAGGCAAGGGGTGTACGGGTACCCAGTGCCTCAAAAAAGTACACTGGTGTTCCCTTGATAATAATAATAAATCCATTATATTAAATATGATAAAAGTTAATCCGCGTAATAAAAAAATGATGTGTCTTACCTAGTTTGAAACTATCTTTAATTCGGGTATGAATAATTGAACGGCGTTAGACGTGAAGGCGCTGTTGAGGAATCTGTTATGTATCGTGGGTTCATGGGTGTCATTGCACGATGTTTTTCGTTTATTAATAATTTTGTATCATTTTATAAAATAAGGAAGACAAACGTACACACAGTCCATCGGGTGGTATGGTGATGTTGTGGTCTGTAGACATCTACATTTACATCAGTTAAAAATCTAAATGCAAAAGCGTTGTCAGTCCTAAGGACTAAGGTAGAATGCATCGTTTCCAGTAAGAAGAGTCTACGGTTCTCTACGCCCACCATACGCCATATTCCACACAGCAGCATTAAGCCGCTATTTTACGCACAGAATTTTGTGAATGCTTTCTACGTGTTATTTTACTTTTATATGTTTAACTTATCTATTATGGACTTTATGGACTGTAATGTATGACGAAAGGAATGGGACGAAATGGTCTTTAAAGCCACAACGCAGTGTCACACTTCAGTAAATTGAATCATTGCAAAAATCTCTTTTTTAGTTTATTTTCCGGCGGGATGTTTCCGCAACACCACGTCTACTGCGTATTTTGCGTGTGGGCAGGAATATTATGAGTTATTCGAGCCATGAAATCTCCACGAAGAAGTTCAATAGTCCTTTGATGTTGCGAGAAACTTCGAAGAGCGATCCCGGCGTGCCGAGATGTTAAACCCCGTATGCAGAGACCTCCGGACGTGCCAGCAACACGTGTTGCCGTTTCCTTCTCCCCCATACATGCAGAGCACAGGGGACTATCTGTAACGCCTATGGTAAATATATGTTGCTATCCTGATCTGTGGCTTGTTCAATCTCATTAACACCTTGGTTAGACAACTGTTTATTTCTGGTTGGGCCTCCCAAGTTTACCTAAAGTCCGCTAGATTTTTCCATAGCTCAGCGGGTTGATTAGTAAAGTTTTTGCGTACCAGTGAACTAAAGTTACCCAGAGGGATCGGTTTGATCGGTTCCGGCCCTATAACTGCTATAGCTGATCCTCTCTTGGCCATTTCGTCTGCTGCGTCGTTGTGTCTCGATCCACTGTGTCCCTTGATCTACTGCAGAGTCACATTGTTGTGTTTACATACCTCATTTAATAGTTGATGGCGTTGCGACTCAAAGGTTGTAGTACCGCCATACTGTCGGTCACTATTCGGATGGAGATGTCTTTTACCTTCATAAAAGCTCTAAGTGCTTTTGGGTTTAATCCCTCCGAATGGTTAGTTTAATTTAATTGTGTCGTATATTTCTTATATATGAGCACACAGTCCACCTGATGGTAAGTGGTTGCTATGGCCCATAGACATCTAAAACTAAGATGGAATGCGTCCTTTCCAGTAAAAAGGGTCTCCGGTTCTCTACACTCACCATACGAAACACAGGAGCGTTGAGCTGCTATTTCACGCTGGTATTCTGTGAGAGCGTGGTCCTTCCCCGGTCGAGCCGACACATTCGTGTTAAAACTATACTACTAATATAGTTGCAGTATGGCTGTACCACAAATTGTTTTGGGATCTTATCGTACTTGGCTTGTAAGATAGGATTTTTTGAGTAAATTCTATTAATTATATCTGTATGAGGAACTCTACTCTTACTCCAAAGATTTAGGGTCTTGAGTCTAATGGCAGCTAAAGTATCTTCCTGTTGTATGTGTAGATGAAGCGGGGTTAGCTCCAGCATAACTTCTAAAGCTGCTGTTGGTGTCGTCCTTATGCAGCCTGTGGCAGTCACACATGCCTGTCTCTGGTAACGCTGAAGCTTATTTATAGTTGTGGCTGCATTCGTTTTAGATGTATATGTGTAATTTTCTTATATTTCAATAATCTACAATAGACCGTCATCATCTGTGATTATCGTTTAGTCATGCCTTGCGCGCGACCATTGATAGGCCACTGACCTTTTTATCTTTACTTTTTTTTAATCCACTGCCGGTAAATAAGTCTGTTCAAGGATATTATATCGATTCACTTTTTAGCTGACTAATTATAATAGTATCAGGCGTTACTTTGCATTGTCGATTACCGTTGTATGAAAGATGTTTAATTTAAGGTGATTTGGGCGCCAAAAGCAGATTTTTCACGCTTTAAAAGTCCTATTTTTTGTCATTAAAACTACGAATTCACATTTTTTAAATTCATTATGAAATTTAAAGATCTTTATTCGTGAATTATGATGGCCAAAACACGATTGACACATTTTGGCTTGATGGAAAAAGATCGCAAAGTTTCCTCACGATCTACAATTTTAGGTAAGTCCACTAAGTGAAAAAGCAGTTTCATTCGAAAGTATTGAAATCAATTGCAATTAAATTCAGGTTATGTGTTCACCAGTAAATACGTGAGTGAATTATGGGTCTATTTTTCAATAAAAGAGTATATATCATTTTTAAAAAAATATCAAATAAATATTGTGCGATTAAATAGTGCGCGGGCCGACCAAACAGTCCATTTAAAGTGTGAAAAATCTGCTTTTGGCACACGCTTCACCTAACTCCACGTATAACAAGTAAAATAATTTAAGGATGGGGGAGGTGCTCCTCAAACTAGGTAAGATACATCATTTTATTTTATTATTAGTTTTTAAGGGGATATAGTAAGTCAGCTCAAATTCTAATTTCGCCCTCACTTCCCCGCGCGTCGTATGCTATGTACCGACATGTTTGTAGTCACTAATACTGTAAGTAGATAGGTCGTTAGATACTTATTTCATTAGGTTTATCATATTTATGCCTGTTTCTTAACGCCAACCCAGTCGCTTCTTATTTTTATTACGGTTATTTCCCATTTTAATTTTACGTCGTCCTGTTGCGTAATGTGTATTCTGATCGTAAGCGACACAACTTCTCCCTTCAAAAGCCTAAGCGATACTAACGGGGTACTAACGGGGCGACAGGAATCAAGCTTCAAGACGCCGATAGTTTAAGTAATTTCTTTTTACGGAGAAAATAATGGTATTTAAAAAAAGTAAATAACATAAGCACTGCTTTATTGTTAGTTCAGTTAGCATGCAAAGTTTCATGATCTTATTTAAAGTATTTTAGGTATAACAGCGGTTTATTGTTCAGTTTGCAGGTAACTTTGGATTTTTTTTCTATCGAGAAAATTTTACGGAATCGTGTTTTCGTCTAACAGTCCTTAACATTAATCCTCAACTTTACCATATATTTATTTCAAAATTAAATCTGCAATACTTTCGGCATAACGGAAGATCTTGCTAAGCCATTTGAGGTTATATTTCCCCTTAATATCGTTAATTTTTTACCTGACCTTCGTCAATAATTGTAGACTGATTTAATGA
Organism: Parnassius smintheus behrii; assembly: GCA_036936625.1. Lineage (NCBI taxonomy): Eukaryota > Metazoa > Arthropoda > Insecta > Lepidoptera > Papilionidae > Parnassius > Parnassius smintheus. The sequence goes on along the minus strand of JAUPFT010000030.1, from coordinate 3,906,527 downwards.
TCCTTTTTTATAAAATTATAATTGGTTATATTTCAATAGTGGTTCCATATAAACTTGTAGAAACAATTCATAGAGTGGGCAAAATAGGAGATAAAGTTTTTATTGTAACTATTCAGACGATATTTGAGCTTTGTTTTCCGTAGTTCGTTTAAAAAAAGGTCAAAAAATAAGACTTTTAATAAAAAATAACTGCTGATTTAAAAAACTAAAAAAGAAGAAGAAAATTCCGTTGTAGAGCAATGTCGCAGTTATATTAGTAGTATAGTTGTAGCACGAATGGGTCGGCTCGACCGGGGAAGGACCACGTTCTCACAGAATGCCAGCGTAGTGTATTTCGTACGGTGAGTGTAGAGATCCGGCGACCCTTTTTACTGGAAACGAGGTATTCTATCTTGGTCCTCGTGGGTGACAAAACATCTGCATTTTTATTTGTAATCGGGGATAGAAACTGAAACTTTTTTATTGAATGTAAATTATAAACAATACTTATTGAAAGTCACTTTTTTCATTTACCACTGGTTCGCAAAAAAACCTCGGTCCTGGGAAGAAACAGCAAAAAACCCAGCGGGACTTTTTTTTTTCAAATAATAGCTTACAATCATGTTTACAATTAACAACACAAAACAAATTAGAAATAGCTTGGTAGCGATGCCTCTGAAATCTCACCGATAGATGTAGATGTCTATGGGCCACAGCAATCACTTACCATCAGGTGGACTGTGTGCTCGTTTGTCACCCTATCCTATAAAAAACACTAAAAAAATAATAACTTCAGAAGTCGGGGCTTTAATACTTCTATATACTACGCCATCTGAAGCAATTTTTTATATTATAAATGTGAAAAACGATCACACGTTCTACCTGATGGTAAATGGATGCTGTAGCCCATAGACATCTATATTTATTCTTAATTAAGAATCAGAATCAAAATGCCGCGCTGGTATTCAAAATACGAATGTTATTTTTTTAGTTCTTTAGCGTCGGTTATTTACTTTGTTTAAATGGTCAAATTGTTTACTACGATAATTTGTTACTTGGCAGACTGGTCAGTGAGCGTAGTGCCGATAACCACCCCGGAGATAAACGGAATCGAAACACACTTCACGCTTCTAAATACGTCAAGCCGTTGTCTTCGGTAGGTCACAATAGAATAAAGAAAATGAATACTGATATACATATAAATGAAATTGAAGTGTCTTTCAGTATTATTGAAATAACAGACTTATTTTAGGCTCAAGGTGTTACTTGCGAGCTGTTAAGACATGAATACAGCACAGTAGGCGAAGAACCCGAAATTCGATCCCCGCCGGCACCAATGAAATTGTTAATTGCAATTTTAAGTGCTGACTTACCACGTGCCCGGTGGTGAAGGAAAACATCACGAGGATACCTGCACGTCTGTGAAATAAGAAAAAAAAATATTTCGAAGACATGTGAAGTTCACTAACACGCATTTAGGCAGCGAGGCGGAAAAACCCTCTCAGACATGAAAAGAGATCTGTGCTAAACAGTGGGACCTATATAGGCTGTAATCTTTAAACTTTGTCATTAGTTTAAAGATATCTCTTATTTGATGACATTAGATTGACATGTTTATATCTCAGAGTAATACGTATGTATGTAATTACTCTATCTTGACAATACTACTAGATGTCAATATAAGAAAATGTTAACAGTTATTGTATGTACATTATACCTATATTTTTAAATTTTCCCTTGAACCCATGAGCCATCACGTCTAAGAACCTAACGTTAGAAGAATTAAATTTAATGAATGTTGCACTTATTAATTTTATATTCTGTATGCCTACTTGCGGGACGTAAAGAGCTTATATTTTATTATGTACATATCTAGATCTATAAATTACCCTATGTTCACAAAATAAACAGATTTGATTTAAATAAGTCGACAAACGAGTGCACTGTCCACATAATAAAATGAGTGGATGCTGTGGTCAATGGACCTACATTTAACGTCGATTTAGAATCAAAATACAGATGCTTTGTCACCTTTGAGGATAAAGATGGAATGCCTCGTTTCTCGGAGAAAGGGTCTCCAATTCTCTACATTTATCACACGAAACACAGCAGCATTAACTTGCTATTTTACGCTGGTATTCAGTAAGAGCGTTGTCCTTCCCCGTTTGAGCCAACCCATCGTGCTACAGCCATAATATAGGTGCGGTGTGGCTCCACGTCAGTACCCCCCCCCCCCCCCCAATGCGCCTGCCAAACATGGCAACTGTTGCAAATCCTCTCTACAACAGGAGAACTAATGAAGAAACAGAAGAACGAATTTCTATCCTAGGAACTATATAATGAATAGGTTCGACAAAAACTGCGCAACGCGGTCAACAACTTTACTATTATAATATTAATGATCAATATTAAAAAAGTATAACGTTAATAGCTTTTTAATGGTCTGACCGATTGGTTAATTGTAAAAAAATGTCCTTCAGAACGATTTTCGGTCACGGCGGTGTGTCTGTGCGCAGGCGCATTTTCTATTCCCTCACTATCATAGACCGAAGCGGAAGAGATCAGACGCAGGACATACGGCTCTACGTGCTTTTGGAGGCACGGGGGCGAAACACCGCTAACTTATTGACTCCGGGCTGCAACTGAGAATTGTTTTGGTCCGACCCGGGATTTGAAACCTGGACATCAAATCATGGAAAACTAAGAAGTCGAACATATACATTTATATTACATACCAACGAAAACATTACCTTTTTTATAGAATGTGGGTGACAAACGAGCACACAGTCCACCGATTGTAAGTTATGTGGCCCACAGACATCTACATTTATTATCAATTAAGAATCAAAATGCAAATGCGTAGTCACCCCTAAGGACTAAGATGGAGTGCCTCGTTTCCAATAAATACGGTCTCCGGTTTTCGAACACTGACTATACGAAATACAGCAGCATTAAGCTGCTATTTTATGCTGGTATTCTGTGAGAGCGTGGTCCTACCCCAGCCGGGCCGACTCATTTGTGCTACAACTATAATATAGTTGCAGTAGGACTCTACCGCATAAAAAAACTTTTTCGCAGCAGTCGGGTAATCTCATATTTTATCTATGCTCATTATACTTACTACATACGATACAAATCAAATCGCCTTTCAATAAGCGAAATATACAAATAAAGATTCTCTAATTCATTTTCTATCTGTTAAACAATTCGTCGCTGACGTCGCAAAAGGGGCGAACCCCAATTACAAAAAAATATGGGAGAGTAAAAGAAAAGTTTATTTTTTCCCGATTACTACTTAACGAGGCAGTCAATCAAACGTCTACTAAGGTATTCTGGAATAAGATTAATTGTTTCTTATTCCAGAATACCTTAGTAGACGATCTTAGTTCTCGATCTGAGCCGGATCATACGTTTCAATATCTCCGCCACTACCTTACTGTCATTACTCACGTACACCCTATTGTCGTAAGTAACATAGTAACATATTAACGGGGCTCTGACGTCATTTGGACAGTCCTCACGTAGTCCTCAGTCCTGACGACTCGGGGTATCGTAAAGTACTACGGTCATGTTTTTCTGCCGTGATTTAAAGAATTCGTATGCTAGTGTAATTGATTTTGTTCACGTGCTTCTTGACTGATAATTTGAAAACACTTGTTTAGTTTTTATAGTTATTTTGTTTTAATTGTAATAATTGTTGGCAATCATTTTTAAAGTTTTAGGGGGTCACTATTAGAATCGTTTCGCACGTAGACTTGACGACTTCCAGTATCTGCTAATTAGTTAAGTGTTAGAGAAACGCTGCAACTATATTATCGTTTAAGCACAAATGGGTCAGCTCGACCGAGAAGGACCACGATGTCAAAGAATACCAGCGTAAAATATATGATTTATGCTTCTGTGTTTCTTATGTTGTGAAAACAAGGCATTCCCTCTTAGCCCTCAGAGATTAAAACGCATCTTTATTTTTATTCTTAATCGAGGATAATATAGATGTTTATGGGCCACAACATTCACTTACCATCAGGTGGACTGCGTGCTCGAGAGACCGAAGAGTTCAATCTACCACTTTTTCTTGCGTACCATGACAAAGCCTTTGATTTCGTCGATATTTGCGAAGTTCAGACGCGTGATGGGTTTTAGTGATAATGATGATGATGAATTGCCGAGATTATTTTGAAATATGAAATATTTATTTATTTATTCTTTATTGCATTCCTTAAAACAAAACAACACAAACATATTATAGGATTATAGCATTGTTTGGCGCTTCATTTATTCGAAATCGATTTGAATTTCGTTAGATTTAAATTAATTAATTTATTTAATTTAACAATTTTGTTCCTATTTTTTGTATGATATCAGTGCCATCGGTTTCTACTCCGTTCACATGTTACACCTAATTTTTTTCCAGACGGTAAAAAAGTCATCCAGTGTAGCTAATAAATCTATTTAGTAATAGTGTTATAATTACCTACTAGTGTAACATTTATGAAAAGTTACTACAATCGGTTCTCTAACCCTGACCCTGTTTACAATTCCGGACTTTTCAAGACAAGAATGAATAGGAATGCTTAGGCCAACTTATTTCTTGAAGCCTGTCTATACTTAATAACAGAAGTATATTAAGTATAGACAGACGTGAAATTTGGAATTATAATTTTAAAAACTACGATTTATTTTTAACGTGGGGGGGAGAGAGGGTCTCGGCAAATATCATGTTTTTATCCGCAAGAAACTTCGAGATAAATTGGGTTAAATTAAGTAAAATGTGGCTAAATCTAAAATATGTAATAAATTGAAATGAAGTGTGTTTATAATGTCAAAATAACAGATTTTTGATAAATGCACGTGAAAGTATATACGGTACTAATAACAAAAACACATTTTTGTCTGACTGTTTTTCAGTTTGTTCCGGCTAATCTACGAAACGGCTTTACCGATTTTGACGGGACTTTCACTGGCAGATAACTGATGTTATAAGAAGTAAATAGGCTACTTTTATTTTAGAAAAAGGAGTAGGGTTACGCGGAAAAAAATTTCTAAGTTACATGCATGTGAAAACGCGAGGAACAGTTAGTATATAAAAACAAATGACGGTATATTATATTGTAAGGTGGTGTATGATTGGTATCCACAAACCTTGTTCCAGGTAGCTTGGAACTTAGCGGTCTTCTTCGTAACTTGTAAGCTACGGATCTAAGGCTTCAGTTAAATGTATACAGAGTCTGCTAAAGACTGTGCGAAACCTAAAAAGCCGTTGAGGTGCTTTGAATATGATTAAATTGACTTCTGTTGGTGACACTTGTGTTTATGTTGATTGTATTTGAAAGTTATACGTGGTAGAGCCATGCTGCAACTATATTAGTAGTATAGTTGTAGCACGAACGGGTCGACTCGACCGGGTAAGGAGCACGCTCTCACGTCCTTAGTCCTTCCCTAAAATCTTTTGTAATGCGTACAACAGAGGAGTGAAATGGTTTTCCGGCATCTATCTGTCTGTCCGAATACAATCTGGGTGCCTTCAAGGCAACAGTGAATAGGCTTTTGTTACGCTAGGACAGTGCGACTTACCATCTTGGGCTATCACCACTTACCACCAACGGTGGGGTTGTGTTTAAGTACTGACTTATTATACAGAATGGGTCCCACATATATGCAATAAATGAAACCATATACTTGTTATCGCCTTTGCTGACGATATACAAAAAATGAACGTAATCGGTCCAGTAATTAGGTCAAAAAGTAGAGTTTTAATTTTAAGCAAATTTGAACACTCTATAGAATTGGGTTACTAAGTCAATGATTCAATGAACTTGAATGAATCCTTGAACATTAAAAAGCGACGTTGCCACGCAGTGCAAACTATTGGTATTGCGACATATCGACTGCGGTGTCTTTTGTCGGCGTGCCACCCGCGTGCAACGTGGTCACTTTTCCAAGGGGTCAAGGTACGTTGTCTAAACTGAGTGTTCACTTTTACTGAATTTATTTTAATATTTATTTTGTTTGAAAATTTAACTTTTTTATTTTACGGGTTTTAATTTAATATTTAATTTTTCTACACTTCTACGGACTAGTATTACTTGTGGTTTCATTTATTGCATATATGTGGGACCCATTCTGTATAATTAAAAAAAAAGAAAATCCTTATGTGGGTTACGTTCTTAAATAAGAAATGAAATAACAATAAAAATCGAAAATATGTAATTGAATATGGATCTCCACATAGTAATTTATATCATAATGGAAATCCACAATGTAGTAAAACGTCGTGAAAATAATTTCAAGCAAATATTCTTACCTTACTTCAGGTACATTATTCTTAACCTCGGTTTCACGAAATCTCTTTTGTTTTTATTACAATAAATCTGCCGATCTTAGTTTAACTAACGTGAGATCTTCCCAATGATGCCAATTTCACTTCGTTACTTTCAAATCCCGAAAATGTATGAAACTACATTAGTCTCCGTCTCCTTTAGTGACGTATCCAGCGTTAAATAAGATGGGAATACTATTTCTAACATGTTTTATAATGAAATTTTTGGAGCGATTTTGTAACATGAGATATCACACAAATTCCATCAGTTGTCGACAAATTAACGATCTACCGTCGCTGGTGAACCTTGACCCGAGCGCTAGAAGCAAGTTTTGTTAACTTATTACCCTACTAGAAAAAATTTGGCAAAGTATCACTCTTAACTACTGCTACGTTGAAGTGGAAGATTAAAATAAAATAATTTTGTACGGGTTTGCCAAGTTTGCTGTAGCTAGGATCTCGTCGCGTCGCTCTCGTGGTGGTTTTATTGATAGTGTTTTTAAATTTCGAGAATCTAGAACTTTCCTGGAATGATGAAGTGTTAGCTAAGAAAAGTGCTAAACGCTATATTAAATGTACTACACTTGGCGTGAGAAGTGGTAAGTTGGTAGCACTGATCTGAGATTTTTGATGCGCTCACTGACCACGTCACCTCTTCACCCTCACCCAGCTGTCGCATCACTGGCCAAATATATGCATAAATAAATAAAATGCCATTGATTAGCATACAAACATTGATGTTTGTCTAAAAAAATGCTCACTTACCCAACGGGACTGCAAGTCTCTAGTACTAGCTTAAAAGGAAGGTTACCATCCACATGGATTCTTCTGCTTAAATTTTAAGAGTTAAGCTCTTTTTAGACGAGTAATCTCCAGTCTGTTCCAGCCTGCATCCATCGCCTTCTTGTATCTTCAACCAGTCCCTATCCAACTAGTGAGTTAATCGGTACGAGGCTACACGAGAAACTTTTCTTTCCCATCGGTTGTCGGTTTTTCAAGTTATATATCCGGCCCGTTGTCACTTTAGATTACTAATCCGCTATGTCGGTTACTCTGGTTCTAATATTTTTTAACGCGGTAGAGCCACACTGCAGCTATATAATAGTTGTAGCACAAATGGGTCGGCTCGACCGGGGAAGGACCATGCTCTCACAGAAAATAGCAGCTTAATGCTTCTGTGTTTCGTACGGTGAGTGTAGAGATCCGGAGACCCTTTTTTACTGGAAACGAGGCATTCCATCTTAGTCCTCAGGGGTGACAACGCATCTGCATTTTGATTCTTAATGGAGGATAAATGTAGATGTCTATGGGCCACAGCATCCACTTACCATCAGATGGACTTTGTGCTCGTTTCTCACCCTTATTCTATAAACAAAAACTGCGGATGTCCTCATTTTTCTGTTTATCGTATTTCCGTAGCTCTCTGAGTGACTTTGGACTTCCTCATACAGGTAGCAGTGAAGAACCATATCTCAGATCCATATATCACCACTGGTGTTGCCATCCTAAGTAAAATATGTGAAATAGTTATCCGCATACATACTGTTTTAGTTAAATATTTTGAACAAGTAACTGCGTCCTCGCATCGACCTTCCGCGGTTCAACTTACGCTACGTCGGGTATTTCATGATATCTCGCATTCGCTCCGTCACGTTCGTCGTTGGTTTATTCCATTGTGTTCTTGCTTTTTTTTTCGCTTTTACTGTTTACGTACTTACTAACTTTACTAACTTAAACTTAAACTAATCGATCGATCCACGATCGATAGTTTCTAATACTTTATTTTAGTGTTAATGATTAGTTTTAATGACTAGTCGACGTCAATCGAACTGCTTGATTCCTCCACCAACCACTCCCTGTTGTTCTATCTCAATACATTTTGAAAGATACTGATGATGAGCCCACAACTACATCGATTAATTAATTGCCACAATCGACAATTGCCACGGCGTTATGCTGAGCATTTCACATTGTAACCTTGCACAACCTTATTTTTTTATTTCAATAAAGTTTACAACTAATTGAAACAAAGCCTTGATTTAAAATAGTCACCAAGAACTGGTTTCTCAACTGGGATAAACCTGTATCTCTGGTGTACGGGCTAATAGATACACTAATAAATATTTTGTTTCATATATAAAATGAATAACATACCAACTACATACAAACATAAACACTCACGCCTGTCACCCAGAGGGGTAGGCAGAGACTACAGACTTCCATTTAGCACGATCCTGACACACCTCTCTCGCCTCTACCATATCCATATACCTACGCATACATGCTCGTCGGTTAAGGGTACCCTTAATTTGGCTCATCTTTAGTATATCGCCAATTTGGTCGACAAACTTCCGCCTAGAACGTCCCTTTCCGACTCTTCCATTCACTTCTGCAACATATATTTGCTTTGTCAGTTTTTCCACATTCATTCATTCTACATGACTAAACCACCGAAGTATTCCTTTCTTAATCCTGGTCACTGCATCATCTTGCAAACCACACCCTTCTTTTATCACACAGTTTCTCACCCTGTCACTCAGATTCAGCCCTAACATACTCCTTAGCGACCGCATTTCTACTGTATTTATTCTACTCTCGTGCTTCTTCTGCCACACTCAACTTTCACTACCATATGTTAAAGTACAAAAGTACAAGTTATAGGGACACAGCATTGTGAATTGCCATTCGTGCCTTTTTTGACACATTCTGACTTTTCACAATACATACCAACTACTTAGGGTTTATTTTGTTAAAAATATATTACCATTAATTTACTTATAATATTAAGTAATAAACTTAAAACAATCAGCAACTTTTTCGTATTATCGTAGACAAATGTTATAACTTATGTGCGAATTACATTAATTTTTACAGTCTGCCGTATTTAATAGGCTGTACATGTACAATATTGCATTGACTGGATTATTCAGAAAAGGGGCGAGAAATGTAAAAAATCTATGCATGAAAGAATTCCTTATTCTAATGTTAGTTTCACTTACTTAAGGGGAAATATAATCTCAAATGGCTTAGCAAGATCCTTCGTTATGCCGAAAATATTGCAGCATTAATTTTGAAATAAATATATGGTAAAATTGAGGATTAATGTTAAGGATTATGTTAGACGAAAACACGATTTCGTAAAATTTTCTCGATAGAAAAAAAGTCCAAAGTTACCTCCAAATTAAACAATAAACCGCTGTTATTCATAAAATACTTTAAATAAGATCATGAAACTTACATACTAACTGAACTAACTATAAAGCAGTGCTTATGTTATTTACTTTTTTAAATACCATTATTTTCACTGTAAAAAGAAATTACCTAAACTATCGGCCTCTTGAAGCGTGATTCCTGCCGCACGGTTCGGTCACTTCGCTTCGGCCTTTGAACGGGGAGGTTGTGTCGCTTACGATCATACATTACGCAACAGGACGACGTAAAATTAAAATGGGAAATAACCGTAATAAAAATAAGAAGCGACCGGCTTGGCGTTAAGAAACAGGCATAAATATGATAAACCTAATGAAATAAGTATCTAACTACCTTTCCACTTACAGTATTAGTGATTACAAACATGTCGGTACATAGCATACGACGCGCGGGCAAGTGGGGACGAAATTAGAATTTGAGCTGACTTACTATATCCCCTTAATCTTTGCATGTTTTATCAGTGACCTATCTTCTGTAAGGCAATTTTAATGCTAATTGTAATTTTAATTATTGGTAACTTATCCCTGTGTATTGTATATTCAATTCACACACAATTCAATCAATATTACTTTATTTTTATTGTATTGTTCGAACTCGGTATATATCTGTTTATTTTATAATATTTTATTAAGGGGGTTTATAATAGAATGTTAAGTAATGTTATATTAGCGTTAGTGCATAATTAATAATTTAACAAAGTTGTAACTATAGCTTAAACATTACTCGCTTCTTATGACAATTAAAGTGTATCTAAAAGATTTAGTTTCATGCCAATTAATAATATTCACCACAATCGTATGAACAAAAGCATTTGATTATGTGCATCACGCGCGTTTAAAGTCTGTTACATACATCCTTTATCCGCTGCGCTCGGAGGTCGTCGGTGTATAATTTCGTTCGAGAATAAAGTGAGTCATAACGCACGAGGGTCAAGGCGACAGCTGGCGTTGCTGTTTGTATACGTGCGGTGTTTTACAAGGACCTCATTTTGGACCGCTATTATTGTTTGTGCGTACTTTTAACAGTTTTAATTATTTAAGTTATAAAAGCTTATCATATAATGCCGAGTATAGTCCTCCCATATTGTGGAAAGTTTGCTGTAATCGCCATGCTTGGTAGGCGGATTGAGGGTTGCAACACCTGTTGTCTTGCACCTTTGACGCTGCTTCGCGATACTTGTTGGATCTTTATATCTGACATTTAAAGGCGGCATGTCGCCTTCTATCGGAGGCTAGATTTTTTTTGACTCATAATCCCCACGGGATAAAATAGATCATTGAATCCCCGTATCCCACACGTCATCGTAAAGTGTTCAATACACTTTTAGTATTCATATTTGATTGAAGTACCTATAAAGTTTGGCTAAACGTTGTTGCTTAAAGTATTTTCCGGTGAGTATAAGAGGGTCTTAGTCCTCAGAGGTTACAACTCTGAAGCATACTTTGTTTGAAGTTGATCGCAGGTGTCCAAGAGCTGTAGTAGTCGCTTATTTCAGAAATGTAATGAATGATTTTTTTAATTCAATATAGATTATTGCATTATACTTATTTAAAGTACATATTTGTTTTTATTTACCACTGGTTCGTAAAAAAACCTCTGTCTTGGAAAGAACCAGCAAGAAACCCAGCGGGACTTTTTTTAAAACATATTTCACTTTACAATAATCTATTTTGTACAACTTTCGAATGAAGTTTTAACAGAACCAGCATGGTGGCGATCACCTCATCAGAAGAATTGTTATCTCGTTTGGAACATTTATTTAAATGTTAAGATTATTCTAATTCTATGCACACATCTATTTGCACTACGGCCAATGAAAATAAGTTTTAGATATTCCACGGCCTATGCAAAGGTTTTTTACCTTCATCAATATTCGCGAATGCCCGCGTCTTCTTTTTTTAATAATCAATCATTCATTGTGCGCTGGCAAAGTGTTCGCTAACAAGCTAAGCTAAGAATTCTTAATTGAACACGGAACAATCATCATTACACCGACAAAGACTCGTGTTTATGATACAAAGGACAAAAGAAATTGTCTAATCCTTTTAATTTGTGATTATTATTAACTTTAAAGGAAAAAGTATCTCAGTTACTGTTACTAAAAAAAATTGTACTCGTAACAGTGAATTACGTAGCTTATAGATAACTTTATCGTCGTCGTCGTCGTCATCATTACAGTCCATCACAAGTCCACTGTTGAACATAGGCGTCCCCCATTGAATGCGGTTCTGCGCCTCCTATTTTCATTAATTTCTGCATCTATTACCTGGTCTTAACTTTAGTGGGGCCTTCCTACATTTCGCTTATTGTTATGAGACTGTCACATTACATTTGGTTTATCGGTACTAGGCTGTCATTCGAGAATCTTTCATCTCCATTAGCTGTCGGTTTTGCGGAATATATGACCGTTCCATTCTGACACTTTAGAATAGGAAAGAATCACGCTCTAGTAGAAGGATACCAGCGTAAATATCAGCTTATAGTTACTGCCTTTCATGTAGGGAGTGTAGAAAACCGGATATCCTTTTTATTGATAATAGGGCATGCCGTCTTAGTCCTCAAAGGTGATAACGTATTTTGGTTATTAATCGAGGATAGATGAAGGTGTCTATGCCGTGGCCTATAGCTTAAGGTGGACTGTGTGCTCATTAGTTAGCCGTATTCTATAAAAAAAATTAAGTTTGCTTGCTGATTTAGATAAATGGGCTTCTCATTGGAGCTTCGCGTCAATAGTTATTCCAATAAAAACAGTGAAATCCACAAGACTATTCCACCCAATTGAAGAGTACATGGATATTCAAGTGATTAATATTTGAATATGTAAATTTGAAATATTCTGTTTTTCAAACTGTTGACGCTAAGTACTTTGATATGGCATTTTTTTACATTTTAACACTTATTCTTTAAGTTTGAAAAATAATAAATTGTTATCGGTAAATAATACTATATCATACTGCACTATATCAAGGAGGGACATGGTAGCTCAGGGTTTTTTAATAGTGTAAGGGTAACAATCGGGCACACAGCTCACCTGATGGTAAGTGAATACTGTGGCCCATAGAAATCTACATTTATCTCAGATTAAGAATCAAAATGCAGATGCTGTGTCACCCCTGAGGACTAAGATGGAAAGCCTCGTTTCCAGTAAAAGGGTCTTCGGTTCTCCTCACTTACCATAAAAACACAGTAGTATAAAACTGCTATTTTACGCTGGTATTCTGTGACAGCGTTGTCCTTCCCCTGCTGATAACAAATGTCTAGGGGCCACAGAATCTACTTACAAGCAAGAGAATTGTGTGCTCGTTTTTCACCCTTATACTATTAAAAACCTGCCATAATGATCCGTTTAAAATTTCCATTGTGTGATTTATAATTATATTCAGACAGGACAATGGATAATATTTATTTGCAAACGTAAAGCGTTAGTATGACACAACTGCGCAATACCAAAGTTCAAAGTCAGGCAATGAAAAACATTCAACAAAAGGACTTCCTTGACACTCAAGTGATAGTCGCAACTGTCATCATCGATTTAACAATATTTATAAAATACGTTTTTTTTGTAAAAATAAGGGTAACAAAGTGTCATTCATTAATTTCAAGTGACCCGATCGTTTAAGTATTGATTCGTCAGACGAACTGGGTCATTGGGGTGGATCATTCAAATGGATCATTTAGAACCTCAGTACTCTGTGAGTTCCGCTCGATAATGTCGCTCGTCGTCGTATATTGCTATACTCTTTGGTCGTGGTAACGCAGTAGTTAGGAATCAAAATGCTGATGCTTTGTCACCGGTGAAGACTAAGATGGGATGCTCGTTTACAGTAAAAAGGGTTTCCGGCACTCTAGACTTACAATACGAAACACACCAGCTTCAAGCTACGGTTTCACGCTGGTATTATGCGAGAGCGTGGCACTCCCCCAGTCGAGCCGAGCCATTCGTGCTACAGGCATATAAACAATAGAACAGAATTCATTCACTTTATCGTGACGCGCTCTCGAAGCCTAGAACGTTGTCGTTGATTATGATCATCACAACGACTGAAAGTCATGGAACGCATATTTCTTCCCGATAAATTCATCTAAACGTAGTAGAAATTAAAAAGCTTAAAAATTAATTTACTTATAACCGCATTCTAAATCCGCATTTGAAATAAACTGATGTGTCTTAGCTTGTTTGTAGAGTACCTCCCGCTCTCCGTCAATTGCGTGCACTAATCCCGTCACCAATACACTAGGAAAGACACACTGCCGTCGATAATACGACACGTGTTTCGCCTTTACACGAGGCATCCTCAGGTGTAGTAGACTCTGCGGTGGCGGACAGCTAAGCGAGGGCAGAGTCACCGCAGTTTCCAAAATTCACATACGCATAGCAAACGTAAAGCGTGCAAATGCATTATGTGAGAATACTTTTCAGGCAGGTTTAAAGCAGTAAACTTAAATTAAATAGTTCAGTCAATTTCTAAACAAATCTTTTTTGTATGAGCATCAAAATCCATATCGGTTCGTAAAACAACATACGGAACTTTTCAGAGCAACCGGCAAGAATCTCTGGTTGTCGCGTAGTGCCCTTCACGAATAGGATTAATGATACCTATGATATTTTGATGATAAGCTAGGGTGAATGAAAAAACTTGTTAATGAACTTAAATATTCATTTCAATATTATAATAGAGTTATATGTTTGTCTTTTTGTAATGTATTTTTTTCAACGGTTTACTTAATATTAGGGATGAATCCGATACCGATACCGATGCCGATATATCGGCAATACTCGAAATCTGCCGATATATTGGCATCGGCAATATTTTTACCGACAATTCAGCGATACTTTTCAAATTTCGCGCTTCAAAAATGTAATGTGAACACTCGTGTTGTCTATTTCGTTGCAAACGAAACTGTCTGTAGTTTTAAACGCTTTTTTACTTTGTCCTGTTTGTAAGAATAACCTGATTTGTGTTTTATTTATTTTACCTTCATATTTGAGTTCAATAAGCGTGTCGGTATCTGTATCTGTATTGCCGATATTTTTATAAGAGCATCGGTATCGGTACCCTATCGGCAATAAGTATCAAGGCATTCATACTTAATATATGTATTTTATGGGATAGCCTCGAACATACAATGTATGTGAATTTTATTTTCTAGATGTAAGACATTAAAGAAGTTGACAACCCTAAATACCCAACAAATTGCTGATTAACACGAGTTGTTATCTGTTGTTTAGATTCTCTATCGTTTTTCCCCGTCAAGTGACATATTATGTTATAAAAATGTCATGGTTAAATAAAAACAGATATAGAATTTATTTTTGATGTGTACGTGTTGGGCACAGGTCGTCTAGGTCGAGAGTGCTTTTGTGTGTGTGCGTGTGTATGTGTGTGTACACGTATGTATGTGTTAAATATTATCACTTTGCCATCTATTGAGGGCTTAAACGTTTAGCTAGCATTCTTAACGTAGGTCACCTATATTTGTTTGATGCTCTAGCCACAACATTAACAACATAACAAATTAAACAAAACTCTTAATCTACACAAATAGTATACTGTCACTTATTTTGTAAACATATTCTTCATATACACATACTTTTAATCATCTATTTACGTAATTGTGGAAACTGTCTTGAGAGAGTTTTGGCGAGAACTTGACGCCGGTGGTTTGCTACTTCTATTTAATAATGGTTTAAAGTGGATTATAATACGTAAAAGTTGCGTGATTTTATATATTAAATGTCTGCAAATGAACTATTGAAAACCATATAAAAGTACTAATAGTAAATAGTAGGTTTAGAGGCCTTAAGATATTATTATCATCAACTGTCCGCTGGGTTAAGCTGTCTTCAAAATCTCCCAAGAACTCCGCAACTCATCTGCGTATTGGGAAGAGTTTTGTGAAGAAAATTATGCACATAAGACTAGGCTGTATGGTATAATAACCTCTGCCTGACTTAATTGGAAAATCGTAACTGCAAATGTGTGTACACATTTTAACCCCCCCCCCCCCAACCATATTGTTGTTTGCACATTATAAATAATTTTAGATGCATTATGTGTAATGCATCTAAAATCATTTATATGTAGTAAATGCTCTTGTAATAAGTTGAAAATAGTTTTGATTTGATTTCGGCGTCAATTTGTTCTTGAGGATATAATTCTAATTTGCATATTAACATCATATAAATCGATCGATCGTGAGTGATTTATGCTTTAAAAAAGATTGGCTTTTAGCGATATAATTAAATGTTTACAAGCTAATAAATAATTATACATCTACTAAAAAATAGCCGCTAATCCTATGGAGTTACTTTGGAACAGCCAGTTTAGATTTATTGCTCGTGTTAAAGTAATGGCCATCACACATTTGTCGTCAATGTCGAGTTTCTAATTACAATAAGGGTGATAAACGAGCGCACAGTCCACCTGATGGATGGACATCTTCACACATCTACATCTATCCTCGATAAAGAATCAAAATGCAGATGCGTTGTCACCCCTGAGGACTAAGATAGAATGCCTCGTTTTCAGTAAAAAAGGGTCTTCAATTCTCTACACTCACCATACGAAACATAGCAGCATTAAAACTGCTATTTTACGCTGGTATTCTGTGAGAGCGTGGTCCTTCCCTGGTCGAGCCGAGACATTTGTGTTACAATTATAACATAGCTGCAGCGTGCGCACTATCACGTATAAATTCGAACAATTAAAATGTTCTTCATAATTCTTTCATTTATTTATTTGCAATATGATGTTGATGCTTCATACAATTTGAATTTTCTTAATATCTTCATACAATTGGAAGATTTTTGAATTTTCTGTCGTCATTAGTGTAGATGACGATAGCATCTTACGGCGTCAAAACGGAGTATCACCATTGACCATCAAAACACTTTTCGGAACTCCATTGTTTGGATTTATAGTTTACGGGGCCGGACATTCAGTATAAGAGCGCCATTTTTTCGTTTCAAAATCCATATCAAATCAAACATCAAACCATTTTTTTAAAGACTAATGTGGCATTTCTTAGAAATCAGATAATCATCAAATAGGAATCAATCAATTTTAAGATTACTTAAAAAATATTTCTTAGTTTTTCTTTTAAGGTATAGTCTAGATCACTCTTGGCACTGATATCTATCCGTTCGTCAAGCTTCAATACAATCGGTTCAGCCATTTCAAAGATTAGACAGACAGACAAAAATTATGGACTCTTCTATATAATACTAGACACTTCAATTTAATTTATATGTACGTATAGATAAGGTAGGAGCCATGCTTTTTATATGACATCGCGACGGATCTCCAGATGGAAAACCAGAAAACGTATTAGAAGAGACGCCGAGACTTGGCAGTTTGTAACACATGTTAGAGACCCTGGGTTTTAACTCACTTACTCTGTGCCGTAAAAAGTTACTCTGTACCGTAAAAGTCACTCGATGCAGTAAAAAGTTAGTCTCTGTCGTAAAAAGTTACTCTGTGCCGTAATAAATTACTCTGTGCCATAAAAAGTTACTCTGTGCCGTAAAAAGTTACTCTGTGCGTAGAAAGTTACTCTGTGCCTCCGATCACGCTCACTGCCGCACAGATTTTGTTCGCGGTGTCTGTTCTATAACGTACTACATTTATTATTATTTCAATGATGTAAAATAATATTTTTTTCTGTGTACATACACAAGCTAGTCGTTAGATTTTTATTTTTAGCCTACTACTAAAAAAGGAGGACGTTCTCAACATTTTTGCACGTGTTACGCGATGCCTTTGTTTATTATATAGCGATTTTAATGTAATTTTTTATTTTCCCTCCTTGTGATAAATTAGACTTACTACAAGCAATCACTAATTGTAACTAACCTACTTCGTTTTATTAATTTAATTCAACGAAACTTTTCTATCTTTTCAGAAAAATGGACGAACAAAGCTCAAAAGGCGCACCGACAATCATCACATAGACAAATCGATTTTTATCTTCGACGATATAACATTTCTATATAAATAAACTGTGATTATAATTGGAAATTGATCTCTGCAGTCCGCAACTAGTTTAGATAGAATTAAATAAAGTATAATTGAAGAATTAAACTGAATAATTTAAAGAGAAGCTAGAAATAAATCGGACAAAATGCCAGCCATCTTGTCAAAGATTAGAGAGCAGGCGTTTAGAGTTCAGCCGACGATAGCCGTGGGTGTCGGTGTAGGGGTGGCTCTAGCCGCTTGC
The DNA here is from genome assembly GCA_036936625.1 of Parnassius smintheus behrii. Taxonomy (NCBI): domain Eukaryota; kingdom Metazoa; phylum Arthropoda; class Insecta; order Lepidoptera; family Papilionidae; genus Parnassius; species Parnassius smintheus. The sequence goes on along the minus strand of JAUPFT010000030.1, from coordinate 3,888,802 downwards.
GCCGTGTACGGAACCAGAGAAAAGAAACAGCCACCGCCCTGTCATAACAATAACAACTACAAGGTAAGTTGTATTTTTTTTATTGAAGTATAAAGGTCGCTGCATACAGGACGGAATCAGCACGTGCACGGGACGGAGACGGAACGTTGTTGTATGTCAACACGGACGGGAGTTTAATGCGTACGCACCGTGATAGTGACTCGAAACGAACGTGTTAGTGTTGTGAAAGATGGATTTTTAATTTGAAGAATTGGCATTAATTGCTATTGGTTTAGATGTTGAAGAAGCTACAACCGTGAAGAGTAAAAGAAGATTTTCTGTACATCCTACGTGGCAGTAAAGAGAACAAGAAGGTGAACGGAACGTGGCACGCGCCGGGCGGGACGGAGTAAACATCCTCGCTGACTCGCTGACGATATTTTTCCTGTCCCGTAGATACCACGTCCCCGTCCCGTCCGTGCATCTGTAACGTATGCATTATAACACACATTTTCTATGAAACGATATTTCCAAAATTTCACGTCCCGCTCCGTCCGGAATAATACACGTTACGTATGCAGTGACCTTAAATAATAAACGAGCACACAGTTTACCTGACGATAACTAGATACTGTGGACCATAGACACTTATAGCTCCTCTACATGGTGGGCCAGCGCTGGCCCAGCGAAATTGCCATGCAATTTTTTGAAACGCAACTACATCTACACGATGGCGTCATTCAGTTGTGATTGAAACGTTTTTCGAGATGGACGTGGAAACGTTAACCGCTGCGGCAATATGTCTATACAGCACGTACCGTTATTTTCTTAATGTGCACAAGAATAAAGTTGGTGGATGTTATCTATCCATCGCACACATTTTTATCTTTGTGTTGTTTGTGTCTTGGATTCCATATAACGCTTTCTCCTCGATATGCTTCTAAAAAAAATATTTATTCATCATGTCATTTTCAAGAAAATTCGTAAACTAACAAACAAAATACGAACGTCCACACTCAACCGTCGAGCACACACAACCGTGGAATGGGCCAGCGATGGCGGTACGCATCTACACGTGGTTAATGTTAGTTTTTTAATGCTGATTACGTAAATAGTTTTTTTTTGAATACTTGTTGAAATAGTTTTTGCTTAGTGTTTAGCATATTTAATTGTGAGATAAAATAGTTGAAAAAGTTTTAATGTTTTTTTAAATTATATATATTAAGTATATTATCTATTTGATCAATTTTATTGGCAAAAAGTCGTCCTGCTATAACTGTTGCGTGGGTAGATGCTAAATGACCAACAAAATGTTTCAGATATATCATTCTTTAAGTTACAGAAAAGTTTTAGTAGGACGTTACGAAAGGTCAATTTGGGTACTTATGGCTAAGAAGAAATAAGTAATCATTTATCGACAGAAGTAATACCTAAGAACTTCATTGCAAAACTTAGTTGAAATTTACTTTACTACTCACGTACATATCTACTTACATACTTGTCTTTTGTAATTAAAATATTTTAAGTTTATGTTTGAAGTTATAATAACACAAAATACTGAAATCAAAACTTTGTTTACTAACAAAATTTTTAACTAAGTAGTATACGATCACATTTCTGTTAGGAAACGTATTTGAGGTTTATTTGTTGTTTCTTCCGAGCCAAGCATTGCGATTCCCGACGAATGGCCTAGCAAGTTGCATGCGTTGGGCATCGCAGAACTCACATAGGTGCGAAAATGTGGTCAGTCGATCGTAGCTAGAATAAGTACTTCACCTAAGTTACTTAATTAACATTTCGTTATGTATGTTTTAAGCCTCATTTACATTCAACCCCTGCCGCTGCTCCTCGCGCTGCCGGCAATACTTCGCTAAATACTCCCGTAGCAGGATCGCGGGAAGTGTGTATTCACACTCCGCCCTACCACTCACATCACTTTCGGCTATCGACTATGGCAGACGTCGAAAAAATTACAGCGTCCGCGCTGTGTCTTCTTGCAATACAAAATTATGTTAATAATTTAAAAAGATATAAAGTTCAAAAGAAGATAGATAGAAAATTTATTTGCTTAAAAACATGGTACATAAGATGGTCAATGACGTGGAACTGACATGTTTTGCCCTAATTGGCATGCAAAAATGATATGAAATACAGCTACACAAACCCAATGTTACATTTTAAAATTATTGCATTGCTTAAAAGTTAGGTACAAACATTCTTTTTGACTTCAAATATTATGTACAATTAAATACTTATACAGATCCACTCTATTTGAATTCTTATTTACAGTAAATTGTTCATAAATTATTAATTGAATTATTACATTATTTTTACATAAATAATATTAAATATTATATGAGAATAGTTAAGCTATTATTACTTCAATAATTACACTACGGTATAAATTAATTCATAATTTTAATTACAATAAAATTATAATTTAAAAATCTCAGGCTATTATGCAAATATTACCATTTAACTTATTTTACATTTTAATAAATAAATAATCGACATGAGTTACAAATCGTTTTTAGAAATAAAATGTCAATGTTCATTATTTCCTTAAACTAAATTTTATATTAATATAATAAATTTGACGAATTTTTTAAATAATTACGTACATAGGTACTATGTTATCTCAAAATTGGGGAGTGTGTTAGGCCCTTTATTGTTCATTCTATACATAAACGACTTACCGAGTATAACAAATCATCAGTCAATACTATTTGCTGATGACATATCAATTGTTATACCCCACACTAATAAGTCACAGATATATGAACAAGAAATAAATTCTACTATAGAGTCAGTTATATCATGGCTAGAAGATAATAATTTACGAGTCAACACTAACAAAACTAAATATATTCAATTTGGAAATTATAAATCAAAACCACAAAAATTGGATTTAAGATATAAGGACGAAAGATTAGTAGAGGTAGTAGTAGATACACAATTCCTAGGTGTTACTATTGACCGGTATGTAAATTGGAAATTACACGTACAAAAAGTATGCAAAAAGGTTAATCAATTTGTTTATGCACTGCGTAAACTTCAAAATGTAGCAGGTCCACAAGCAGCACACGTATTGCTTACTACGGGTACGTTGAATCCGTCTTAAGATATGGACTACTCTTGTGGGGCAACTCAACTGACGCAAACAAAGCCTTCCTAAGTCAGAATAAATGTATTCGTGCACTGTGTAATGTAGGCCCTCTTGAAAGCTGTAGAACAGGGGTTCAAGGAAAAAAGAATTCTCACTTTAACTGGTTTATATATATTAGAAATCTGTAAAGTAAAAGTAAAGTAAGTAGTAGAAATCTGTGTTTTCATTAAAAATAATTCTAATCAATTTGTTACCGTGCAGGAAAATAATAACTCTCTAGCAAAAAGAGATCCGACATGTCTACTCATGCCATCTTGTAAAACTGCATTATACCAGATGAATCGCCTCATAATGTGTATCAAGGTTTATAATAAAGTTCCTAAAAATATTCGTGAACAGCCATTAAGGCGAATGAAAAAAAAGTTTAAAGCATTGGCTAATAAATACTGCCTTTTATAATATCAAAGAATTCTTTAACCATAAATTTTGATTTTATTTTTATTGATTTTACTTAAATAAGTAAATTACCATAGATAGATCCAGGATTTTGCGTGATACTTCTCAAATGAACAAAAATTAAATTTTTCTAATTTTGTTATGTTTTCCTAAAAACATAAATATCAATTGTTTATGAAAGAAAAAGAAAATTTATAAAAGTGATTATTTCCAATTTTATTTTTTTTTATTTGTTTTTTAACATGTACCAACAGGGCTGAATGTAAATGAGCATTACGTGCGGAAGTCAAAGGACGGGCAGCGCGAGCGGCAGTGAGTGTTCACATTCAGCTCCATCGCTCACTTCGCGCCAAGCGCCTGGATGAACGGACGTGCGTGCCGTACTGTTATTAAATAAATACGATCTACCAAAATGCCTTTCGAGTGGATTAATGAAAATACAATAAAGTTTTTAGAACTGCTGGAATCAGAAAAAACTATATGGGATTTCAACGATAAAAACCACAATTCATCATGTTCTACGAATACGAATTTTCTTTTTGAGTTAACATAGTACCTATGTACATAATTAATTATAAATTCGTCAAATTTATTATATTAATATAAAATTTAGTTTAAGGAATTAATGAACATTGACATTTTATTTCTAAAAACGATTAGTAACACATATTGATTATTTATTAATTAAAATGTAAAATAAGTTAAAAGGTAATATTTAAATAATAGCCTGAGATTTTTAAATTATAATTTTATTGTAATTAAAATTACGAATTAGTTTATACTGTAGTGTAATTATTAAAATAATAATAGCTTAACTAATCTCATATAATATTTAATACTATTTATGTAACAATAATATAATAATTCAATTAATAATTTATGAACAATTTACTGTATAAGAATTCAAATAGAGTGGATCTGTATAAGTATTTAATTGTACATAATATTTGAATTCAAAAAGAATGTTTGTACCTAACTTTTAAGCAATGCAATAATTTTAAAACGTAACATTGGGTTTGTGTAATTAGCTGTATTTCATATCATTTTTGCATGCCAATTATGGCAAAACATGTCAGTTCCTCGTCATTGATCATCTTATGTACCATGTTTTAAGCAAATAAATTATCTATCTATCTTCTTTTGAACTTGATATCTTTTTAAATTATTAACATAATTTTGTATTGCAAGAAGACACAGCGCGGACGCTGTTATTATTTCGACGTCCGCCATAGTCGAAAGCCGAAAGTGATGTGAGTGGTAGGGCAGAGTGTGAATACACACTTCCCGCGATCCTGCTACGGCAGTATTTAGGGAAGTATTGCCGGCAGCGCGAGGGGCAGTGGCAGTGGCTGAATGTAAATGGGGCTAAAAACCGACATTTCGGGCAGTGTCAGCGGCAGCGGCAGTGTCAGCGCGAGTAGCCTGTTTACATACTGCCCTGCTCACTTCCCTGCCCAACAGGGCCATTATGCCCAGTTATGCCCCATTTACATTCAGTAAATGGGGCATAATTCTTTATTGACATCGTGACTTAGGAAGGGGAAAAGATGTAAAGTAATATGGACACTCGCGTCGCGTGCAGTGACAAAGTTTTATTTAGCTTGCGTGCGCGATTTATGTAATTAATAATAATTATGTAGGTTATTAAACGTCGGCAAGCAGTCAAGATCAAGGAAGTACAACTTCTGTACGTAGTACTATTATTTGTTCTGTGACATAACCGTTACCGTTACAGCCTATTCAGTCCACTGCTGAACAAGGCCTGCCCCATTGATTGCCTCATAGGAGGGATATTTGTCATAGTAGCCACGCTTGGCAAGGGAGTTGGCAACTGCAGCTTTTAATTTTTAATTGCTATTATATCTCCTGCCTGTCTCCCTCTGTCGCTTCTTACGGCACCCGCGGGATGATATGGGATAGTGGATATTCCTACACCGCCACCACACGGCACATCCAAAAGTCGCACCTAGTACTCACAAATTAGAGATCTAGTCATCTTAACGCTCAACTATTGGCATCACTTTAGTGTTACGTCATCTTGAAGGTTATGTCCAGTTTAAAAATTAAAATATTCACATTTAAAAAATCTAACTACACATCTCACTGGGCAATTAATCAAAAAACTTGAATGTCAGGAATATAACAAAGTGATGTCAATTATTTATAATGGATATCCACATGAGGATATTGCGTGCTAATAAAAATTCGTACAAAAAATTGGCAGGTTTTTCAACAGCTACTCTGTGACACGTGAGGTTAAAAAGGTCAATAATATAATATCAAGTTTAAAATACTTAAATTAATAAAACACTAGCTATCTACCCCGGCTGCGCATGTAGGGTTGCCAGACGCCCGGATAAAGCCGGACACAGTCAGGGTTTTTGGTTGCGTGTCCGGCCAAATTAGAAGTGTCCGGCTTTTGTTAGGCTTTTTAAATTTGACCATTTCTTTACATTTTTCATGTACTTAAGACTGATTTATTCAATCTTTGTTATTTCGTTAGAAATTAGGAAGATTTTATGGTAAATGGTAAAAAAGCATTGTTACTTTAAATAAAATATGTCTTTTACTAATACAAAAAGTAAGGGTGTCCGGCCTTTTTACCAAAATGTCCGGCTGAGCTCGCTGGTATGTCCGGCTTTTCGGTTTTAAGACCTGGCAACCCTATGCGCACGGATTATTATTTGTTTATTTGTTATATTGATCTCGACAATAGTGCTACCACTTACCAGGTTCAATCGTGAATCTAAACCGCCCAAGGACTCACTTAAACACACACAAACAGCCGTTTAGTAGAAGTTCAATGACAAACACACGTACAGAAGAATTATATATTATATAATGATAGACAGACTAACAATGAGTTCGTAAATAGTTTTTATTTAATATAACAAGGGTGACAATCGAGCACACAGTCAACCACCACATTTATCCTCGATTAAGAATCAAAATGATAATACGTTTTCCCCCTTGCGAACTAAGATGAAGTGCCTCGTTTCCAGTAAAATGGGTCTCCGGCTCTTTACACTGACCATACGAAACACGGCAGCATTAAGCTGCTATTCGTGCTACGAGTCATTCGTGCTACCACCATAATATAGCTGCAGCGTGGTTCTACCGCGTATTAAATGAAGGAGGGATTAAAGAATAGATCGAGTCATAAAAAGAAAACAACAGTCGCATGTGCCTGGCAAATCCCGAGCGGTCGTGTGCGACCGCACCCACCCACAGCACCTAAAACCATTAAAACTTATATTTAGAGACTACTTTTCTGTAAAGACGTGTGGCGTTATAAAATATATACAAATTTCTCTATCCTGTGATTTAAACAAAAGTCAGGTTTTACTTCATTACAAAAAAATTTTATTGTATTTTGAAAACAAAAAAAAACATACGAAGCGAATTATGGCAGCGTGAAAATCACAATTATTTCTACATATTACTCGAAATTATTTACGTAAAAAGAAAAATTAAATTCACACAAAAACTTTTATTACAATTTTATAATAAAACACGATAATAAAACACTAGGAAAATCCAAAAATCAACACAACAACATCCAAATGAAATTGGCGTACATAATGAACATAGAATATAAATTAATATCCATAGACTAACTTTTTTTTATTCCACTAGAGCTAGAGGATAGAATATTTCATATTGATTTTATAATACCAAACTTCTTCTTAGAAAAGTAGTTTCTAAACATAAGTATTTATGGGTTAAAGTACAGTGGGTGGGTGCGGACAAATTTGACCTCTTGAATTTTGATGGAATATCAAAGTGGTAAAATTTGGACGCTTGACGTTTGAGAGGTTAAACCATTTTACATGGTACAAAATAAGCTAGGTGTATGCCATCTTTCTTATTTTATACAAGGTTGTTGACTCTTTTCGATTTCATAAGCATTATTTGCTGCAGTACAGATGTAGACATGTTTGGGTGCTAAGAATAAAGACTTATTAATCCGTTGGGCTATGTCAGTTACTCTGTTTCAACTACGGATCAGTAAGCTGAATTGAGAATGGGCCGGCCATATGCTCATAGCTAAACCGACACCCGTTTGGGAAGAAAGGTTCTCACCTGCATCCATCGACTTCCTGCATATCTTACCAGGTCGTAACCCATGTAGTGGAGGGCCGCCCTACACTTCGCTAACCGGTACGTGGCTGCCTCACGAAAACCTTTTCTTCCAACTATCGTCGGTTCTTCGTGCTATATGGCCGGCCCATTGCCACTTCAGCTTACTAATCCGTTGGGATATGTCGGTTGCTCTGGTTTCCACTGCAGATCTATCTTTTCTATACACACACAGAAAAACTCCGAGCACTGCTTAGCTCGTCGAGTGACCTTGAGCTTATGTGTCTAATATATTGTTTATTCATTTTAAATACACCTTTATAATAGCTAGGAAAAAATCTTGTGAGGAAAAATTGACTAACTATTGGCGCGAAATTTTGCGCTATTATGTTAATTTAAAATATAAGATTATGAGCGTTACAAAAAATTAACTTGCGAAATTTAACAGAATATATTAGTTTATATCTTTATATTTTGGTATTCATTTATTAACATAGATCTTCCCCATAAAAGTAAAGTTTACAGCCTATATACGTCCCGCTGCTGGGCACTGGCCTCATCTCACTTCTGAGAGGGTTTTAGGGCAAGAAAATCTCCGCCGCGCTGCCCTAAATTATTATTTTTTCTTATTTCTCATACGTTCAGATCTCCTCAAAATTTTTTTGTAGAATAAAGATGACAAACGAGCACGCAGTCCACCTGATGATAATTGGATGCTGTGGCCCATAGACATCTACATTTGTTCTCGTTTAAGAGGATACCTTGAAAATGAATCGAAGTTTTGGGGGCGTGGCTTATGCCTTTGTCGGTGAAGCTAACGGACGATTGCGGGAGTGTCAAAATGAAAGTGATGCAATGGCTTCATAGTACGCAAATTATGAGACAGCCATACCGAGCAAGCGCTCGGAAAAAATCTAAGTAAGCGCCAAAAAACATTTTTATTTATTTTAACGAATCTTCGTAATGTATTAAAAAAACTGATTTATGAGAACTTAGATATTATTATTTATTATGCCGTAAAAATAATTCCATGAACTTATTCGTAAGAATATTGTGGTATTATGGAGAAATGTAAATAATAGGAGCCTACTTTGCAATTTTTTTCTATCGAGAAAATTACATGATATCGTGTTTTCCTTTTATGCGATCCAAGGTCATACAGTCAAAAATCATATATACCAAAATTTTGGTTTGTAATCTGTAAAACTTAAAAACATATGTTAAATAAAAAAACCATCAAATTTTCGAGATGTCACCTTAAGAATCAAAACGCAGGTGTCACCCCTGAGGACTAAGATGGAATGCCTTGTAATCAGTAAAAAAGGGTCTCCGGATCTCTGCACTCACCATACGAAACACAGCAGTATTAAGCTGCTATTTTACGCTGGTACTCTGTGAGAGCGTGATCATTCCCCGGTCGAACCGACACATTCGTGCTACAACCATAATATAGCTGCAGCGTGACTCTACCACGTATAAATATGTTTATGCGTATGTTTTCTTCACCGCTGTGCACGTGGTAAAAAATTTGCTTAATATTTGGTGTAAATGCTCGTATAAGGGAGCGTTGATAAATAGAGCGGGTTTGCTGGCGGGATGTTAACTGGAGAGCATACAGTAGCAGTTAGATGAGCAATAAATAACACTTCTTGAGAATTTCTTCTTGTTTTATTTCTTGATTCCTTATTATTACATTGCCGGATTTGGAATAATTTACCACGAAAAACGCCCCTTTTTTATAAGCGGCTGTAACCAATCATATTTAAGAAAAAATCGCATACGGCATTAGTGAATCTATTGACCAATCAGAGCGCAGAGTAACCTTTTCTAAGAGAGATTCACAATTTCCTTAATAAACGTGGTAAAACATTCCTTACAATATTTATATTTATTCCTAACGATAGATACAACTTATTTCTATTATTCTAAACATAAATCATTCAATAAACCTTTATTTTACATTTATAAAAAATAAAAATAGTTTCGCGGTCGCCTCACGGTTTAGCTCCGGAGTAGGACTATATTTTTTGCCGAACATACAAGTGGCGCCGCCAAGAGGTAGGAATGTACAACACTTTTTCAGGAATTATGCTTAAGAATCTATACAATATTTTTTCATGAAATTTAAATCCTTCTCATAATGAAATAACATTATACAGCGATTAATTGACATATTAATGTTTCTTTTGAAGTACTTTAAAGGAAAAAGAATTATATTAATCACTTATATGTTAAATAGCTCTTAAAGTTATGATAAAAGAAATCTTACTAGAAAATAAGCTTATACTTGCGTCTAATGTTCTAATCAGACCTAAATAATATTAAATAGATTCATATAAGTCACTTTAAGATAAAAATAGAAGTGTTTAATTTACTTTCCTGTTTTTTCAGCACTAATCAGTCTTTACACTTAGCTTTATTTCATGAATAGGAAACAGTTAAGATTAATACTATCACCTAATTTTAAATCACTGATAAGAAATAATTATGATTAAATGCTAACACTTAGTTTTTAATTCACTGATAATAAATAATTAATATTAAATGTTCGAATTCACTTTGTCGTCGCTAACAATTTGGCATACAATTGCAGTTAACAATTTCATCCCCCACCCCCATAGATTGTCTTATTTGTGACAGTCGTCGCGCTCAGCAGGCGGTTAGCAACCGCGCTGTCCTATCTGCGCATGTCCTGTTTAAGTTTCTCCCTCTGTCGCCTCATAGAACACCCATGGGAAGCTTTGGGTGGTGGTCACTTACGCCGCCTCTACACGGTGTTTTTGTGAACAAAGTGAAAATTGTTTACGTTACGTATTGGAAATCATCATTGTTAGTATTAATATTAAATGATTTATTTTAACAGTTGTGTGTTTTAAAATCAACTCCGAAAATTTGGGTGTTGACGACAGATCCGTTTTTAAGAAAGAAATTACTCATATAAAGTTAACATGAACTTATTAATATTGCAGACTAGAATTTAGAGTTAACCAGTGTTAAATAGAAGCTTAATATACTGCTGTGTTTCGTAGAGTGTAGAGATCCGGAGATTCTTTTTTACTGGAAACGAGGCATTCCGTCTTAGTACTCAGGGGTGACAACGCATCTGCGTTTTGATTCCTCATCGAGGATAAATGTAGATGTCTATGGGCCACAGCATCCACTTACCATCAGGTGGACTGTGCTCGTTCGTCACCCTTGCAATATAAAAAAGGGATAATTGAGTATTTTCTTCCCCTTATTCTTCATCATCGGCCCGTATAACCTCACTGTTGGGCGTGGGTATCTCGCACCGGGTCATTTAAATATGGTGCAGACGGGATGGCTTCACTGCTGTCTCTCGGAAGCCATAAGTTCTTTCTGAAATTTCTCATATTTGCCTATTACAAACGATACACGCACGAGATGCGCCGGACATGACGAGATGCGCGCCACACCCAACTGTTAGAAATTTAAAGTCTGGGTTTTCAACTATCGTGCTGTCGCGTTATTCCCGAATGTTATGCCCCATTGAATTCAAATAGAGTGGATCTGTATAAGTATTTAATTGTACATAATATTTGAATTCAAAAAGAATGTTTGTACCTAACTTTTAAGCAATGCAATAATTTTAAAATGTAACATTGGGTTTGTGTAATTAGCTGTATTTCATATCATTTTTGCATGCCAATTATGGCAAAACATGTCAGTTCCACGTCATTGATCATCTTATGTACCATGTTTTTAAGCAAATAAATTATCTATCTATCTATCTATCTTCTTTTGAACTTTATATCTTTTTAAATTATTAACATAATTTTGTATTGCAAGAAGACACAGCGCGGACGCTGTTATTATTTCGACGTCCGCCATAGTCGATAGCCGAAAGTGATGTGAGTGGTAGGGCAGAGTGTGAATACACACTTCCCGCGATCCTGCTACGGCAGTATTTAGCGAAGTATTGCCGGCAGCGCGAGGAGCAGTGGCAGGGACTGATTGTAAATGAGGCTTAACGTATAGATAAACCAGAAGCGTGACGCCAAAATCCCGGCACATGGGAAAAAAGAAACGGGAAACGTCAAACGTGATATAATTTTTTTTAAATAGTATAATTTTATTTTCTATGTACAATATTTTTGAGGGTCTGAATCCAACCCTGGCCTAATATTGGTAACGTAACTAAACTAACTGTAAAATAAAACTTTAAAAATGCGTTTATATTATAATTTAATTGTAATAAAATTAATATAAAGTTATTAACCGATGATACGATATTCCATATTCCTTTTTAATCTTTGTATCGTAGTTTTTGCATCCTTTTACCTGCGTGGTAGGCATATTTATGACAGGCAAATCTGTCCCTAAACTGTTATTTTAGGGCCAGCGCACTGGTCCGTTTTAGTTGTTCGTTCGGTCCGGTCCTTACGCTAGTAATATACAAGTCAAGTGATTTTAGTTCATTTATGTGATATAGAAATGTCCAATTAATAATAAAAATGTCAAACGAATAATTACGAAAAACGATGTCACACAATCGTTAATAAATGTCAAAATATAAATGTTCATATTATGTAAAAGCAATAAAAATAACCAACTATATGGGGCACACTTTTTACACTTCTAATTTCTCAGAACTGTTTGAATTTCGAATGATTTATTTTTTTACACACGAGTCCTTGATAAATTAAAAAAAATTGGCGGGTAATCATCTGTCATTTATTTTTTTTGCACTTTAAATTTCGTCATCCGCAGTGAAAATGGAATTAACGCGAAAATATTTTAGAGGATTTTAAAAGTGCTCTTTCTCCACAAGATTGTGCCGTTCAAAATGCTTTTAGAAGAAGTACCTCATCTGAGCACCGTGAGGCGATGGTATGCCGAATTTGAGCGGGGACGGATTTCTCTACATGATGTAATTCGTGAAGGACGGCCCGCCAGTGCGACCACTGAGGAAATTGTGGCTCTTGTGAAGAAGCTAATTGAAGAAAACAGACGCATCACCTATGAGACGATTCGGGGACATTTGGGGATGGGAATGAGTCAAATTCAAAAAATTCTACATGAAGAATTAAAAGTAGAAAACTTTGTTGTGGTTGGATTTCCCATGAACTGATTTCAGAACAAAAACAGGCTAGTAGAAGATTAGTGCAAAAAGATGTTACTTAGGTACGACCATGGACAGTCTAATGCTGTTTATAACATCATAGGTAACAAAACTTGGATGTATTGTTTTGAACCAGAGAGAAAACAACAATCTTCTGAATGGGTGTTTGAAAACGAGAACAGACCGACAAAATTGATGCAGGCGAGGAACGTCGGAATAAAATGAAATCATTTTAGACACAGTCATACTTGAAGATCAAAGAAGTGTTAATGCTGAGTGGTACACCACTGTTTGTTTACACGCCGTTCTTGAAAAAGTACGAGAAAGAAGACCGAGAAGCCGCATCTTCTTGCACTACGACAATACTTCTTCGCACACGCGAATAAAACAAAAACATTTTGGCCTCCGACAAAGTAGAGCTCACGGTTCGGACCTTGCACCCTGTGATTTCTTTGTTTTTCCTAAAAAAAGATTTGATGAGAGGCTTCACTTTTACAGGCTCCGAAGAGGCAGTGACGGCGTTCAATCAGTATGTTGATAACATGTCACCAGACCGATGGTCATATTGTTTTGCAAAATGGTTCCAACGAATGAAAAATGTTTAAAATGTAAAGAAGAATACTTCGTAAAACAATGAATATATTTATATACTTATAATTTGTTATATACTTATAATAAGTTACGCAAAACTTTAGCTGCCTACGTACATAGTAATTATTCTATAACTACCGAAGTCTTATTTAATTTACTCACTGTAAAAAATTCAAGCAATTTAGATACAGATTTTAAAGTAATATGTAATTTGTTTTGATTTCGTAATAATTATCCCGTGTTTACTGTTTCAAAACTGGATCGAGTTTAATTTTTCCCCGAAAACAAAAAGGGTTGCGGTTGTACCTGTATGTTTTCCTACTGTTTTTTGCGTTCGTTAAAAATTGGTTACTGGATTATGATAAACATCCAACCTAGACAAGGGCGGTATAACATTACAGTTTTAGTAATTGTAGAAAGTTTCTACTTCTTAAATGAATTAGTTTATAACAAAAAAAAAAACTTGGAATTATGACAATAGATTATATTATAAAAATATTTGCTCTAGTGTATCTAGGAATATGTTTGTATGGACTAAAAAACGCAGCTCAGATTTCTTCTTAGATAAAATAACAAGGTTTTTTTTTTCATAAAAATATTCAGAGCGAAATATATTAACAATGTTTTTTATATACCAGATACCAGACTATAAACATTTGTTATAATGTTTCGGCTTTTTGATCTAATCGGCATCGCGTTTGCATGTTAGTTTATGGGAAATTAACGTTGTAATAATTTTTTTTACCGTTTGCTTCTCTGTTACTGTTACATAGTCACCGTACGTGCTTAAGGAGTTTGTTCTAGGTTCGATCACTGATTAAGTATTTTAATGATAGTTATGTAGTATGTTGCATATATCGAATTAATTCCCAATAGTCGGCTAGCAGTATCCCCTAGCATAAGAAGCATGTATCAGTAAGAAAAGATAATTTGTGATTTATTTTCATAATGTCGGATACTTAACCTGCATATCACAACAGTAACTTAACAGATTTCACTTAATGATTCTCTGAATATCTCGCAGTATTCTGATGTAATTCATTGACATTGTCATTATTTTTGAGTCTAAACACCTTGCACGTGCGTGCGCTGCGTTGTTTTTTTTTTTGCATACCTGAGATGGTATAGTGCCGGCGCGGCGGTCAACGTAAGAAATATCGGCCGATAAAAACGCAGTTGTGTGCAAGGAATCGCATTTCACAATAACGCATGCGATATTATCGACCGATAATAACTAGAGCATGGATACCGGTTTTCGATAATATCGAAAAACCGGGTTATCGGACCAAAAATCCGATATTGAAAAACCGATATTGGATTTCACTGATATCGGTTTTTCGATATTTTGTACAAAAAAAAACCAGAGGCAATAGAATCTTTTTTAATTATTTCATTAATTTTAATTAATGTAAAGCATACCTAACGGGTAATAATAATTATGTATGTTCAAGTGACAAAATCAAATCCAATCAAATCACTTTTATTTGTTAACACAGGTACAGAAATACAGATCTTTTAATTGATAAAAACCGAGTGCTATGTTATGCCAGTAGCAGGCTTACAAATATGTCATTTTTAAATGATTATTTCCGAATAAAAGTATGTATATGTCACCGTAAAATTGTCAAATACGTTATATTGTAATATAACGTGTTAACGTGTGCGTGAAACGCACTTTGGTCGCTGGGTGGCGGCGGGGCGCGGGTGGCTCGGGGGTCGGGTAGCTCGCTCCACCTTGCTCGACCAATCACAGCGCCCGGTTCGACCAGGTAGTTGCGCTCGACGCTCGGTGTCACTCATTCAGCGCAGTTCATATTTTTATGTTAAAAAGCACGCACGTGTGCATTGCCAAAGTTGTGTTGTTTTTGTGACGTCGTTGTTTTACTTCATTCACTTGTCGGACAAACAAAGTCGGTAAGTGTACATACAAATACGACGAGCATTACATTTATGATTTTTATTACATTTTAACGGGCTACTTTGATTAAAATGTTATTGTTTCTTTTATTATTACTTATGATTTGAGCCGTTAGATTACCTCGAAGATAAATTTATATGTAATAATATATGTTTCACCCCTGTGGCTCGAAAAGACCGTTATAATAGCGTACCAGAGCGGGCGTAAAATTGCATATTATGCCCTTGGGAAAAAAAGGAATTTAACTCGGTTCCTATTTACTACCTCGGCTATAATGGGTCATTTTAGCCCTTGTATTACAATGTACTATCATAGGCTTCAATTTTAAAATGAGTTCGCAAATGTACAAAATCTGAACTTTAGTTTGTCAAAGTTATTTAGTCAAAATTGTTTTGTTACAGGCTTTCAGCTTCCTTGAACAAACAAATATACTTGCAAAAATATGAAGTATGAAAAATTCGAAAAAAAGTGTGATGATAAAACCTCAGTTTGGCACTACTTTCTCCGAGCAGAAGATGGTCAGTCAGGCAAATGCAATTTATGCCAAAAAATAATACGATCTCACGGCGGCACAACAACTGGTATTCGCGTTCATTTAAAATCGTCGCATTCAATAGACGTTAGTAACGTTAATTCAAAGTCTGACAATGAAGAAACTAATGACAGTAGCATAAACCGACCATACACATCTGCTTTTCCAACCATTACGACCGATGTGTCAAAATCAAAAGGCGAATCTTGTTCAGCGTCCTCATCGATGGTAAAAAAAAGGAAATTGACTGATTATTTTCAAAGTAATCACTCCCTTGAAACAACCGTCAGTAGAATGGCAGCTTTGGACGGAATACCATTCAGTGTATTTTGTACTTCTGAGGATCTGCGAAGACTGTTTACAAATTCTGGCTACAATAACCGTAAGTTACCGAAGACTCCAAAAGGTATAAAAAATATAGTCATAAACTATAGTAAACAGGAAAAGAAAAAACTGGTGACTGAACTGAAAAATCTATTAGCCCTTGGTAAAAAGTTTTCTTTGAGTTTTGATGAGTGGACATCATCTCGTAACGCCAGATATATGAATATCAACATTCACATAGGAGCTGAGTTCACAGATGGCTCACGTTTCAAAAATCTGGGTTTGGTGCGAATGGATGGTTCAATGCCATCTGAGACGTGTATCAGACTTTTAAAAGAAAAGCTTTCAGAATTTGAGCTTTCTTTAGATAGAGATATAGTCGCAATAGTCACCGATGGCGCCAGCGTCATGTTAAAAGTTGGAAGAAACCTGCGCGCTTATCATCAAGTCTGCCTTGCACACGGTATTCAGCTAGCTGTACTTGACGTATTATACAAGCAAGGCGGCGCGGAAAATGTGCGATCCCCTGATACTGCTGTTACTGCCGGTGGATGTGAAAGTGACTCCGAATTCGAGAACGACGCAGATAGTGCTGAAGACGAAACCGGTGGATTTGAAGTAGTACCGGTGGTGTCAAACCCAAACGAGCTTAATAATGACTATAAAAGTGTCATCAGTAAAGTACGTGCAGTAGTCAAAATTTTCAAAAATTCTCCAGTGAAGAATGACATGTTTCTACAGAAACATGTAAAACAGGATACGGGAAAAGAACTCCAGCTACTAGCCGATTGTAAGACTCGTTGGGGAAGCATCTCTACTATGGTGGATAGATTCAATAGGTTAAAATCATGTGTATCCAAAGCACTGATTGACATGAACTCTGATATCAAGTTCACACAGAGCGAGTTTCATACCTTGGACAATTTCCAGAAAAGTCTGAATATTATTAAAGTGACAGTCGAAGCACTGTGCCGGCGTGATGCAACTCTATTAACTGCTGATGCGGCTATGAAATTTATGCTACGTAAATTAGATAGTCAAAATTCTACACTGTCAAGACTTCTCGCACGATCATTGCGCGTGCGCATTTCCCAAAGACGACTTTCTATTGCATCTACTTTGCAGTATCTCCAAAATCCTGAAACATATTTCAGTGAAGTTGCTACCGCCGAGTTCCCAAAAACCCCAGAAATGGTGGAGGAAATTTATTCACTAACTCAAAATTTTGAAGATGAACCTGTGATTAGGGTTATGGATGATTTGGCCTTGGATAATAGCGCCAGCAGCGTGAGTGGAGATTTCGAAAGCGTTGATTTTGCTAAAGAACTAAATAAAGAAATTGAAAAATCATTGAAGGAGAAAAATACAAATATGCGAAATAGAAATGAAACAGAAGATGAAGCTAACAGAGATGGTGGTTATGGTGAAAATGATAAGCATAAGTTAATTCAAATTGAAATGGCATTGTTTGAAAATGGTGGCAACCGCGGGTTCTATTTAGACATGGCGTACAGACATTTACTGACGATACCCCCCACGAGTGTAGAGTCTGAAAGAGCGTTCTCGTCTGCGGCATATACGTGCAACAAAATAAGATCGTCTCTCAAAGACAATACCTTGGATGCCCTCTGCTACTTACGTTCCATATTTCAGCAATCGCGATCTCGTGAATTGCCGTAGGCTTCGTTTTTGAAGCCATATGTTGTAAGATGACTATATAGTCACTCCACCAATTTAATATCCAGTTATTTGCGTTTAATGTAATATTTACTTATATATTATGTTACTCAATTACTTATTTTAACTTGTGTTGATTTTTTAATTTTATGACATGGCAGAGTATGTTAAGAAATTGTTTATTTTTGTGTTTCATACTTTTTAAATTCTAATTATTATATAAGATTGCAATAATAAAAGTCGTTGATTTACTTTTAATTAGTGTCTTATTTCTAATTTGGACTCTAACAACGTTTAATTTAAACAAATTTGATCTCTTTTTTTTAGCCATAATATCGGAAAAATATCGAAATACCGGAATATCGGTATTAAAAAATTTAATATCGAAACAAAACCGGTATTGGAAAAAAGTTCCGATAGTCCACGCTATAATAATAACGTGCCTGTGTGGGGGAGCCTTTAATGTTTGTTTTGATTTTCGGGAAGTAAACTAATTAGACAGTTAGATTTCTAAGATGAATTCCACGTTTATATCGCTTTATAGAGAGGAGGAAATTTTAACAGACAGTGTAATTTCGCTCGGGAATACAACCGCCAGTCAGGTAACTAACACAACCGTTTATTAAAGAATCTTGCAGGAACCGATCGTAATACTGGCCTGTGTGTGAATAGAAAACGCTATTTCATTTTTCATTAGACTGACTTAACAGATTAGATTAGTGGAATAGCTCGTCAAATGATCTAGTGTAAATGGTCCATAAGAATGCACCGTCCACCTCCAATAGCGTCATCAATCTTATGGTTATATGGGCCAAATCTCTAGAGATTTTTTATAGCATTGGGTGACAAACGAGCACACAGTCCACCTGATGGTAAGTGGATGCTGTGGCCCATAGACATACTCATTTATCCTCAATTTCAAGAATCAAAATGGAAATGCGTTGTCACCCCTGAGGACTAAGATGGAATGCCCCGTTTCCAGTAAAAAGGGTCTCCGGTTCTCTACACTCACCGTACGAAACACAGCAGCATTAAACTGCTATTTTACGATGGTATTACGTGAGAGCGTGGTCCTGCCCCGGTCTAGCCGACACATTGTTGCTACAACTATAATATGGCTGCAGCGTTGCTTTTCCCGTCTTCGTTCTTCTCTACCAAATTATTCAAGTTACTTGTCATCTTTTATTGCTGCCCATTTCTGCTTTGAAATTAAAACTTTTGTATTAAATTAAAAATATAAAACATGTTTAAAGTTCTTATGAGTGTCAAAATCTAAACCAGTTCGCAAAAAGGACCTTCTAAGAAAAGACGAAGGAACGGTATTGGATATTGCATTTCCTTAAATGAATAACTCACTTTTACTACGCTGAGTAGATTGGCTAATGAGTGCAGATTCGTTACCCTCATGCTGGTAATACCGTTCTCCAAAATCTGGAAACAATTTCGGGATCTTTGAATAGATTTTTCGTCATCATTCGGTTCATATACATGCCGATTAGCAGGAAGGACAGACGAGTTTTTTTTCTATTTGTTGAAATTGTGAGTTCAAACTGACGCCCTCCTACCTTGAATAAATTCGTTATATTTAAGTTATGGAGCAAAATTACTTTCATAGTATCAGCATAAGTATATTGATAGTAATAGATTACTATTCACCATTAGTGTAAAAATTCTGATAAGTATTGTATTGTTAGTATATTACCAAAGTAAGAAACGCGGCACGTGCTTTGCCTTATAATAAGGTTTAATAAACATTATCATCAGTGCTCTTCAAACTAAGCAATCCATACCTTTTTGCGTACGGATCTAAGCAATTTAAATTTCAAATCTGAAATGTTTTTATATGAAAAATCTCGCTCACAACAAAATTACAAGCGTTACCTATTATACTCGACCGATGCGCTTCAAGGCCGACATCATACGTTCTATTCACTTCTTAATTACTTCATAATTAAACGAACCAAGTACGAACGTCGGACCGTTGCATTACAATATTCCTCAATATTCAAATAGAAACAATTTCACACCTCTATCGCCATTACTTCATCCGCTTACGATATTTTAAAATATTAGTAATAGCCTGAAATAGGCTTAAACTTTATCAAGCTAGTGTTATCGAGAATATGGCTCAACTAGAAATCTAATCTAAAGATAACTTTTTAAAATTATAAAAAATGTAGTGCTATGGGCCAATGTACTTAATTTTTAAATCCTTGATGAATGAAATAAAAATATTGTATTGTATGCTATTAAAATTAATTAAGTTATTATATCGTTTTAGGTGGCAAAGAACGGCACACTACACGCAGTTCAAAATGGAGGCACAGATGGTCAAACATGTGGTGGACGCTGCGGCTCAGAGCAATGCGCTCTTTGCCGCGGTGATGCTGACACGGACAACAAGCAAAATATTGTTAGTATATATGTATATATATAATTGTATTTTGGCAAGAATAAACTTTGCCGTTTGGCCACAAGAATGCGCTACGATCATGTTTAATTATAATGATGATTAAAGTTGTTCAAAACCACTATATATCAATAGCACGCTACAGACTATAAACTATAAATTTCTAGCGCGCTATTTATAAGAAAGCGTGTAGGGGGCCGGCAAGCGCGTTAAGTTTTGCAGCACGCTATATCTCGTAGCACGTTACATTACATGTCGTTCATTGGATTGACCGCGTGCTATATAAGAACATTATTTCGTAATAAATAGCATTTTAGACAACACTTTATTTTAGAAAATAAAGCGGTAAAGAAAAACCAATGAACGCTTATTCATACTTTTCAGGCTTACGACTTTCTATAATCCTAAAAATATTTTTAAGGCATGTACTTTTTAAAACGTAATAAAATTAATTATTTCTTATTATAATTGATGTAAGCAATTATAATAAGAAATAATTAATTTTATTTCGTTATTTTAACCGTAATATAAATTATAAATCAAATAAAGGTGTATTTAAAAGTTTATTGATTGTATTTATAAAAATCAACTATTTACATACACTATTGTATATACACTTTTGTATCTATATTTTATTTACATTTAAAAACATTAGTTAGGCATCTTTTATAGCAGACAACTGTGTCCTTCGATCACTTATAAATATACAGTATACACTAGCTAAACAACGTCTAACACTAAATTAGGTCGCGCGCGATGAATAGCGTGCTGCTCAATTAAATTTGCGTCACACGTCCTCTCCTAACAGCGCTGCTGCTAGA
The DNA here is from genome assembly GCA_036936625.1 of Parnassius smintheus behrii. NCBI lineage: Eukaryota > Metazoa > Arthropoda > Insecta > Lepidoptera > Papilionidae > Parnassius > Parnassius smintheus. The sequence continues at coordinate 3,867,828 of JAUPFT010000030.1, read as the reverse complement.
ACTAGTTGCCGCTAGATAACTAAATATTATTACTTAATAGCGCCAAAGCGCCATGGCGACTACTTACATAGCACGCGCTGAGAGATAGCGCACTATAATATGGCGCTATGCGCTATATTAACCACCATTAATTATGATACATTGGGTGCGTTTGGCATAAAAAAGCGCTTGTAAGCAAAATGGCGAAACTAAACAGTTTTCGGCCAGGACACGTTTGCTAACGTCAGTAGCGCTGACACAATCCGCCATTTTGCTTATTTAATTTGTTTGTTTTGAAGTAGAGTTTATAAGTTGTTTTGTGCAATATTAGTTTTAAGTAATATAATGACATGAATAGACATATTATACATGTTATTAAAAATTCATAATTGGTAAGTTTTTAATATGAATACTTTACAAACATATATTTAAATTAGGTTAGGTTCCCCGGTTAAAACTAACTTCGTGTCCTATAGGAAAATAGCTACTTACGATTTGACAGCGCTTGCCGCTTACGATCGCCATTTTGCTTACAAGCGCTTGTTAGCGCTTTTTTCTGTCAAACGCAGCAAATGTTTAAATGCGATTACGTTTGAGGTGTTTTAAGTTAGGTGCAATAATTTGTCTGTCTTCAAAGCAAGCTTGAATAGGATTTTGTTCATATGTATAATTTACAATCTAGGGCTTCATCCTTGCTTACATATAACTGGGATTGTGGTCAAGCACTGGCTTATAATAATTAATAGACTGCGATCCTCGATCTGTCTCGAATCTGCAAACCGTGACGATTTCAGCAACTTCTCTTAGTTCTTTAGAGACTTAATAATGTGTATATATATATATATATATATATATATATATATATATATATATATATATATATATATATATATATATATATATATATATACAAAGCGTGTTGTTTGTGGCAAATCATCTCTACAATATAGTGAAAGAAGATTAAATAAAATGTTTTTATGGTGAAGCGTGCGCCAAAAGCAGATTTTTTCACGGTTTATATGGACTGTTTTTTCGGCCCGCGCGCTATTTAATCGCCTTTCAAAATGATATATACTCTTTTATTGAAAAATAAAACATAATTCACTCACATATTTACTGGTGAACACATAGCCTAAATTTAATTGAAATTGATTTTATTACATTCGAATGAAACTGCTTTTTCACTTAGTACCTATGGTGAATACATAGCCTGAATTTAATTTAAATTGATTTCATTACATTCGAATGAAATTGCTTTTTCACTTAGTGGACGTACCTAAAATTGTAGGTTTTGAGGGAACTTTACGATCTTTTTTCATCGAGTGAAAACGTGCCAAACGTGTTTTGGCCATAATTCCCATTATTTCACCATAATAAATTCCATCATAAATTCACCATAATTCACTAAGAAAAATTTTTAATTTTCATAATGAATTTAAAAAATGTGGATTCGTAGTTTTCAAGAACTTTTTAAGGGTGAAAAATCTGCTTGTGGCGCCGACATCACCTTCAGTAGCTTAATATTCCATTCCAATTTAAAAACAAAACATAATATTGTAAATAATTTTAAACATTCTGTATATTTTACCTTGTTTAGCTAAACTTTTAACAGAACATCAGCGCTGCGGTAGATCTCACTGTAGCATTATGCTGAGTCAGTAGCTTTTTTGTACCTGTTATCCAGTATGAAACTTGTTATTAAGTTTTTTCTTGTAAAATAATTGCAGCAGCGAATAAACATGTTCTCTCTTTCTTCATGTCCATCATCAAAATAAATATGTGTTTTTTTTTAATCTGTGTCTGCTGTGATTATCTATAAATGTTTCCACATTTCAATTTAAGGCTCGTACATTTTAACTGTTGTTAAAAGCATGTGTTCAGTGTTTGTAATGTTGATAATTGTATATAATAATAATAATAATAAAAAAATAAATAATAAATGGCGTAGGGAATTGACGACCCCATCGCCCGCTGACGTAACAGTTAAGTGACAAAACTGCTACGTCAACGCAGTCAGTCAGCGCCTTGCGAGAGGTGTGAGCGCCGTGCCTCGGCAGAATTTAGGGTGCAGAGGCCCGTTTGATCTTATGGCCACACATGATACGGTGCCGGGCCTGGGCGTCTCCCGTTAATGGACGCCCAAATAATGGATGATGGATAAGAAGATAGTGCGCAAAGGGCCGCTGCCTGGGGGTCGCCGGGGCGCGTCTGGAGATGGCGCTGGACGCGGCAGCATGCGGGCCGCCAGCCGAGCGCGAGGAGCTGCACGGTCACCTAGCAGCCCTCCGCATCCATCATCCCCACCAGAAGGCTTGGTGTCGGCTGGGTCTTCTCGGACTCAGCAAGCGGCACCCGCCTCTGGTGGAGCACGTCGCATGCGTTGGTCACAAGTAATGAATGCAAACGCACTGCGGGCGTACTTTAGGGCAAAAGGGGAAGAAACTGGATGTTTGGCGTATCAGGCTAGGATGCATCGTCTTTTTGCTGAGCTGGAGCCATCTTTAACCGTCACAGAGCAAAACCTGGCAGTCCGAGTTCGGTATATCTTGCGCTCAAATATATTTGATGTCGCCGAACTCGAACGGCTACGACGTGAGGTTGTTCCCTCGTCGGATGAAAATGCTACTGCTGAGGATGCGGCGCCACAAATGGTAGAGTAACCCGCAAACGTGGATGCCGCCGTGAATACCCCAGTTGTGGTTGATTCAAACGATAATGGAACAGTCGCCCAGGAACTGGAATTAGAGCATATGAGGAGTACATTAGAAGAGGCGATTGTGGAAACGCGCAGTACGCCTCTCGAAAATCGACCGCGACTTCCCCGCATAGCCCTAAGCAAGCGGAATCGGGCTGTCGTGAGGGCTCTGAACCCAATGCTGGTGACCTATTTGGAAGCCAGCCGGGACCTTTGCGAGACGGACTCAATTCTTTTTGGCGCCGCGCTGGCAGTCTGCCGTATCATAGGCGCCAAGGTTTCCACGGCTGGACGTGCTACTGGCCATAGCAGCGCTATCCCAGCATGGAGAAGAAGAATTGAGGAACGTATCGCAAAGGCTAGAGCTCTCATCGGCAGACTGATATGCTTCAGATCAGGCAATAACAGACCAGGAATTGTGCGCACCGTCAGGATGGCGTTTGCTGGGACAAATGTCAGTTTGTCCCAGCCGGATATAACGCAAAAACTGACGGAGCGCATAGATGATCTGAAGCAGGAAAGCGGATTCGGCGATATACCGAGGGGTCGACACGGTTCAACCAGAATCGTCTCTTCCAGAGTGATCAGAAGAGGCTCTATGAATCATTGGAGCGACCAATGGTAAGTGGAACGGGCCGAGCACCGAATCAGGCCGACACCGTAGCATCCTGGCGCGGCCTGTGGTCAGAGCCCGTAAACCACAGCGAGGGCCCTTGGACGGAAGTTGTGGCGAGTCAGTGTGCGTGTATTACGCCCATGGACCCCGTCATCATAACGCCGGATGACGTAGCTGAGGCGGTCCGTAGGGCCCCGAACTGGAAAAGTCCGGGGCTTGACGGGCTGTATCACTACTGGCTGAAGGGGTTCATGGTGTGTCACTCTGTGCTCGCCCGACAGTTTCAAGAGGCTCTCAATCAGAAGTCGCTCCCAAGCCTCTTCACTACTGGGATCACTTATTTGGTTCCTAAAGACCAGGGTACCACAGACCCGAGCAAATACCGCCCCATCATGTGTCTACCGACCATATACAAGACACTAACATCCATTTTGAGCGCGAGAATCACTCGTCACCTGGACTCAAATCATGTGATGTCGCGCGCTCAAAATGGATGTCGGGGCGGTGGTCGTGGAACCAAGGAACCACTCCTCATTGACGCGGTCATTGGCAAAGTGGTGAAACGCAACCGTCGGAAATTCTCCGCCGCCTGGATAGACTACAGAAAGGCATTCGACTCGGTGCCCCATACATGGCTAAAGAGAGTCCTCGAGCTGTACAAGATAGACTGTACAGTTAGAGACTTCCTTGAGCAGTGTGTGGGGCAGTGGAGTACGATCCTTTGTCATCTGGGCGAGCGGATGATGGCTGCGGAGAACCACATAAGGATAAGAAGGGGTATCTTCCAGGGCGATTGTCTGAGTCCAATCTGGTTCTGCCTCTCTCTGAACCCTCTCAGTACCTTACTGGAGGGCTCCGGGAGGGGATTTCAGCTACGGAAAGGAGGGACAAAAGTGACCCACCTTTACTATATGGATGACCTCAAGTTCTTCGCCTCCAGTCGCTCCCATCTTATGGAATTGCTAAACATCACTTGTGAATTTAGCAATTCCATTAGAATGGAGCTGGGGACGGATAAGTGTGTGGTCCTCCATGTTGAAGGGGGAAGGGTTGCTAACTCTGACGGCATAGACTTATCTATGCCCGTCAACTTAACAACCCTTTCCGATGCTGAAACATACCGATACCTGGGTATGTCACAAAACATCGGTATCGATGAGACTGGTATGTCACAAAACATCGGTATCGATGAGACTGGTTTGAAACAGTCAGTTTGCGACGTGTTTTATGCACGCTTGACCAAGGTGCTTAACAGCCTTTTGTCCGGTGTGAATAAGGCACACGCATATAACGGCTGGGTCATGCCTGTCCTCATGTATACCTTTGGCATACTCAGGTGGACTCAGACTGAACTTAACGCCCTGGATAGAAAAGTCCGCACTACCATGACGTCCCATAGGATGCATCATCCGAGATCGTAGGTAATGAGGCTGTACTTGCCGCGGAAGCATGGTGGTCGTGGCTTATTGAACGCGCTCACCATGCATAATCGCGAAGTGTGCAGCCTCCGTGATTACTTCCTGGCGAGATCGGATGATCCATTCTATAAGGACATCATTTCTTGTGATAAAGGACTTACCCCTCTATCCTTAGCCAACAAGCAATGGCAAGACCCGGCAGTACAGAGCATTTCCGACCGGGAGACCGTATGGAAGGAGAAGGAGCTCCACGGGAGGTTCTACAAGGCTCTACATGAGCCTTTCGTAGACACAGTAGCCTCCCTCCACTGGCTACGCTTTGGTGATCTCTTCGGGGAAACCGAGGGTTTTGTCTGTGCAATACAGGATCAGGTTATTAAGACCAACAACTATCGTAGATACATCCTAAAGGATGGCACCGTCGACGTCTGTCGAGCTTGTCGCCATCCCGGGGAGTCACTTAGGCATGTCATCTCCGGTTGTTCGGCGCTTTCTAACTCTGAGTACTTGCACAGGCACAACCTAGTAGCCAGAATTCTTCACCAGGAGCTCGCTCTGAAATACGGTTTCGTGGATCGGAAATTGCCGTATTACAAGTACTTGCCGGAAGCCGTGCTCGAAAATGATCGCGCCAGGCTCTATTGGGACCGGGCCATCATCACAGACAGGACTATTCTTGCGAATAAGCCTGATATTGTGCTGATGGACCGATCACAGTCAAGGATATTTTTGGTCGACATTACCATTCCGTATGACGAGAACCTCGTGAAAACCGAAACAGATAAGGAAACAAAATATCTGGACCTGGCTCACGAGGTAACTGACATGTGGGGTGGTCTGCCGACCGAAATTATTCCTGTAGTCGTTTCTGCAAACGGGCTAATCCCAGTCAGCCTCTCGGGTCATCTGAGGCGGCTGGGACTACGTGGCGGACCGCTCCAGGCTCAAATGCAGAAGGCGGTGCTCCTCGATACCGCCCGCATCGTCCGCCGGTTTCTTTCCCTTTCCCCCTAACCCTCGGCCGTTTGGTCTCCCCTGCCGAGGGCCTCCATCTGGTTGGGCTTTTACTTATTTATGTATTTTTATATTTATTTTATGTTATTGATATTTATGAATATATTTATCTTTTCATCTTCATTTATAATCATATATTTATAGAACCCAACCAGATGAGAAAACTATATTGATACCCCACAATAATAAAAAGTTATTAATTCAAACAAACACAGAATATCTTAATTTCTAGGATACAAACATTTTAAGACACAGCTTAACAATAAATACAATTCAGTGAACATCTGTGTCTGACCTACATAAATTAATTTCTGTGTTTTAGACAGCAGCGCAACATAAAATGATCAAAAATCGTTACCTTCTAGTTGTAGAGTGCCTACTTTCACTACCTTGTAGAGATGTGATGATTTGCCACAATCTTGTGTGCAGATTGTCTAATATGACACTGACACTGCATGCTGTGACCGGCCTGAATATTAACTTTTAAGTTTAAGTTTTTCAAAAACGTAACCCCCACTAGAAATATTGTGGTATCAGTTTACACACGTAAATTGCACAAGGACAAAAATCCAGACCCGGAACAATTAATTGTCGGTCGTACAAATACCTACGCGCGCCTATCAGCGGCCGTTGAACTTCTGATATTAGCGAGCAGTTTATCCCGCCATCTATTGCAGACCTCAAGATGTTTTGTTTTTCCATAGTTGTCCCTTATGATGCAAACGGAACTAAATTGAAAGTAATACTATTGTTTATTCAGATCATATACGATTTTACGTCAATAACGTAAGTAATAATATGAGATGCTGACATAGATAGCTATTAATAATTTGTTTTGAATTATTAACTGCTACACAAGTCTAACCCAAGAGCTACCACACCTAAAGCCGTGGTAGCTCAAGGGCATACAGCTTGCAATATCACAGTACACGAGTAATCCGGGTTCGATACCCGCCGGCACAATTTTTTTTTTGCGCCCGAAGCAAATATGGGCAACCCTCCGGAAAGCGGGGGAGGGAGGTTGGGAATGCTCATAGCATACCACGCAGCCGGCTGCGTGGTTATGTGGTGACTTTTACCCAATAAACCCAACCTTTTAGGAATTGGCTTAACGATCTGACTAGAGATCTCTAAGCCGTATACGAACGCGACCCTCCTTGGCAGAAAGGAGGGCGCAAGCGGCGAAAAGCCGCTTAGAAGAGTGCCTAACTAACGCAAATTAAGGGATGTGTTATGTACGCTCGGCCTGAGCCGCCAGGAGGCAGTTCAGGTCAGCCGAAAGCTTGTTGGGGGGGGGGGGGGGTCCGAGAGAGTTTCTCGGTCTGCGCACACTATAGCGAGTGTGGATAGGGGCTGCATAGGCAGCTGTCTCACGAATGACATGATTTGGGTGGGACTCTGAGGCTTTGAAAAATCTCTCAGAGAGTGATTGGCGGCACAAATGTAATTTTTAATTGCAATTTTAAGTGCTGATTTACCACGTGTTCGGGGATGAAGGAAAATATCGCGAGGAAAACTGTATGTCTGAGAAATAAGATAAAATATTTCGAAGACATGTGAAGTTGGCAGCACGGCGGACGTTTCCTTGCTCTAAAATCCTCTCAAAAGTGAGACGGTCATGATAGCAAGTCATGATAATAATTACAGATCAGTATTCATAAATTCCCTAATCCCGTCAAATTTTCAGGAAGAAGCGGATGAAACTACACCTCCTCCAGAAGAACACGTTCCTGGTTTAAATCTAGAGTTTTTACGGCAACTGATCTCACTAGCGAAGATTATGGTGCCGAGTATACGAAGCCAAGAGGTGGCGTTGCTGACAGCGCATACGCTCTGCCTCTTCTCCCGAACCTTCCTCTCAATATATGTTGCCTCTTTGGAAGGATCTATTGGTAAGTTAACTAAAGAACTAGAAGTGATTTCCATAGCATGTAAAGTTTTTCTTACATGTGTGGCGGCGCTGTCGTCGCGCCACAAGCGAAACATATCGAAGCCTAAATCGCGCTATCAAAGTTCCGAATCATAAACAGTATATATAGAACAGCTCCGAACTATCACACGGAGCGTTGGCCGCTCCCCGGGCAGAACAACTTGCTCGGCGGGAGATCTCCCCTTTTTCTTCTACGGCCACACATGGAAAGGTGATTAACAAGCACATGGTCAACCTACTACCTACGAAACATAACAAAATACGATTTACATTACCATGTAGTGGTGGTATAAAAATGTTCAGCAGTAGACTTATTACTGCTTGTAACAGTAACGGATAATCTGAAGTACACTGCCGAACGGAACCCTTCTTCATAGCATTTTTTACAGCATTGGGTGACAAACGAGCACACAGTCCACCTGATGGTAAGTGGATGCTGTGGTCCATAGGTATACACGTTTATCCTCGATTAAGAATCAAAATACAAATACGTTGTCACCCCTGAGGACTAAGACGGAATGCCTTGATTCCAGTAAAAAGGGTCTCTGGTTCTCTACACTCACCATACGAAACACAGCAGCATCAAGCTACTATTCTATGAGAGCGTGGTCCTGCCCCGGTCGGACCGACACATTCGTACTACAACTATAATATAGCTGCAGCGTGGCTCTACCACGTGAACCTATGAGGCACCTAATGAGGTTTACGTTGCCTCATAGGATGTGTAAATTTCGTGGCTTGTTGGAAAGCGACCTATCGGTTTGCCAGGATGTCCCCGCTTCTCGAGCTCCATGCCCGGGGTGTAATTTTGAGCTGGTGGATTTGATATTCGCCATAGTCGCCACACTTGGATGGCAGTTTTGAATTAATTCGAGATCAGGAAGATGCTGCCGCTCATCTCCTGTTCAGTTTCCCTCTGTCGCCTCTTACGACACCCACGGGACGATCTGGAGAAGTGTAATCTCTTACGTCACCACTACATGGTGGAATATAATAATAACTATAGAAGCATTTCTTATATTTACGCGAACACTACAAATAAACTACTTTTACGGATTTTATCGCATTTAATTTAAGTATTTTTAATTCCCGACGTTTCGGGTGCTTTTTAGCAACCATGGTCACAACGAACTGTAACTGTAATAAATAATAATTAAAAAAGCTGAAGGTATTCCGGATTAACACTGACATCGAGACGTCATTCATCTCAGTCCCCCGAAACGTCGGGAATTAAAATTAAACGCAATAACTATAGAGTAATAATAATAATAATGTCCTCCAGGCCGATTTCGGTCACGGCGACCAGTCTCAACGTAGACTAGCCATCTGCCCATGGCAGGGTTATAGTGCCCAAGTGTATGCACAAGCACAGGTGCACTTTCTATTCCCTCACTCTCATTGTCCGATGAGACGACAATACGACACGACTGGAGAGAGGTCGGGAGCAGGAGCAAAGGCTTTACGTGCTTTCCGAGGTTGAAACACCGCCAACTTCCTGACTCCGGGTTGCTACTGAAAAATTCTTATAAAAAGATTTTGAATCGACCCGGGATTCGAACTTAGGACCTCATGATCATCAATCGCGTTTACGTTCAATAGACCAACGAGTCAGTCAAATAGAATAATGATCATTTAAATATAAAAACATACCCATAACACATGCGTTAGTAAGCTTTGTTAACATTATTTCATCTGTGGTTATGGGAAGCGAAATATTGATGTATTCGAAGATTTTTGACTCACGAAGTTATTTTTTCTTTCACAGTAAGACACATAGTCCAGAAGGACCTTCGCCGCTTCACCTCTCTGCTCGTCCAATGGTTCGGTATCGCGATACCAGCTACCTTCATTAACTCTATGATCCGTTACTTGGAAAGTCGCTTGGCGCTCGCCTTCCGTACCAGATTGGTGAACCACGCGTACGACCTGTATTTCAAAAATCAAACCTACTACAGAGTGGCTAATCTAGATGCTAGAATAGAAAATGCCGATCACAGGTTAGTAATATTTTTAAAGCTGATTTAAAAAAGAACGACGATCACGCCTGCTTACGCGATATCTTCGTCAAATGGGAACCGATTTTAATCATTCTTCTTTTATTAAATGGGTTGTACTTCGGTGGTTGTACGTGGTAGAGCCCCGCTGCAGCTATATCGTTGAATTGGTCAGCTCAACTGGGGAAAGACCACGCTCTCACAGAATACCAGCGTAAAATAGCAGCTTAATACTGCTGTGCTTCGTATGGTGAGTGTAGAGATCCGGAGACCTTTATTTACTGGAAACGAGGCATTCCATCTTGGTCCTCGGGGGTGACAACGCATCTGCGTTTTGATTCTTAATCCACCAGGCCACAGCATCCACTTACACTTGACGTTAAATAGACTGTGTGCTCGCATATCACCCTTTTTCTATAAAAAAAATAATTCTTTAAAATATGTGTTAGCAACGACTTCAGAATGAGAAATTATTTCATTCTTTGTAGTTTATTTAAGTCAGTTTGACTTTAAAGGTATTTATTAATTTATATTTTACAGTTTAAAATAGGCAGATACTATTTTTTTTTTCATACAAAATAAGGGTGACAAACGAGTTTATAATCCACTTAATGGGAAGTGGATGTTGTGGTCAATAGACACCTACATCAATCCTTAATTAAGAATCAAAAAGCAGATGCGTTGCATACTGTCTCCGGTTCCCTTTACTCATCATACGAAACACAACAGCATTATGTTGCGTTATTTTACGCTGGTATACTGTGAGAGCGTGGTCCTGTAGCTGGAGCTTTTTTATAGAATAATAGTGACAAACGAGCACACAGACCATCTGGTAGTTTTTGGATACTGTGGCCTATAGACCTGATGACCCTGATGATTAAGATGCAATGCCTCGTTTCCAGTAAAAAAGGGTCTCCGGAATTCTACACTCACCATACTGAATATATCAATATTAAGCTGCTATTTTGTGCTGCAACCATAAGCAGCTTAGCTGTACCACTTTACCTCTTAAAAAGTTTAGTTTAACCATGTAATTTTGTCCCCCAGATTAACAGAGGACGTTTCGGTGTTCACACAGTCTGTGGCCCACCTCTACAGTTCGCTCACAAAGCCGTGCTTCGACCTGCTCCTCATCGTGCTTACCCTGGCCAGCTACTCCAACAAGATGAAGGGCAACATCTTCCTAGGTGAGAGTTATTAACGACTATTATTTTTTGTCGTCAAACATATATATATATATATATATATATATATATATATATATATATATATATATATATATATATATATATATATAGTTTACGGGCTGATAAATTTGAGAAAAAAGATGTTTATATCGCCAACGTTTTATAACTTACTGATTAAAGTAGATGAAAAGTGCCTTATTTAACATAGGCTTCACTGTTCAGCTGTTATCAGAATCAAATAAAACTTTCTTAATCCGCTTTTTCTAACGTTCCGCCCCGGATTCGCACGGGTGATTTCAATATCTCGACAACAGTGCCACCTACCGGGTCCAATTGTGAATCGAAACCAACCAGGGATCAAAACAAAATTCGTCAAAATCGTTCGAGCCGTTTTCGAGTTTTTAGCGTGACTAACAGACAGCAATAGATTTTTATATATAGAGATTAATGTTTTTAAGGTCCTTTTTTATGTAAAAAGTTACGTATACCATTTTGGGCAAATTTTCAAATTACGACAAAAATAAGTGGGTAGGTGTAAAAAGTACTCTTAATTTGTTTCCTAATATTAAAGGTTTAGAAAAATACAACTTTATTCAATTATAAACATTTAATGAATCTTTACTGCTTATTAATTATACAGGGTTATTTTTAAAAGAGTATCTATTTTTTTTATTTAAGTTCGAATATATAAATTATGACATATCGTTATTGCAGTTTTTGAAAATACGAGTAATTAATACCTGCTTTATTTGAAATTATCCCAAATTGAATGTAATTTATTGGCAACGCTCCTGTGTGTGCGATTCTCAATTTTTTTGTCTACTGTTTACTTTCTTAGTGACACGCCCACTACTAATGCTTATCTTAATAACTACATGACGCGAATAACGATTACAATTTTCTGACTACACACACACACTTAACGGGCTTAGGATAGTCATAATAAATGAAATAAAATAAAAAAAACGACGGGTTGCACTCCGGGAGTGCCGGCATAAGTTAAAACTTGAATGTTAACGTTGTGCATTTTTGATATTTTGGAATGATTAGAGAATAATTTTGCATGAATTGCTTTAATTATCACACACGAACATTCGCGCAAGCGCCCTGCGCCGTCTTAACGAAACAGCAGGCGCAGGCATACATTTTCGCCGCGCCGTAGAAAGGGAGTGGGATACTTCCTCTCCTACGCCGCGCCGGCTGTCTCTCTCTCTCCATCCGTCTTACGAATTTTCGATCAGAGTCACGCGTCCTGACGCGAGTTTAACATTTTTTACCCATTACAAAAAAGTGTACAACGCCGCTAAAGAAGTTTTCACTTCAAAAATATTTTGGCTTATCAAGGACATAATCGAAGACTGTCATTATTATGGTGTATTTAAACAATAGGAATACACTATCTACAACTAAATTACGCAAGTAATCCCAATAACTAACATTGGTACCTCAAAATGGAATCTGTTTCTCTCCACACATAGACGAGCAAGTTTTTTAAATTATTTTTTACACATAATCTGTGCTTGAATACTTTGAACTCAAGTGAATACAGCAATAATTTTGCTGCTGCGGTCTTCATAACTTTGGGCCTCTTTCACGTAAACACAGCTCTTTTTTTCACCCCACAGATAAAAGTCTAATGGCGAAAGGTCCGTCGAATTTTCAGGCCGTAATGTAGGATCTTCATGCGCAATCCACCTATTTTTATATTATCGCTCACTGCACTTGAATCGTTTGATTAATTATCAGTTGCTCTTCGATTGGTAGGTACACCTACGTTAATTTCTTACCGCGGTAAAGACTCACTTTTCTATAATATTTGCGCACAATGAAAACTTTCGTTACTTAAAATGTAACTCCAGACCATTTCGTAGTTTCAAAGTATTCGCGATTCGAGTATTTTCGTTCCGTCGTTGGTAAAAAAAGTGACACTATCTACTAAGAAAATGAAAATAGTACACGTGAACGTAATAAGTTCACGGTCAACACTGCAAGCTGTCAGCCGGCCGGGTGGACGTAGGTACCAAGCAATGTAACGGTTAATGGAAGGTACAAGGTTCCTAAATCTAAAACCAAGAAGCACTTACGAATGTGTACGTGTGTAGTATAATGGTAGGCGTCAGATATTTATGAACAACAATCAGTTAAAATAATGCATTACCACGCATTTTGAATTTAAATGGGCGTATATTGTCAAATAACCCTGTATATTTTGCCGCCCAGCCGACGCCCGTGCGATTCAATTTGGTTTATCCCCGAAATTGAATATATTTCCGCGAGCGTGATTGTTCCGTCGCCTTGTCATCATTAAGTCTCTGCGGTATCTGTTTCGTCGAGATTCTGTAGGATTTTCATAGTCTTGCGTGTGTGCCAGGGCCGGGCATCGCCACGGTGGTGGTGTGCCTGACGGGGCAGCTGCTGCGGCTGCTGAGCCCACGCTTCGGCGCGCTGGCGGGCGAGGAGGCGCGCATGCGCGCTAACCTGCGCCATGCGCACAGCCGCCTCATCACCCACGCCGAGGAGGTCGCCTTCTACGGCGGACACCAGGTGACACCGTCTTATTCATCGTCACTGTTACAGCCTGTTAAGAGTCCACTGCTAAACATGGACCTTCCCATAGACTGTCTCATGGGGGGATATTTGCCATATTTGCCACGCTAGACAAGCGTAATGGTAATCGCAGTTTATTTTTGTTTTTAGTCGTTATTAGAAAGACGCTACTGTCCATTTCCTGATTTCTTCCCATCTCTCACCTTTTACGGCACCCACGGGATGATATATGGTAGTGGATATTCTTACATTCACGCTCCAATTCGTCCAGTTCGAATGAAGCATCTTCCTGCCCCCTGGCTCACTGCCGATATAAAAAAACTTCAAGAAAAAAAGAACATAGCGAAATCTAAATATCGTATGAATCCTAATGATTCTAACCGAGAGAAATATAACAGGGCACGAAATCGCTGCAATATGGTGTGTAGAGATAGTCAACGACGCCATATCCATAAATCTGTTGTTGAGGAAGATAACTCAACTAAAGTTTGGAACTTTCTCAAATCTCTAGGGGTTGGAAAAGCAAAGCGTAATGTAGAATCTCTTAATTTGAATTTAAATAAGCTTAATGCTCATTTCCTCTCTAGCGCCACTATAGACAGTGCTACGAAGAAAAATACACTTGCTCAACTTTCTGCTATATCAACTCCCAATTTTTCCTATTTTGTCTTTAGCCAAGTTACTGTCAGTGATGTTAAGAAGAATATATTAGCCATTACTTCCGACGCAGTTGGTTCTGACAGCATTAGTCGTAAGATGATTATCCCAATACTCGATCTTTTAGCTCCTATACTTACACTTATTTTAAACCGTTCCCTTGACACCAGTGTTTTTCCTTCATCCTCGAAAGACGGCCTAGTAACTCCACTCCCTAAAAAATCTAATCCGACATATGAAGATTACCGTCCTATATCCATCCTTTCCTTTCTCTCTAAAGTACTCGAGCGCCTAATATACCAACAGCTGAGCAAATTCCTGTCCAATCACAATCTTTTGAATTAATTCCAATCTGGTTTCCGACCCGGCCATAGTACGACTACGGCTTTGGTTAGAATCACTGATGATATTCGCCTGGGCATGGATAGTCAGCAGGTTACAGTATTGACATTGCTTGACTTTAGTAATGCCTTCAATACTGTAGACTTTGATGTTTTACTCGCTGTCCTAAGTTCTCTTAACATATCTCCTGAAGTAATTGGTTGGTTTCATAGTTACTTGCAAGGGCGCCGGCAACGTGTACAAATTCAAGACACGTTTTCTGACTGGTCTGCTGTCAAAGCTGGCGTCCCACAAGGTGGCGTGTTGTCTCCTCTATTGTTCTCTATTTTCATCAATTCGATCTGTTCCCACATAACTTCTCTTTACCACCTATATGCAGACGATTTACAAATCTACTCTCAATGTAAGATTGTGGATCTCCCCAATACAATTAGATTAATTAATGAAGATCTTATTCGTATTTCTCATTGGTGTAATTCATTTGGGCTTAAAGTTAATCCACTGAAGACTCAAGCCATTATTATTGGGAGTTCGAAATTAATCTCTCGGTTAACTTTGTCGCTGCTCCCGCCAATCATATTCGATGGGACACTTATCCCATACAGTGACAAAGTTAAGAATTTAGGCATTATGTTCGATCAGACTTTGTCTTGGGGACCGCAAGTTAGTGAAATAAGTAAAAAAATGTTTGCCGCAGTTGGTTCACTTCGAAGATTACGCAATGTTCTCCCCATTCCTACTAAAGTTGCGCTGGCTCAGTCTCTTCTTTTACCGATCCTTGACTACGCGGACACTTGTTATCTTGACCTAACATACGAGCAACTTAATAAACTTGAGCGGCTTCAAAATTGTTGCATAAGGTTTATATTTGGGTTACGAAAGTATGACCACATATCCGAATTCCGCCATAAGCTCAAGTGGCTCCCGATTCGTCTTCGCAGGAATACTCACATTCTTCATCTTCTTTACTGCATTCTGTTCAATCCGACCACTCCTTCTTATTTGAAAGACCGATTTATATATTTAAGTAGTTTACGATCTCAAAATAATCTCCTTCTAAGTACCCCTAGACATTCCTCTTCCTTCTATTCTAATTCTTTTACGGTTACCGCTATACGACTATGGAATTCTCTCCCCTTACATATTAAAAAATCTAAATCTCTTCCTATATTTAAAAATAAATTAAAACTTTATTACCTTTCCTCTTAAGTTACTACCTGTCGTCATTCATTTTTTTTTCTTTTTCTTTAATCATTTATGTTCTTCTATTTATCTTTCTTTATCATATTCTGTACACCCCTTCCGCTATCTTTAAAATAGTATCCTCTGCCCTAAGGTTGCCTGGAAGAGATCGCTGTTTTAGCGATAAGGCCGCCTGTTGTACCAATGTCCCTTTAAATATATAAATAATGTAATATGTTCCTTGGTGTACAATAAAGTATATTTTACTTTACTTTACTTTTACTTACACCGCCACTACTCGGTAAGGGAAAAATAATCTTCACAACAATGTATGAAACTAAAAAAAAGTTGAATGAACTGTGTGTAAGACGATATGCGTAAGAAAGGAATAACTCATGAGATAACTGCTAATGGAGGAGAATAGAGAAGGAAGACATATTAGCCGACTCGAAATAACTTGTAATAAGAACAAAGAAAAGATCGGTGTTAAGATAAAGTGTCAATTCGACTCTCCATGACGAGGGAAACTCACCACCAATCATCTCGCGGCGCGAGAGTACCATGCTGGATGTGTGGCTTACATAAGTCTAGGTACACAAAGCACTCTTCTCCTTAAACAACAAGTCAAGTGGCACTGATAGTGTTACTCTTATTGTGCTGAAGATGTGTGCTCCGGAGCTGACAACTGTTCTAAGCATCTTCTCACACATCTAAGGCACAGGCAGTACAGACCAGGAGGAGGGGTGCATATTTATTGATAGCTCAGGGCTGTCAGAACTCAGGCACTGTATACAGTCTCACTCTTGGAAGTACTGTAGACTAAGATAGCCTGAAAAATTAGGAGAATATTATTTTTTATAGAATAAAAGTTAAAACAAACACGCAGTCCATCTTATTGTAAGTGTATGCTGTTTCCCATAGACATCTAAATTCATCAATAAGGATCAAAATGCAGATGCGTTGTCAACCCTGAAGATTGAAATTGAAATTAAATATTAATTTAATATTTTAATTACCACTTTGTCCTCTTTAACGTTTTGTATTGTCTAGGTGGAACTGGGCCAGCTTCAATCAGCGTATAAGCAACTGGTGGCGCAGATGACGACGGTGTTCAACAAGAAGCTGTGGTATGTGATGCTGGAGCAGTTCTGCATGAAGTACGTGTGGTCCGGCACGGGGATGGTGATGCTGGCGTTACCCATTCTCACTGCAAGGAAGACTGATGGTGAGATTTATTGCTTTGTATTATCCGTTTTGTTTGTCGTGTGGTGGTAACGTGGAGATCCATCGTTCCATTTTGTGTTCCATGTTTCATGGGTTTCGTAAAAGGAGACTATGGGTGTTCAAAAAGGATCTTATGTGGTTGATCCATGCTGCAGCTATGTTATGGTTGTAGTACGAATGGGTCGGCTCGACCAGGTAAGCTATGCCCTCACAGAATACCAGCGTGAAATCGCAGCTTAGTGCTGCTGTGTTTCGAATGATGAGTGTAGAGAAAAGGAAACTTTTTACTGGAAACGAGGCATTTCACGTCCAGATGGTATAGATGGTATTGCGAGTTTTGTTGCGTTTTGCGATGGTGAAATTGAGCGGCTGGAATTAGTCGTAACAATTCTTTTGAGCACTCCCCATGGTAGATGCGATGGAATATAGAAAGAGCTCTTCGCAGCGCCACAGTGACTCCTGGACAGAAGAGGAATCTTACCATCTATAATTCATGTGAAACATCTATTGGCGCGCCTTGGCAGTAAAACAGACTCGTATGCCGTGACGACACACGGCATGGCGCTGTCTAATGCCGTCATGCCGCCTCCACGCCACCGCTCTCAACTCCCTTGTATTGCGTGCGCGTACACTATACACTTCGTTGCGTCTGTGTGAGTCGTGTTGTGCGTGTGCATTACTATTTCACCATAGTATAATTTATACGTTCACTGCTTGTATAAATGGAAGTGGAAACGTTTTTATTTAATATAGATTATAAATAGTGCTTATTGAAATCACTCTTATCAATTTAACACTGGTATGAAAATACCTGTCTCCTGGAAAGGGCCAGCAAGAAACCCAGCGTGACATTTTTCGTAAAAAATAACAACTTACAATTGTTTAATATGCTACACAATAATTAATACACACTTTGTAATTCCTTTAACTTTATACTTCTTTATTGGTTTTCATTTTTTTATAGGATAGGGTGACAAACGAGCACACAGTCCACCTGATGGTAAGTGGTTGCTGCGGCCCAGAGACATCTACATTTATCCTCGATTACGAATCAAGATGCAGATGCGTTGTCACCCGTGAGGACTTAGGTGGAATGCCTCGTTTCCAGTAAAAAGGGTCTCCGGTTCTTTACACTCACCATAAGAAACACAGCAGCATTAAGCTACTATTTTACGCTGGTATTCTGCGAGAGCGTGGTCATTCCCCGGTCGAGCCGACCCATTCGTGTTACAACTATACTACTAATATAACTGCAGCGTGGCTCTACCACGTAAATAGTTATTCATATAAACACATATCATATTCATTAGTTATAAATTCTACCATCAACTATTTTGTTACACATCAGTCGAGCGTTCCATGACAGGCAACTTTTTAAAAAAAAATTACATTATGATTTCTCCAGATGGCAGTAACGAGGGAATAAGCGCGCGAACGGAATACATGACGACTTCGCGGAATCTTCTCAACTCCGCTGCAGATGCGATCGAGAGACTTATGTCTAGCTATAAGGTAAGTTCTTAAACCTTTAATGTTAAATGTTGGATGTGATAAGAGACTTCACTACCGGCCACCATTCGGTGGGTGTCTGAAGAAACCTGAAGCAGGATTTGGGCAGCAGCAACTGTTTGATAACAACTCGAAAGAATTAAAAAAAGCTGTCAACGCCCTGCCAGTCTTGGCAATCACGGCAAATTTGCTCTTGCCAAAGAAGGCAAATCATGGGCCAAAATTACGTTCAGCACTAGACGTTGTTAGCAGAGATTTGTTTCTGAAGGTAAATGGTGACGTTTTTCTGATTGATATCGCCAAAAGTATCAATTATTACCAAATAAACACGATTATTTTTATAGCCATCCATTACGGTATAAAAAAACCGGGTGGGGCTGTGTCGGGGCACACTGCCGTAGTTGTAGCGTTGTGTCAATGAGACACTTTTAGTGTTAGAAATGAGAGAAAACGCCTCGTCGGTTTAAGTCAATCTGCGCGTTGTCCCTTCTCCGCCAACTTTTCCCCACTCTGAAGTAAAAGGTCGTAACAGTGAGCTGACTATACATGGTTATGTTCCTGTGTGTGCTATTTAATTCACGTTTTCTTTTAGCTCAATTTTTTGTCTACTGTTTACTTAGTCACACGCTTACTACTAATATTTAGGGTAATAACTACACGACGCGAATTATGATTCCAATTTTCTCTACTCATTTTTAACGAGTTCAGGATTGTCATAATAAATAAAATAAAATAAAATATTTTTGCTTATCAACGACTTGACCGACGACTGTCATTATTATGGCGCATTTTAAACGTTGGAATAACCTATTTACAACTAAATTATGCAAGTAGTCCACATAACTTATATTGGTACCTCAGGATGGAATACCCGGTTTCTCTTTATGCATAGACGAGCACGTTTTCTTAATTTTTTTATACTAATATTACTTGTGCTTAAACACTTTTTACTTTCTAAAACGCAGCAATAATTTTACTGTGACGATCTTCATAACTTTGGGCCTCTCTGACGTAAATACGTCTATTTATTTCACCTTACAGATAAAGTTCATACAGTTAAAGTTGCAGTGAGTTGGCAGGTCATAGTATAGGGTCTTCATGCGGAATTAACCTGTTTTCACTATTTAAATTATCACTCACTGCACTTGAATAGTTTGATTAGATGTAAAAGTTAAAGTAAAGTTACAGCCTATATACGTCCCACTGCTGGGCTCAGGCCTCCCCTCATTTCTGAGAGGGTTTAGGGCAAGGAAGTGTCCGCCGCGCTGCCCAAATTCGTGTTGACGAACTTCACATGTCTTCGAAATATTTTTTTTTCATATTCCTCAGACATGCAGGTTTCCTCACGATGTTTTCATTCACCGCCGAGCACGTGGTAAATCAGCACTTAAAATTGCAATTAACAATTTCATTGGTGCCGGCGGGGATCGAACCCGGGTTACTCGCGTTCTGTTATATTTACAGCGAGCGTTAACCACTGAGCTACCACGGCTCTTAGATGATGATTAGATGTAAATTGTTCTCCAATTGGTAGGTTACCGTACCAACCTACCAATTGAAGAACAATTTACTTTTAATTTAATTTTACTTCATTGCTTAAAATGTAACAATGTTCTATTTCATAGTTCTAAAGGATCAGCGGTTCGAATATTTTCATTCCGTGGTTGGTAAAGAAGCGACACTACCTACGAAAATATAAAAATAGCACAAGCGTAAGAAATGATGTCACGATCAACATTTTCAACTGTCGGCCAGCAGAAACCTAGTGAAGAAGTTTACGGAAGGGAAGGACGCGGGAAGACTCGAGACAAAGTATCTAAATTTGTAACCAAGTGACCCTTAAGAATGTGTACTGCGTAATAAAATAGTAGGCGTTAGTTATTTTAAATGACAAGCAGTTAAAATTATGCATTATCACGCATTCTGCATTTACAAGATAATTGGACACAATGTTAAAAGATTTTTTTGTATTTTTTTTTATTATTCGCCTTTTTTATTTATTCTGAACCTTTGCTGCAAATTTGGGCGTATATTGCAAAATAAACCTATATATATTGTCATGTAGTATTTCTCAATGCTATTCTACGAGAGAGTGACACTCCTTGTAACGTGTCGGCCTGTGTGTATGGCAGGAGGTGGTGACGCTGGCGGGGTACGCGACGCGCGTGTCGGACATGCTGCTGGTGTTCGGTGAGGTGGCGCGCGGCCGCTGCGTGCGTGCCGTACACACCGCCTCCCCGCACCCCGGCTTCCAGGTCACGTTCCGCGAGCGCCAGCCCGTGCCTCAGGGTAAGTGCACTCCGCCTCCCCGCACCCCGGCTTCCAGGTCACGTTCCGCGAGCGCCAGCCCGTGCCTCAGGGTAAGTGCACTCCGCCTCCCCGCACCCCGGCTTCCAGGTCACGTTCCGCGAGTGCCAGCCCGTGCCTCAGGGTAAGTGCACTCCGCCTCCCCGCACCCCGGCTTCCAGGTCACGTTCCGCGAGCGCCAGCCCGTGCCTCAGGGTAAGTGCACTCCGCCTCCCCGCACCCCGGCTTCCAGGTCACGTTCCGCGAGCGCCAGCCCGTGCCTCAGGGTAATTGCACTCCGCCTCCCCGCACCCCGGCTTCCAGGTCACGTTCCGCGAGCGCCAGCCCGTGCCTCAGGGTAAGTGCACTCCGCCTCCCCGCACCCCGGCTTCCAGGTCACGTTCCGCGAGCGCCAGCCCGTGCCTCAGGGTAAGTGCACTCCGCCTCCCCGCACCCCGGCTTCCAGGTCACGTTTCGCGAGCGCTAGCCCGTGCCTCAGGGTAAGTGCACTCCGCCTCCCCGCACCCCGGCTTCCAGGTCAGGTTCCGCGAGCGCCAGCCCGTGCCTCAGGGTAAGTGCACTCCGCGTCCTCGCACCCGGGCTTCCAGGTCACGTTCCGCGAGCGCCAGCCCATTCTCCAGGATAAGTGCATGGTGTGCACTGGTACAATTTAAACTAAGAATGAACTACAACCGGTAACAATACTGGCTCGCTACACCCTTCGGACCGGAGGGCAGTAGTGCAAGCATTGCTGTTTATTGACAAAAATTGGTAAGAAGTTGGTGGCTCCCTAGGACTGCTAGATGGGAGAAGAGACTAATGTTATCTACAGTAATATGCGCATTAAAATTTAAAAACGGTTATGTACATGTTTATTTTTTTTAATCTTCGCCATTGTTAGTGAAGGCATACGAAATCGCACCCGTTAAATAAACTTCAATTGTTTCAGGCAAAATAACATACACCAACGACCTGTCGATCCGACTGCGTAACGTGCCGATAGTGACGCCGACGTGCGACGTGGTGGCGAGCGGCGTCACGCTCGACCTCGCGCCCGGCACGCACTTGCTGATAGTGGGGCCCAACGGTTGTGGAAAGTCTAGGTAAGCCTTGTTTCATTTGTCGTGTGTAAATCTAACAAATTAATTGATTAACCACTCAACCCCTTGGCGGTCTCATGAGACCGCGGTCATATTCCATCAAATCCCTAGCGGTCTCATGAGGTCGCACCCACCTACAGTACTTTAACCCATAAAAACTTATATATAGAGACTACTTTTCTATGAAGAAGTTTGGCATTATATAATCAATATGAAATACTCTATCCTGTAGTGCAATAAAAAACTGTTATTCTATGAATATTGATAATATTATACGATGATGAGATATTCTATGTTATTATATGATATGAGTATTATAATCTACGGTGATTTCGTACGCCATTTTAGCGTGAATGTTATTGTGTTGATTTTTGGATTTTTCTAGTTTTTTATTAGTGTTTGAGTATAGTGTTGAATTATAAAATTGTTATGAAAGTTTTTGTGTGAATATAATTTATCTTTTTACGTAAATAATTTCGAGTATTATATATTGAAATAATTGCAATTTTCACGCTGCCGACATTCGCTTGGTATGTTTTTTGTTATCAAAATACGATAAAATCCTTTTGTAATGAAGAAAAACCTGACTTTTATTTAGACTACAAGATAGAAAATTTTGTATAGATTTTATAATGCTAAACTTCTCTGTAGTAAAATAGTCTCTAAATATAAGTTTAATGGTATTAAGTACTGTGGGTGGGTGCGGTCGCATGCGACCGCTCGGGATTTGGCAGGCGCATGCGACTGCATGGGATTTTTATAGCACTTGAAGGGTTTAAATGATAAAAGTAATAAGGTAGTGTAAATGGTAATGTAAACGTAATAAGGGCAACTTGACGGAAGATCACTTTCGTGGACTAAGTCCATTCTAAGCGAAATAGTGTACGGGTTCCGGTGGGAAGTTAGCTAGTGAACTAGTTTTTCGTCAATGATTTTGCCCTGGAAATAATTATTTTAAATGATCTTCATAATCTACCTCAGATGGGTATCACAGATAATGAAATAAATTAAAGTAATTATTGTATGCACAACAAATAATTGTTCTGGTTCTGAGTGTATCTCACTGTGCAATTTATGTATGTAAAATGCCCCAACGATACAGCAGAAAATCCCAGTGTGAGGTAACATCTTTAAATAGATGATAGTAAAAAATGTAAACTATTATATCTATATTTTAAATTTTTTATAATTGTATATGAAAATTAAAATATTAAAACAGAATTTGTTCAAACTTAGATGAAGAGTAGTCGTAAGCTTTTGAGTATCATAGTGTAAAGTGGTGACGGTATTTTCTTGCTAATAAACCATTTTTGATTATTTTCCTTGTACGATATGTTTTATTATAATGGATTTCTTAGAACAAAACAGCAATTGTAGAGAACCACGAGGACACTTTTGGGTCCTGTTGTATTTTCATAGGTTAATACTTCATATGTTTCTTCTTTATTTTCAAAAACGCACTGGTCGTATGACTTATCCCGTAAAATTAGTATTACTAATCTAGTTACAATGATACCTGTACTTAGCAAATAGTAGTTTTGCTTTTTATAGGATTTTTCTCAAATCTGTGTCAGACTCTAACACCCTATGCTTAATGTAAAATTTATACGTTTAGATTAGGGAAGGTCAGATGTTGTCACTGCGTCAAAAACAAACCTATTAAAATAATTCTTTTCGCACCATGAATCGTTTAGTTAAGTGTTAAAATCAAATTTCAATAATATCAATAACGTGACGTAGAAGCCAGTTATTACAATTGTTAATCACTAAACTACAAAGTCGTTAATAGAAATTTAAAAATTAATAAAACTCACCACCTCTTTCAAATCTTAGAGGGAGCATGCGTAGGACACGCATGCTCCTTCTAACTCTTTCTTGACTCCCTTAAATTTCCGTACTCCAGTTTCTTTACATATTCCCTCGATGGGACAATACTTACATACTTGTCTTCAGCTTCCGTACTTTGCAACGGGGACACGAATACGAATCCATTGAAGGATTCGTTTAAATAAGTACGTAAGAAGGCTGCAACATCTTTCAGATAACGACTTGAAATTATTAACGAAGCATTCATAATGCAGAGTATTAGGAGTAGGATACTTGGATTATGCAATTAAAATATAAATACATTTATAATAAATACTGTATACTATATTGTATTTCATTCTCTTACAGGCTAAATCTTATGTACATGTTTGTCACTTTTTAGTGTCGATTTTTCATTTCATCGCGTTTCAAATCACAAAGATTCTAAAGAAGTTTTGTACTTGACAAAACGTAATAGTGAGTAATAAAGATGTTGGTTGCAGCCTGTTCCGCATAATCTCGGGGCTGTGGCCGGTGTTTGGCGGCGAGCTGGCGGTGCCGCGGCCGTGCGCCTGCCCGCACTGCGCCGGCGAGCCCGCCGCGCCGCCGCACTGCGCCGCGCGCCCAATCATGTTCTACATCCCGCAGAGGTAAGCAAATAAACCACTCGTTTTATCTTAACCTCTCAAACGCCAAGCGTCCAAGTTTGACCGCTTCGGTATTCCGTCAAAATTCAAGAGGTCAAATTTGACCGCACCCACCCACAGCACTTTAACCCATAAATACTTATGTTTAGAGACTACTTTTATATTAACAAGTTTGGCATTATAGAATCAGTATGAAATTTTTTATGCTCTAGTGGAATAAAAAAAACAGTTAGTCTATGGATATTAATTTATATAATACGTTCATTACATGCGCCATTTTCGTTTGGATGTTGTTGTGTTGATTTTTGGATTTTTCTAGTGTTTTATTAGTGTTTTACCATAGTGTCTTATTATAAAATGTTATAAAAGTTTTTGTGTGAATATAATTTATCTTTTTACGTAAATAATTACGAGAAATATACAGTAATTATTGTGATTTTTACGCTGCCAGCATCCGCTTGGTATGTTTTTTTGTTATCAAAATACAATAAAATCTTTTTGTAATGAAGAAAAACCTGACTTATGTTTAGACCACAGGATATAAAATTTTGTATAGATTTTATAATGCTAAACTTCTTCATAGAAAAGTAGATATAATTTTTAATGATTTTAAGTGCTGTGGGTGTACTACCGCTCGAGATTTGCCAGGCGCATGCGACTGCACGGGAATTTTATGGGGATTGAAGGGTTAAACTACACTCAAATCTGTCAACTTTACCAGTGGACTACGTTACCCTACTAATGTACTAAACTGGTACAAATTTACCATTAACACGGACTGCGTAATGTTTTTTTGAATTTTTTCTATTTTTTTTTGATATGGCAACATGAAATTTTAATATCACTAATGAATACCAAATCCGGGAAGAATATAATGTCACATTTAACATTGACGCCTAGTCTGAGAGTACCATTTCAAAAATTAGTGCTAGATTTTTTAATCCTACCTAAAATGACAAAGTTGTCAGGTTTTCGGTAGCACAAACATTTATTTTATTTTATTCGGAACACCAACAGATTTAATGCATTTCAATTATTTGGTTTCAGTTTAGTTTATTAGTTGCAGACATTATACGTCCCATTGTTGGGCACAGGCCTCCTCTCAACACTGAGTGGATTTTAGGGCAAGGAAGTGTCCCCCGCCGCGTTGCCCCAATGCATGTTAGCGAACTTCACATGTCTTTGAATTTTTTTCTTATTTCTCAAACACGCAGGTTTCTTCACGATGTTTTCTTCACCGCCGAACACGTGGTAAACCAGCACTTAAAATTACAATAACAATTTCATTGATACCGACGGGGATAAAACCAGGATTGCTCGCGTACTGTGAATTTACAGCGAGCGTTAACCATCTGAGCTACCACGACTCTCACTTATTACAAAATTTAAAATCTACATGGCTATATAAAGGTAAACACATAAGCAGTTTTGAGGTAAAAACAATATCGATCAAATAAAAATCCGGCCAAGAGCGTGTCGGGCCACGCTCAGTGTAGGGTTCCGTAGTTTCCCGTCCGTCACAATAAGTGTTCCCACTTATGAGTTTAAAGGTGGGTATCCATTATATTCGCGCTCCAGCAGCGCTCCGCGCTCCTGCAACTGCTCCCGGTCCGCGGAGCGTGCAACATTGCACGCTCCGCGGCAGGCGCTCCGACTCATGATGGTTTTTAGCGCGAACACAAAGGGGAGCGCAGTGTGTTAAAGGGGAGCGCATGTAGAAGTGCGCACCACGTATCCATTGGAGCAGTTGCAGGAGCGCGGAGCGCCGCTGGAGCGCGAACATAGTGGTAACCCAACTTAAAAAGGCTATTTGTTACGGAACTCTAACAATTACGGAACACTAAAAACGGGCCCACAAAGGACGGTGATAACTAAAAAAAGAGTTATAGATTCCAACCACACATGGAAAGTTCGAGAAAATGTTGTCTATTTGAGTCCCACCACGAGTAGTGGGTAGGGGTTGTAACATGGAGTGATAACCAGCGTCATTTAGTAATTTAAATACTGCAGTATTGCTGTTACTAAGGTAGTCTTCGTTAAAATCTCCAAATATAATGCAAGAACTATTATGCGACAGTAAATTACTTATAAAACCCACTGCGACGCTGTTGGGACATTTGCATGATCTATATAAGGCTACTATTTTCACATTATTTACGTCAAAAGATACTGCTTCACAGCGCTCAGTTCCGGAAATTTCACTGTAAGATCGTGGGTTGAAATATTCTAGATTATGTTTTATCATTGCAGATACACCAACCAAAGCCGGGGTTTGCAGAATACTGTTTCGGGCCATTTGTTCGAACTATTTCTTCAAAATTATTCATATTGAATAAATCTTGAAGGCAACTCCAAGTTTCTACGGCTAAATAAATGTCGCATGCCATCGTCTGCGGATAGGTTACTACATCCTGCAAGTGTTTACGTAGAGATTGTACGTTATGGAACATAATTTGGCAGGAACTGCGGGGCTCTCTTAAAAAGCGATATATGGGAATCAGGGGATTTAATTTTAATTTTCGCATTTCCGTTATGACGGAATCATGCTCAGATGGTGGACGTGGAGGACGAAAGGTCTCGGTAACAATGAATAAACCTTTTGAGCTAGTGGCACGTGAGCAGGCGACGTATAACATAGATCTTAAAATATTGGGCTTTAAATGTACTACAACTTTTTCTAAGGTGGAACCCTGACTTTTATGTATAGTAACAGCTTCAGCGGGAACTACTGGGAATTGACTGCGACGCACTTGTAAGTTTGAAGATTTGTACCTTTTCACAGTGTACGTAACTGGCTCTATTGGAGTCCAATTATTTTTTAACCGTGTTTGATAACGAGTGAGGGATGTTGAGCTCTGAATTCTTTTTAATTTGCCTATATTTACGTCATCGAAACATATCCAAATGCGTAATGGTCTTCTCTCACCGGTAGTTGGATTGACTGCAAAATCAATCGCAGTCAGTACCCCCGTGGTTCCATTCACTAGTCCGTCTGACGTGTTAATATTTACTGTCATCATATATTTAGCCGTGACTTTTAAAGTTATAGCATTAGGTAATCCGTAGGTTTGAGACGTAGGTAACTTGGCAACTGTGTTTAGAGCTTTTTCTTTCATAGCAGGATTAGCTTCGCCACTTACTCTATCCACAGCCCGGGATATCGCTTCTTCGGTAGTCATATTTGAGAGTATTTTAGAATTATGCTCATCAACTTCTCGGTTACTGCTGAATAGATGAACTGCGCCCTTACACGTGTCTGGAAGTGATGAGTTACTAAAGCACCGACCTTCAATTAAATTGACATCTTCAGGTGACATACATCCACTAGCCATATTATTTAATGCCGTTGCAAAGGCAACATCATCCCTTTGACGCATTATTTCTTTAAGCTCTGTCAGTACAAATAAATCCCAAAGCGGCGTACCTGCTATTTCTGCTAAAGGATTTCGAGAATTAGCTTGAAACACCCAGTTGTCGCCAACAGGTGGTAATTGTCTGAAGTCTCCAACTACTATCACTGAAATTCCAGAAAAGAAGGTAGAAGAATGAAATATTTGCTGAAGTCTACGATTTATTTGATGGAATGTCCTGGATCCTAGCATTGAAATTTCATCAATTACAATTAAACGTAGTATGCTAGTTTTGTGGCCAGAGTATTGGCCACACTTGGCGACAGCTCTGGTAAAATATTGCCCGCTTGAGACATTGGAAGTCCAAGTGCGCTATGGATTGTTTGCCCTCCTATTCCGAATGCAGCTTTACCGGTAAAAGCTGTTAAAAGTATTTTTAATTCATCGGGATTACTACCAGCTTCTCTGTTAAATAAGAGAGTTAGGCATTGATAAATTGCTTTAATCAGAATACTTTTGCAAACGCCAGCCCCACCACTGATAAATAAATATAGTGGATGTGGAGAAGTAATGGAAAAGTGTTGATAAATATGAAACAACGTGTCTCTTTGAGCATCATTTAGTTTTCTAGTAAGAATCAAAAAATCGTCATGGGACAAGACAGGTGGTTGCGCAATGAAAGTTGAGGGGTCACCACACAATTGCGGCCCGGGATTTCCGCCTGGAATGAGTTCTTCTGCTATATCTACTGTTTGCGTCTCAAATTCAAAGCCTTCAAATACATACACGTTGACTCCTCTTCCTTGCAAATCTTCTTCTTCGTTTATTAATTCTACATTTCTTATTTCTGTTAGCAATGTTTCAAACATTTCAGCATCACCTAGTTTATTGAATTGTTTACTTTCGGCCTTTATTCTTTCTTTATACTCGTCAAATATGTCCTTTATATTTATGTTGGGATTTAGTAATTCTTCCTCCTCGCTTCGCCAAGGGATGTATAGCATTATCTGTTCCCTATAGAAATTGTCTGGATCATCAATGTAACTGTACCGAAATCGTATTACTCGAGTTTTAGTTCTTTTCCGTATGTATCCTAAATTATCTTGCAAAGGAATCCAATTCCCTTCCGCTTCAACTTCTTCAACAGCCTGGGAATAATTAATTGCTTGAGAACTGTCATTGAGAGTTTCTATTGAACTAGCTGAATGAGTTTTTTTGGAATAGGTGTAATATGCTACAAAATGGGAAAGACTTATGTTTTCTAACGATAGTGGTCGTTTTGAATAATAATCAATAATACCCTTTTGGAATATATCGGAAGAATCAGGTTCGAGGCTTTGCAAATCAAGGTAACTTTTTAAAATATGCACTCGCTCTTGTGGCAAACTAGTGTTTATGTACATTGCAGCTTCACTAGCTCGTGACAGTGGTAAACCAGTCAGTACATAAATTGCCTCTTGAGCAGAGATCTCACTAGAATTTAAGAATACATTAGATACTATTCTTAATGAGTCTTTAACACTTTTATTTCCTTTTTGAGCTTCGTCCAAAGCTTCACGCAAAAGACGAGACATCCCTCGGTCAGCCTTGTTAATATAGTCAACAATATATACTGCGCACGCAAAAGGGTCTAATATGAATTGGATGTCCATGTTTGCTTTGTGCAAAGCTAAGATTTTTTTACTAAAAGGATTAATAAATACATCCTGAGGTCTTCGTTGAAGGACTACCGTAGGTCGTTTTAAGGTGCTTCTAATAGCCAATATGTAATCTTCATAACTAACTCTAATCCAGTCCAAAAAATCAACGAAAGTGTATATTTCTGCAGGGATATTTTGTATTTTTGGCAGATGTCTTTTGCCAATTGTTTTGACTTTTTGAACTCTGGATCGTCTTTTGAAAGTTCTTTTAATACTTTTGTTTTATCCATGGGGAAAAATGGTATTCCAAAGCGACACAGTCTATCTGATGTTGGCCGGCATGTATGTGTATGTTTATGTAGTTGTAGACGTCTAAGTTCATCAGGTACTTCAGTGCTGTTACAGGAAATAATATTGTCAACAAATTTGGAAATATCACGAGCAGATGCTGTATCACCGGGTACAAAAGTGGGCGCTTCGTCTAACCATAACATCATATGAGCATGAGGCGATCCTCTATGCTGAAATTCAATGCGATAGTAAAAGTGTGTGATTTTATAATTTAAGAAAGGTCCAGATGAACAGGACCAGGTTTTTTTGAATTTCTTTTAATTTGATTTCAAAATATGTGGCGCAAATGAACGGATCGGATTGTATAAGGCGAGTTTTTGTATCGTATGGCAAGATTTCCGCTTCGAGCTCAGTAAGTTTTTTCTTATCAACTACTTCACTAAGCAAAATTAATAATGGAATCCATAGTACTTCAGCAGCAGATATAGTTAAAAATAAAGTGGGAACACCGAACTGTCTAACCATTGCCAACAACTTTTTCTTTTCACTTTCCCAGTGAGCAGGAGAATTTCTAATTCCTCCAAGAACACGATACCCATCGTCATGTTGAACTAAATTGTCAACAAAATTATTTAGAAGCACATTGCATGCAAATACAGGGGCACCTCGGACAGTTTTTTTGCGTAAACAGGTCGTAACATTATTTTTGACGGCAATAGTTTGTTGCTTTTTCAGGGCAGTAAATAGGTAATCAGGTCTTACAGCTCGCCTGTCATTTCTGGAAATTTCTGAACGTGTGACTTCAGAATGACTTAAGTTCACGAGGTATTTTCGCTCAATAGCGCAATGTACTTTTATGAAAGCCAGCTCTTCCAGATGTCGATCAAAAAGCAAGGAAATTGGCCTTTCACCTTCTCCTGGAGCCATAACTATTGATAGGTCTTGGTTTTCATCTAACAGAGTTTCTGTGCCACCATTTACATCGGGGATCTCATCAACATTGCTCTCCTGCTCAGGTGAACTACAGGTACATTCGACAGTGTCTTCAGTTTCATTATTTGTCCATGAACCTTCAAGTTCTATACCATATGTCCGAAACAGATCACACGTTACTAAATATTCCGCTGCTCTCCGTATGATTTCCGGGCGGACTTGTTCTTTTCGACCATGTTTATAACAGAATTTACGCTTCAACTCTACAGTGATGACATTGTCATCATTTATCGACCGAGGCAAAGCTTTTACCATGTTATTAATTTTTACAGGTACATTAATAACATTTCCTGATAAACCATGCTGATATCCTAATCCCTGGCCTCTACGAACTATTTTCAAAAATACGTGACGAGGACTTACTAATCTCTCCTCCATTGAAGTTAATTCATTCAAAACATCCGGAATATCTGGAAACTTCAATCCATTAGCTATTGCTAATCGTGGCATTCGCCCTTGAGTTATATATTTAGCACACGTACAGCAAAACTCAGCAGATTCATCACAAGGATTTAAATTAAATACACTTAACGCGAATTCTGCATTATATTTAGTCGAAATAGAATGCTTTATTAGTTTCCTTACAGAATTTTTGTGCCATAGTCTACCACAACATGAACAAGGATGATTGTATCCTTCCTTGGTGTTATTAAAATATTTTCGTTTAACATTATCCCAATCATTAATAGAATTACAACGCGCCGATTGTCGAGCTCTGGTGTCTCTAGCTCGTTCAATTTGTGAATAATGTGGATCTTCGCGAGCTATTTGGTGAGCCTGGGTATCACGCCGTTGCTCTATATCACGGAAGACTGGGTTTTCCCGAGCTATGCGGTGAGCATGCGTATTTCGCTGCTGTTCTGTATCCCGGAAGATAGGGTTTTCTCGAGCTTCACGGCGAGCCTGCGTGTCCCGCTGCTGTTCTGTATCCCGGAAGATAGGGTTTTCACGAGCTAAGCGATGAGCCTGCGTGTTGCGTTGTTGCTCTGCCTGTATAATGACGGGAATCTGACGAGTGGCTCTGTGGCTCTCAGTATTTCGTATTTGCTTAGTCTGTGTGTAATCAGTATTTTTTCTTCTACGTTTGGCTTGGCCGGACCCAGTATGTTCGTTGTTGGCATGTCTTAATGTAGGACTTGGTTTTTCTTGAGTACTATACGTAAGTGCTAAACAGTCAATGGTCTGGATATCATTAGTCGGGTTTTTGTCTTTCTGTGATTCATCTGTAAATGTTGGACTTTCAATTATCTGCGTACTACCTGTAAACGTTGGACTTTCAAATATCTGCGTACTACTTGAAGACGTTGGACTTTCAAATATCTGCGTATTATCTGTAAATGTGGGGTATTCAATGTTTTTCTTGTAATTAACGTTTTGACTTTCAGTTTCTTGAGACTGTGTCTTTTGAGACCTTTTGTTTTTTTTCTTTTCGGCATCCTTAATTTTACATTTTTCTTTCTTTGCTAGTATATTAAGGAACAAATTTGCTGGTGGCCGGCCAGCTCTTCTTGCGGTGTTAGTTGATGGGAAAAGTTCTAATACACCTCGAGATAACATATCAAACAAATGACGTCGCATGTCCTCGGCAATGAAATTGATACATGATGGATTAACTCTCAAAGCTAAAGCGGTGGCAAAACAAATGGCGAATAGCCCACACTCAATACTATTATTTGGTTGACGTTGGACACTAGGAAATTGTATTTTATTATTATCCAAGTATGGGAATAGTGCATTAACGTAAACGTGCTGCGATTGACTTAAACTATTATATAAACTATCATAGACCCGTAATATTCCATTGATGTAATAAATGCAAATCCAATGCCCCACAAACCCGACTTCTCCGCCATATATAATTTGCAAATGAGACTCGTTTTGAGGCACAGGCTCTATTAGTTCCGGATAAAGAAAAAGAGACACTTCTCTAGGCCGAAACAATGTGTGTTGGGCTAACACATCATGAAAGGCGCGCACAGCGTCGTCCTCAACATGATTATTACTGTTCAAAATATACGAGAACATTTTAATACCGGACAATAAGTAATTATAAACAAGTGTGTTTAACACTATTTTAACAAACTAGCCCACTTCAAATCGTTATTAGCTAGGAGTTGTACGTATCAAGTAACTGCGTACTGTGCGTACATACAAAATTAATATGAACAATATCCGCAAAAGAAGTTAATTTTACCCACAATCTAATTTTATCAAACCTCGACGACTATTAGATTGTGCACTCATAGGATTACGAAAATGTTTAAGTGCAACTTACTTTACCACGGTAGGTCATGAAAGCACGGAAAATATTAACATTGACTTTTAATAAAATAACGTCATTATGCAACGCCATCTATCGAACCATTTATGAACTGGTTTTTACCTTACCATTTTGATGGCGTTAAAAAAATGAATTTTAGATTTGTTCTAAATTGCCTTAGCATGTTCTTGATAAAAGTTTTATGTTGTTATAAGATACCGCCAATGCCAAGGAGAGACCAACCGAACAATTCGATAATACCCGACCCAATGTAATAAGTACCTACAGCGACATCTCTCGGGGATTGGATTATTAATTAATACATAGACGTGCCAGAAATTTTCTGGTAATTTTGGATTGCGAGAACCGATTTTAATAATTCTTTTTTTGTTTGAAAAAGATATGTAAACGAAGTTAAAAAAAATGCTGGCATATACGATTATACTACAAACTTAGTCCAGAAATTATTTTGTACAACTTTTTGTCTTTTTTGTACAAAAACTGTTTCCATCCAAGTTCAAAATAATTTTCCTGGAAAGTCCTTACAAAGTTTTACTTTACAGATTTTTTTCATATTTTCTAAACTTATGGTTCAAAAGTTAGAGGGGGGGGGACACATTGTTTTTTACTTTTGGAGCGATTATTTCCGAAATTATTGACATTATCAAAAAATGATCTTAGTAAACCCCTATTCATTTTTAAATACCTTTCCAACAATATATCACACGTTAGGGTTGAAATTAAAAAAAAAATCACTTCTCACTTTACATATAGGGGGGCTACCCTAATAAAACATTTATTTCCAATTTTTATTTTACCACTTTGTCGGCGTGATTGATACACATATTGGTACCAAATTTCAGCTTTCTAGTCCTAACGGTCACAGAGATTAAGCGAGGACGGACAGACGGACAGACAGACATGGCGAAACTATAAGGGTTCCTAGTTGACTACGGAACCCTAAAAAATACAAAAATGCGGAAAACCTAAAAATTTATGACCTGCATAGAGTGGGGGCTGAAAAACTTTGAGGCAAACAGATTTTTGTTATATCAAGTTTTAGTCGTAAATAATTCGAAGTTGCTGTTACCTTATGAGAGATCGTTGAAAAAGTTACTTATGCTAATATAGAAAGAGTTGCGTCGATAATCAGTGCTGGCTTTAGGTTAGGTACGTCTTCTAGGTAATTTGCGTGGTACCCAGATGTTAACTTGCCAATAAGTCCTACAAGTACGGGCAGTCCATGAAGCCTCTAACAATTTTACCAGACACATAATATCTGATATTTGTGGTCTTGTGTCTAGGGGTAAAAAGTGTTATCCCCTACACCTAATCTCGTATCTGTGATCCCGCTTACCTTTAAACTCTAAATCTTCAAGAATCCTTTTTTGTATGGATTCAATGCGGGAAATATACGCGTATTACAAATTTAATATTTGATTGGTGCTGCAAGATTCTTTTATGCTTTTTTAATACTTAGGTTCTTTTTTGTGTGTAAATTTTTCTCCCAAACTTGTTACTTATTGTTTATACTAATATGTGGTATACGGTGTTGAATGTACATATACTATACTCTTTTTTGATAAAACTTTTATAAATACCTTTGTACATTTGTTTCTATATCTTAATAAATAAAATAAAATAAAAAATAAATCTTTCAGAGACGTGGCTTTAATAAGCGACTTATTGTTGATAATTTATAGTGTTGCTTTTCTGAGAAAAAGTTATTGAGAAATATTTGGATACATTTAAATCTAGCTCGTTTCGAATAAAATATTGTATAGATTTGTATAATATTTAAATCGCATTGTATACGTTCACAATCATCCAAGTTATTGATGTCTATGAAAATGTTTGTATCGTCTACGTTTAATAAGCCTTTTATTATATCAAAACAAAAAGCAATGACATTTACAAACACGACAAATAGTAAAGGCCCTTACAAAGAGCCTTGCGGCACTCTAGAACGAATTGACATCTACGCGGGCTTAAACCCATATATTGTATACGCCTGGGATCTATTACTAATATACGACAAAAACCATCTGCATAAGTTATCGTGTATAACAGCTTTATATGATTGATTAAAACTACTTTTACGGATTTTATCGCGTTAAATTTTAATTGATTTTTTATGCCCGACGTTTCGGGTGCTTTCCAGTAGTTTTAATCAATGTGTAGTGTTCGTGTAAATATAAGAAATAAGTTTTATGCAGCAGCAGATGGTCTATACGGTCAAAAGCTTTACATCATTGTCACTTTGTCATCATTTAACACAGCCCTTCACAAATCCACTGCTGCACATAATGCCACAAAGTATCCATCAATTTCCTGCATGTCTTACCAGGTTTTCATTCTAACTAGTGGAATGCCGCCCTACACTTAGTTTACCGATACGAGGCTTCCCGACTCGAGAACCTTTCATCCACATCTGTTGTCGGTTCTTCGAGCTACTGTAATATTGAAATTGAATAAATTGCAAAATAGCATTACTTAGAGTTGCTTTCACCGTTTCTACTCGTATATAACTGGCTCATTGCCACGTCAGCTTACTAAACCATGTAAGGAGTTGTGATATGTAGTAGAATGTTGTGTTCAGGCCGTACATGTCGATGGGGTCACTGCTGGACCAGGTGACGTACCCGTCGCGCGCGGCGCCGGGCGACGCGGAGGCGGAGGCGCGCGCGGCGCACATCCTGCGCGTCGTGCGCCTCGAGCAGTGCGCCGCGCGCCTCGGCGGCCTGCGCGCGCTCGCCGACTGGCGCGCCACGCTCTCCGGCGGCGAGAAGCAACGCCTCGCCATGGCGCGCATGTTCTACCACCGGTCAGTGCACTCGCTCACACTAACGTTTATTAGTAAACCTAAATTTATTCTAATCCTTTTTTTATAGCATTGGGTGACAAACAAACACATAGTCCACCTGATGGCAAATGAATGCTGTGTACCATAGACATCCACATTTATCTTCAATTAAGATTCAAATACGTTGTCACTCCTGAGGACTAAGATGGAATGTCTTGATTCTAGTTAAAAGGGGTCTTCGGTTCTCAACACACCATACGAAACGCAGCAGCATTAAGTTGCTATTTTACTCTAGTATTCTGTGAGAGCGTAGTCCTGCCCCGGTTGAGCTGATCCATTCGTGCTACAACTATAATATAGCTGCAGCATGGCTCTACCACGTAAAGAATCTGCCGTTACTTGTTTAGTCTAAACATATTCCACAAATTATATTCATCGTGTTCGGTAACGAAGTACGCGAGTTCTTTCTTCTCATGATAATTTCTATTCCCAGGCCTGTGTACGCGTTGTTGGACGAATGTACCAGCGCGGTGTCGATGGAAACCGAAGTGGTGATGTACGAAGAAGCAATTAAGGAAGGCATCACGTTGCTCTCTATTTCGCACCGACCCAGCGTTTGGTAAGTTTCTAAACCTGTATCCTATAGTAAAAAATTAGTGTTGTAGTGATGAGTTAAATGTCTTTATTATGGCTATATTTAACTGTCGAACCCAGGCCCTCATGATCAACAACTGCGTACACAACGGCTACAAGACCAACGACGCAGTCAAAATCAGTAAATGGGTTTTTCTGTCAAGAAATTCTCAGTAGCTGCCCGGAGTCAGGAAGTTGGCGGTGTTTTCACCCCCGTGCCTCGGAAAGCACGTAAAGCTTTTGGTCCTGCACCTGGTCTCTCTCCGGTCGTGTCGGATTACCGTCCCATCGGACCACGAGAGTGAGGGAATAGAGTGCACCGGTGCTTGCGCATACGCAATATAATCCTGTCTAGCGCAAAGGGCTAGTATCCGTTAAGACTGACCACCGTGACCGAGATTAGGTTGGGAGGACATTATTACCATACATAGAATACTATAATTACATACATAATAGAACGGGGGAGTGGGCGGAGCCCGTGTAGCCACTAAAATGTCACTAGTATGTTTATTCACATGTATAAATGTCAACACGAGATGTGTTTTGACGTTACAATCGTTTCCAAATTTCGCATGCAAATTATTTTTAAAATACCAAATTGCACCCTATTTACATACCTATGAATATGTATTAAAATTTAAACGATTTTTTAATGATGATTTTGAACATTAATCAAAAGTCTAAAATGTGTAAATTTACTCAGTCTGTCAACACAGCGAATTGGGTTTGCAGTAATGTTAACTGATCATCATTATCATCATCATTACAGCCCTTAACAAGTCCACTGCTGAACATAGTCCTCCCCCAAGTATGCCACAAAGCACGGTCCTGAGCCACCTGCATCCATCGACTTCCTGCATATCTTACCAGGTCATCACTCCATCTAGTGGGGGGTCGCCCTACACTACGCCTACCGGTACGAGGCTGCCACTCGAGAACCTTTCTTCCCCATCAGTTATCGGTTCTTCGAGCTATATGGCCGGCCCATTGCCACTTCAGCTTACTAATCCGTTGGGCTATGTCGGTCACTCTGGTTTTACTGCGGATATCCTCATTTCTGAGTCCATCACGCAGAGAAACTCCGAGCATAGCCCTCTCCATAGCTCGCTGAGCGACCTTGAGCGTCCTCATACGGCCAGCAGTGAAGGACCACGTCTCAGATCCGTAAGTCATCACTGGCAACACGCACTGGTTGTACAATCTAGTTTTTAGAGATTGAGGTATACCTGACGAGAAGATATGTCGTAATTTCCCGAACGCTGCCCAGCCGAGTTGAATCCGTCGATTGACCTCTCGGTCGAAGTTGGACTTACCTAGTCGGACTATTTGTCCCAGGTAAACGTACTCGTCAACAACTTCGAGCATAGTGCTCCCAACAACTACCGGCATAGGTGTGACATGGACATTAAACATGATCTTTGTTTTGTCCATGTTCATCTTAAGACCTATCCGTTGGGAGGCACTATTGAGGTCATTGAGCATAGTGCTTAAGTCCTCCAGCGATTCTGCCATAAGGACTATATCGTCGGCAAATCGAAGGTAAGTGATGTACTCGCCATTGATGTTAATACCGTATCCTTTCCAGTCCAGTAGCTTGAAAACGTCTTCCAAAGCAGCGGTGAAGAGTTTCGGGGATATAACGTCACCCTGTCTTACACCTCTCTGCAGTTGGATAGGTTTCGAGCTCTGGTTCTGTTCGGATAGCCATCGTAGCCCTACTGTACAAACACTTCAGCACTTCGATATACCGACAGTCAACTTGGCACCGCTGAAGGGACTGCAGCACCGCCCAAATTTCGACGGAATCAAAGGCTTTCTCATAGTCCACATACGCCAGGTAAAGTGGCAAATTGTACTCTTCAGTCTTCTGTACAATCTGCCGCAGGGTATGTATGTGGTCTATGGTACTGAAGCCTTTTCGGAAACCGGCTTGTTCGGGAGGCTGGAAGTCGTCGAGTCTGCGTGCGAGACGATTCGTAATGACTCTCGAAAACAGCACGTAGACGCGGCTCAGAAGGGAAATCGGTCTGTAGTTCTTCAAGAGAGCGTTGTCGCCTTTCTTAAAGAACAAGACCACCGCACTTCTGCTCTACGCCTCTGGAGTAGTGCCACCATGGAGGACGGAATTGAAGAGCTTCTGAAGGACTTCAAGTACCGGTGTTCCACCCGCTTTCAGAAGCTCCGCTGTAATTCCATCCTCGCCTGGGGCCCTGCCGTTTTTAAGGTGCTGGAGAGCCATTCTAATCTCGCTTAGACTGACGTCCGGGATATCATCGGAATAGTGTCGGATAAGACTTGCTCTTGGATCGTTACTCACACTTGCGTGTGGCTCCAACGATGATGTGTACAGCTGCCTATAGAACCTCTCAATCTCACTCAAAAACCCGGAAACGATGCTGCCACACTCAGTCTTCAGCTTTGACAGTTGGCTCTTACGGGCAGACAGATCTCTTTCAAAGACTTTGAAGCCCTGGTTCCGCTCGATCGCTTCTTTAATACGAGCAGTATTAAAGTTGCGTAAGACTCGCCGCATGCATTTGGAGATCTGTCTGTTCAGTTGCCTGTATGCTGTCAAATCTGTTGACGATTGCAGCTTCATCTCCCGTCTAACAGCCATGAGATTAAGAGTGTGATCGGAGAGTTTTTGTGTTCTTCTGCGGCGGGTCTTGCAGAACTTAGTTCCGACCGAATGGACAGTTTCCACGAGCTTGTCATTCATATCGTCCACTGCATTGCAATCTTGTAGGCACTGAAAGCGGTTGTGTAACTCGAGCTGAAAGTTTTCGGGATTCTGGATTAGAGCACGAGGGGGACGGAGCGTTGACCTCATTAGACGAGACCTCTCCAACTTAACGTTTAGGTTCAGTGTGCCTCTAACCATTCGGTGATCGCTGCCAGTTTTCACCCTTGCGATCACTGAGACATCACTGAACAGTTGGCGTCTGGTCGTCATAATGAAGTCAATCTCATTTTTTGTCGAACCGTCGGGGCTCGACCAGGTCCACTTCCTGTGGGGCCGCTTCTGGAAGAAAGAGTTCATCATAAAGAGTCCCTCTTTCTCCATAAAGTCGGCCAGCTGCTGGCCCCTTCGGTTCCGTTGCCCTACTCCATTCCCTAACTTCAGCTCACCGCTTTCTCTTGTGCCTAGTTTTGCGTTGAAGTCTCCCATCAACACCGTGCAGTGGGTTTTGGAGGATTGCATGACTTTAGAAATATCCTCATACATTTCCTCCACCTCCTCATCGGGATGTGCCGAGGTTGGTGCGTAAACCTGTATGACCTTCAGCGAATACCGTTTGGTGATTCTGAGTATCAGGTACGCGACCCTCGTCAATACACTCCCAATCTTTACAACGTTGTTGACGAGAGACTTGTGGACGATAAATCCGACACCTCCTTGGGACAGATGGTCGCCCTCCCGGTGATAGAACAAGTTGCCGGATTCGAGAATCACCGTGTCCTCCCCCTCTCTTCGGACCTCGGATAATTCTATAATACTCCAGCGCAACTTGTCTATCTCTTCTTCCAGCTCCAGGATCTTCTCGTCAGTCCTCAGTGTGCGTGCGTTAAATGTTGCCAGGTCGAGTCGTCGTAGGTGGCAACCGAACCTCCACCGGAGATTCTTAGCACCCCCTGCCCCGCCGTTACCATGGTCGCCACCGTAGCCAGGAATAGCGGGGTCGCCGGGGACTGGGGGCCGTCTATTTGTGTAATTGTTCATGGGGGGTATATTGCCATAGTTGCCACGCTTGGCGAGCGGGTTGGCAAACGCAGTTTTTTTTGTCGTACAGTTGCTGTTATCAGGAAGATGCTGCTGCACATCTCCTGCCTGTTTCCCTCATCTCCTCCTCATCTCCTCATGTTAACTGATAATTCGATGTAATTGCTTGTATGTGTGCTCCCGGCGATGCCGATCCTCGTACAAAATAAGGTTGACAGCCATTCTATTCTGTATTATAGTATTTTATGTTACCATATATAACTTTGTTTTATTAATTTTATTAAATGACTTTTGTAGGAAATACCATACGCATGTACTGGAGTTCGACGGTGCCGGTAACTGGTCATTCCGGCCGTTGGAAAAAGATGTACCAGTCGTCACCATCGGCCCTCTGTCTGTTTCTTCCGAAACGGCTTCGGATTCTGTAGACAGTGGCGGGGAGCAGTGATAAAAGATTTCGTTTAAGGCGAAGTGCGATTTCTTGGTTCGGACTCGTAAAATGTGATTCCGTTGTGCGATCTCTGAATTCCACAATTTCCGAAATTATTAGCTATTATGGTGTATCGCATATACACGTATACGTGGTTTCGGTTATCCGAGATGACATAAGATAAGCATGAGGAAAAGGCTAGGAAATTTAATGTTACTTTCATAAAGTAAGGTTTCTAGAAGAATTCGGTCCGAGGGACACTGGCTTATGATTACTAGTAAAGAATATTATTATAGAGTAGTAGAAACAATCTTCGTGTAAGTTTTAACCTTATGTTTAACATAATAGAGTTTAAAATCGTATACATTGTAATGTGTAATCTATCGGACCACAGACTATAATGTTTCTATTGTAAAGTTAAGAAATAAACGGGTTAATAATTCATTGTGATTCAAACAATATTTACTTCCAAGCTCTTGTAGTGTGATTTTATATTCAAGGTCAGAGTATGTATCGTTTGTTGGCAAGATTGTTTTTCTATCGATCTGTCACGTTGACAGTTCTGTTTAGATTAATGTTAATTTTCAAAGCTCCATTCTATGGAGTGTCGAGGTAAGGAGTACAGACTCTGTATAGTGTCCGTAGGAAAGCGCTAAATAAGGGTGGCGCCACTGTAGCTACAGTCTAAATTTTAAAGAACTTTTTATAATATTTTATTGCACAGACTTTCACCATAATTCTTTTTTCAGTAATTATTTTATAACTTTCAAAATTTCAATTCAAAATCACTCTCAACATATTTTACGGCGATTTAACAACTCGAGCGCTGTAGTGGAGAGTTTTTGAACTGTTATTTACTGCTTACAGATGGACACTTTTTCAACTATTCTCCTATAGGAGTTGGTACTTCTTACTTCTACACTTCATACTCCATTCTTTTCATTCAGACCAAAAAAAAAATAGACAAAGCACAACGTACAGTCGACCCATAATATATCTTTGGTACAATCTAAGTGACGCCCCGTCACCATCCTTAATTTTGTTTTTATTATAAGGACAGACGCACACTTATGCATATTATAATACGCGTATGTGTGAGTGCTTGTTCTTACAATAAGTTGCATGTAGTATATGTATGCACGAAGTGTTCTTTCTTTCGTTTTTTGGTCCGACTTATTCTATAGATTATTTGGAAAACGTAAGAGATTTTTATAACTTAGACAAATACCAGTTATTTAGTATTGTAAATAATTTTGTATGTGATATTGAATCTATTGAAATTTTAATGTGTACTATATATTCTTATACTTTATAAATTTAAGTAACAATAATATGGCGCCTAGTGACCGTGATAATTTTTTAAAAAATTTATTACCTTATTTAAGCTATTTTGTGTGCTGATTTGTAAAAGATTTTTATTTTGTAATTAAATAATACCTTGAAAGATTTACTTATTTTAGCGATGCGGCAATAAGGACTGTACTCTGTATATTATCTGATTTAGACTCGTTTGGGGACACAATAGCTTATATTCGATAATCCTAACGCAGTACGCATTGTGTTGCGGTGCCGAGGACCGCGGGTTTGAATCCCGCGCGGAACAAACGTTCATTATGGCCTCCAAATAATAGTTCCATGTCTGAATGTTTGTCCATGTGCAACATATATATTAAAATGCCTCCACGATACGGGAGAAAAGCCTTAAACCTAACTCTTTGTTTACCTCACAATTTTGAAATTATAAGCGATTATCCGTAAAACGATGAAACAATTTTTACGAGTTTTATTGCAACTTTGTTCAAATTCCAAACGTAGTGCAAAATTTCAAGCATTATTACAATTTGTATGTATTTTTACCTAGGCGACTATGTAAGCTTAATGTATTTTATATTATTTTTGAAACTTCGTATTTGTGATGAGATTTTTGAACATGGCTGTTAATCTTTTATTTTTTATTTGGATATTTATGGATGATTTTTGAAATTATAAAAATATGCTTTTCTATTGTTTTTTTTTTCTAGAGGCATTGTATCTTAGTCTCAGGGGTGACAACGTATCTTCGTTTAGATTCGTATTCGAGGATAGATATGTTTATGGACCACAGCATCCAGTTACCATCAGATGGAATGTGTGCTCGTTTGTCACCCTTATTGTACTAAAATCATAATAAATTGTATTCTGTCGGGGTTAAAATCACATACTTTATATTATTTATTAATCTCCCGACTTCCTGGTTTGTGTATAGTGTACAATATTGTGTAAAGATGATGTATGTGGGAGATAAGAATAAATGGGTTTTTATTAGAGATGTGTTTTATTGTCAGCACACTTGCTATCTCACTGGCTAAGTGCTCGCTGTAAAATTCACAGTGCGCGATTTACCCGGGTTCGATCCCCGTCGGCACTAACGAAATTGTTATTTGCAATTTTAAGTGCAGATTTACGTGCTCGGCGGTGAATGGAAAAGTCATGAGAAGCGATTTTTCTCAACAAAAAAAAATATGTCGAAGACATGTGAAATAATTTTATACGTGGTAGAGCCACGTTCTAACTATATTAGTTGTAACACGAATGGGTCAGCCCAACAGGGGTAGGGCGACTCTCTCAAAGAATACCAGTGTAAAATATTGGTAAGCGTTTTAACTGTAAACGAGGTATTCCATCTTTAGTGTTTTGGGTAACAACGTATCTTATTTACGTGGTAGAGTTACGCTGCAGCTATATTATGGTTGTAGCATGAATGGGTCGGCTCGACCGGGGAAGGACCACGCTCTCACAGAATATCAGCGTAAAATAGTAACTCAGTGCTACGGTATTTCGTATGATGAGTGTAGAGAACCGAAGACCCTTTACCCGTTAAATTGGAAACGAGGCACCCATCGTAGTTCTCGGGGGTGTCAACATATCTGAATTTTAATCGAGGATATATGTAGATGTACATGGATCACAT
The DNA here is from genome assembly GCA_036936625.1 of Parnassius smintheus behrii. Lineage (NCBI taxonomy): Eukaryota > Metazoa > Arthropoda > Insecta > Lepidoptera > Papilionidae > Parnassius > Parnassius smintheus. The sequence goes on along the minus strand of JAUPFT010000030.1, from coordinate 3,824,624 downwards.
CTTTTACCTACCATCGGGTGGACTGTGTGCTCGTTTGTCACCCTTTTTCTATAACATGAAAGAAATATAATAAAAGAATACTTGTAATAAAACTTGCTTCGTATTCTGTCCGTATTGTGTCGTCAGCTTTTAATGAGTCGCTATTACACGTAATTATTTTAGTTATCAAAGAGAAAGGAAGGGTAGGTGAGTTGTTGAAATATATCTGGTTAAGGGGAGCAGAGGTCGCTCACGTCGTCGAGTGATTTGTGGGCCGTAGAGATCGGTTAAATTGAATAGTAGTTTTAATTATTATCTATGACCTTTCACCTTTGTCATAAGCTTTTTGTATAAAGAAATTTTTATGTAAAGGAAATATTAGATCTATTTTAGGATCTAAAGGTGATCTCTCTTTAATCACAATAGTTCCCTGCGAGAAAGGGACATTCTAAAATGGATTGAAAAAATTGACATTAAACAAACTACTACTAATTACTACGCCTTTGAGTATTAAACCAATACGTACACGCCGGACGCTATATTAGATATAATTTTTAGTTTTGTTACGTGTACGGACTGCTGACTTACAATGACATCGAATTATACAGTCTGTGAACAACTATAGTAACAAGGCTCTACAATTTGAAACAACTGCTAGCAGAAACTGGGCCCGTAAAAAATGTTCTGGCAGCGATAGTCCAGCTTTTTATATTTGTGATTTTTGTTTGGATCAAGGTTAAAAAAACCAATTTCGTTTTCTTTTATTAATTTGATTTTTATTCATATATAAGTATATTAACTATTCCAACAAAACAACTATATATATATATATATATATATATATATATATATATATAGTTGTTTTGTTGGAATAGTTATTTTTTATTTGTGTTACAAATAGTTCTTCGTACTAACATTTAGAAATTACTTTTTAAATATGTTTAGTTGTATTTCTTGTGAAGAAATAAAACTTATGACTCTCATTTACCATATAAACGTTAAATGCGCTCTCATTACCCGCACGTATGGGCTGATGGGAGCAATTGACTTTTTTGTGAAGTCTTTATTGTAAACTTATACGTGGTAGAGACATGCTGCAGCTGTATTAGCACTATAGCTGTAGCACAAATATCGACCGGGGAAGGACCACGCTCTCACAGAATACCAGCGTAAAATAGTAGCTTAACGCTGCTGTGTTTCGTACGGTGAGTGTAGAGTACCGGTAACTCTTTTTACTGGAAATAAGACATTCCATCTTAGTCCTCAGGGGTGATAACGCATCTACATTTTGATTCGTAATCGAGGATAGATGTAAATTTATATGGGCTACAAGCAACCACTTACCATCAGGTGGACTGTGTGCTCGTCTGTATTCTAATCTTATTAAAAATGCATAGCTATAGTTCATTTAAATTATGATAAAATGGTAGTCAAATAAACGAGGCAAAAGTTCCTAATTAAAAATTATAACATTGTGAGTCCTTCCTTCCCCCTACAGGATCGCTCCCGCCGCTAGATCAGATAGACAACAAATTCTCACTAAACGAAACCGATTCCTTCCAAAGAGATCCTAAATTCAATTGAGAAGATGCGGCTAAATGCTGCCATCTGCTTGATGTCCTGTAATTAATGAAATTAAATCCCAACCTAAGCATATAATTGCAAGACTTCAGGATACTATAACCTCATTATGCGTAGATCAAACCGAAAATTAATAATTTTAAACTGAAAGTGACCGTGGTTAACTATGACATTGGGACCCTGAACACCTCGGTCTCCTCCATGGGTGCTATAACGTACTTGCAACGTCGGAAACAAAAAATATAAGTACTTGATAACATCTGTACCGGAGGAACTAGTTTTAATACAACAGAATTTTTATTCAATCTACAAATAAATTAGCTAAAGATTGTATTACGCCACTACCGCATGTCAACTTCAAGCTTTTTAAACTACATTAAGCAAATATTTTGTGCAAGCGACAGATAATATGTAGAGGATGACGCCTAAGTTTTCCTTTTCATAGAGCTCTCGTGATCACCTTGCCTTTGTACATCGAACCCGTTGATAAAATTTGTTTTTAACTATTGTAATTATAAACAAATCTATTAAGTAAATAAATAATTATATCAATAAAGTTCTGTTCAAAAGTGTGTTCTGTTGTGATAGGTGGAAGACATCAGTCACGTTACCCTATCTTGTTTTTTTTTTTATAAAACTGATATGCCAATAAAACTTACCTGATGGTAACGCACTACACTAAAAGTTCAAACTATACACTGTCTTATCGCAGACCGTGCGAAAATTTCCACTTCAACTTCTATCTTTAATAATCATCTCGTAAACGCTTATTAAAAAACCATTATCAGTAATTGTGAGTCTTTATCGACTATAACACGTGCCCAACACGCAAAGTTGAATCTTTGTATGTTTTAAATGAGATCTCGTAGTTTTGTATATTCCGATAACGGACATTTTTGGCACCGGTTTTCCGCATTTTTATTATTATTTGTTGTATTTTATAATCCGATCTGATCTGATGGCGTCTAGCAAGGCGAATCTTATATTATATATTTTATAAAAACATGCTGAAATTTTTATGCTTCTAGATTTCTGTGACAAAACTAAAGATAAAAAAAGAAAGCAAAATGGGATTTTTCGACCTGAATAGGTTGAAATCAACCTTAAAAAATGGCTCTATTATAGTAACGTAACGTACCATACAAAAAACTAACTCTTTTTACAATCTAGATTTCAATCAATAAAGTGGAGGAAAAATAAAAACAAAAATTTTGAATTAAATAAATTAATTAATTAAAATCTATCGAAATTCAAATCACATCCACCCTACTTTACGAACGTCAATAAAACAGTTATAATACAATATATAATATAAAACAATTACATACAAAGGTAAAGCCACGCGGCAGCTTTGCTGTTGCACGCATGGGCCGGCTCAAACCAGGGTGGTACCACGACCTCACAGAATACGGGCGTGAAGTGGAAGCTCTGCTTCCGCGTTTCGTCTGGTGAGTGTAGGTGGCCGGAGGACCAAATCTCCCCCCCCCCCCCCATCAACATGGTAGCGGAATTAAGTAAAGAGCTACTCCAGGAGGGTACCAGCACCTCTGGAGAATCTCTCGCTGAGCATCTATCGGGGCAAACGGAGCAACAAGACGAAGGCGACCCCTGCCGTGCTATCCGTGAATTTCAGCAATATTTCTGAAATAACATCTCGAGACGGCGAGACTGGCTCTGCTCTTTCTGACCGAGACGCAGGTATCCTCTCCGGGCTGATGCTTCGTATCTCTCCTACCCGGGGTACAAACTGGAATACTCCTTTGTGCCTCGGGCTGGAGTTCGCGTATAGGTACGTCAGAGAGGACATCTGTTCTGGACGCCTTGGCGGTCTTGAAGGTTCGGATCTGTCCACGGGTCTACGGGTGCCTCTATAGGTCCCATAGCGGTAATGCCAAAATAGAACTCTTCGACCACGTCCAAATGGCTACAGATTCGTTGCTACAGCAGATCCCCTCCGCAAAGTTCGTGATCTTCGGGGATTTTAACGCCCACCACGCCGAATGGCTTGGTTCACGTTTAACAGATCATGCGGGGAGATCTGTTCATGATTTTGCCTTGGCATATGGTCTGACATAACTGGTTACTTCGCCTACGCGGATTCCAAATGTGGAGCATCATGCAGCTTCCCTGTTGGACCTTTTGCTGACCTCTCATCCGGACGGATATCAGAATTCCGACGACGCCCCTTTAGGCTCTTCAGACCATTTTCTTGTCCAGAGTGTGGTATCACTCACGCCGAAATCGTTGTTGCATTCTGCATTACAATTACAATTATATTACTCCTCAGACATACTTTTTCGCAACTAACAATTTCGTTAGCGTCGGCGGGAATCGAACCCGGTTTGCTCGCGGGCTGTGAAATTCACATCGAGCACTTCGCCTCTAAGTGATTTATTATCAGACTTGCTAATAATCTATTTTGGTATTAACGCAGTGTTTATTTCGATACAGTTACTACGTTTGCAATAAAAACGAAGAATTAATTAAACGACACCAATTAACGAATGTTAACAAACTTCGCACTGATACAGGAGCACGCGATGCCCGCCTGACTCGTTCGCAGCATCTCTTTTGAGTGTTACGTACATGTCGGCCGTGATTCATCGGCGTTAATGTGACAAGCTGTAATTTTTTTAATAATATAAGAAGCAACGACGCAACCAAGCATGCGGCTTGACTGATGGTAAGTGACTACCGCCGCCCATGAAGATACCATCAGACTAAAAATGTGAAAATTATGACAACTTTTTTTACGTGGTAAAGCCACACTGCAACTATATTATAGTTGTAGCACGAATGTCAAAGTAAAATAGCAGCTACATGTTGCTGTGTTTCGTATGGTGAGTGTAGAGAACCGGAGACCCGCTTTACTGGAAACGAGGCATTTCATCTTAGTCCTCACGTGTGACAACGCATTAGAAGTGTGATTCTTAATCGAGGATAAACGTGGATGTTTATGTGCCACAGAATCCACTTACCAGTAGGTGTACTGTGTGCTCGTTTGTCACCCTATTCTATAAAAAAAAAACTATGGCAGCAGGACGTCAAGGATCCCTGTCCGACCGTAGCCATGGGTGCTGCAAAGATGTCGAAAGTAAAAATAAAAATAAAGTAAAATGTGAATATCAGTGTAAAATAGCAACTTAATGCTACTGTGTTTCGTATGGGGAATGTTAAGAACCGGAAACCCTTTTTACTTTTTTTACATAATTTGTCCTCAGCGGTGACAACGCATCTGCATATTTACTTTTAATTGAAGATAATTTTAAATGTGCTACTACAGAGCTTATTCCATTTAAAAAAATCTATTAATGGAATGAAACAAATCTTACGTATTTTACTGCGTTTAATTACCTATAACTTTATTAATTCCCGACATTTCTGGCACTTTACAGTACCCATGGTCTCGCGGGGTTAAAATTAAACGCGATTAATTCCGTAAAATTACTTTTATCTCTTGTGTAATATTCGCGTGTATTTAAGAAATTATTAGTTTCATTTAGTCACTGTTTGTTTATTCGTCGGCCTTGTAAAAAAATCAAGCTGACGAAACTGATCATAGGTATTACAAAAGATCAGATACATTTTAATCACTAAAACCTTCGTATTGAAACATGATTGGTGATTGGTCCTCCGCTGATAACTTACGATGTGACATCGGCTGTGACACTTCAAGGTAATTTTTTTTTTATAATTGAATATTATTTTCGTAAAGTTTCAACACAAACGATTCCTTTATTCCAAATATTAGCTCGGACAGACATACAGTCAGACAATTTGTTTTTAATTTCCGACGTTTCGGGTGCTTTCCAGCACCCGTAATAAATTAAACTAGAAATTAAACGCGAAATAGAAATAGAAAGAATTAAACGCGATAAAATACATAAAAGTAGTGTTAGTCAATACATTTTAGATCTCACTCACACATCCATACTGTTCATCTTACGTAACACACGTATTACAATATTGCTCGAACATGCCGCCCACCAAAGGACTCATAAATACTGATAAATATTTAAAAAAATACTTTATTATTTAACATGTTTCATTTACATACATTTCATACATAATCCATAAACAGAATAATTTAACATTACATTTGTACATGCATTAGATAAAGGTAACACTCTATTTAAGCTTTATAAGTAATAGACATATTCCAACCAAAGTGATTAAAAAAAATTAAACAATTTGATCCAATTTTTGATGTTAATGTACGTATACGTATATGTACCAGAACTGCTCGTAAAATTAATACATGCATAAATAAAAATTTTGCCACAAATCATTTAGTATATAACATCAGTTCATATCTATCGGGTAAGGGCAATTATGCTCTACACTTACACCACTTTTAAAACTATACACCCTAGTCACTGTATCTTCACTTGAGTGCTTATCCACCACACGACCCAGCATCGTTTTAGCGGGAGGGAGATCGTCACATTTCTTAAGAACAATGCGTTCTATTTCAAACACTTTTCATTGCCACTTAGCTCTATGCTGTAATCTGTTCAAGTATTTTTGATGCCATCTTTGCCAAAAATCAGATAGGAGCTTCTGATGATGTTGCCATCGTGATAATTGACTGAAAGAGATGTTATTTAGAGCTTCGCCTATTAAAAAGTGCCCTGGGGTAAGTGGCAGTATGTTTTCTGTGTCTGTTGTTGGTGACAACAGGGCTAAAAGGGCATGAGTTAAGGCAAGCTACTAATTGACACAGTAAAGTCATCTGTTTATAGATTAGGTTGTAAGTCAATAAAGTAATAAAGTCATATTCCTTTAATGTGATTTTTCATTGATTTGACACCTGCTTTTTATGATCCGCCGATGTGAGGACTATAGGCAGGTATGAAATGCCACTGTGTGTCATTCAATGCTAACATTTCAGAAATATGACCATCAAACTTAATCTTTGTGTCTGCCCAAGCTGTTACAAGTTCTTTGTTGGCACCTACGAAGTTTGTTCTTTGGTCGCTCCAGAGCTGTGCACATCTTCCCCTTCTGGCTACAAATCTTCTGAAATCTCTAAAAAGGCCTCCGAGTTAAGGTCTCCAACTAATTCTAGATGTATGTCTTTTGTTGACATGCAAATAAGAATTGCTATGTAAGCTTTAGTTGTATTAAATCAATTTTTCAATACAATTTTTATTTACCAACCAAGTGTACATAAATGGCCTTATAATAATAGCAATCAGCAATACGAGTATAGCAAAATTTTCTTTTATACACGAACTCCCTCAATGACCACGACAATTTTTAACCAATTTTCAAATTATTTTATAACTGTCATTTATCTTTAAAGATAAATAACATTTATAATTTTTTTTCGCATACTTACTACTTGAGGACGTGTGCTCCAGAGTTGGCACCAGTTTTAACGCGTCTTTTCAGGTACTCCTACTCCCTAGGCGTAGTCCCAAAATCATGGAAGACGGCTTACGTCCACCCGATCCCTAAAAAAGGCGACCGCTCAGATACGTCCAACTACCGGCCTACCGCCCTCACCTCCTTGTTCTCCAAAACAACGGAGTCTATTATAAACTGCCAGCTCATGAGGTACCTTGAAGATCTTGAGGATTAGAAATCGCCAATACAGTTTTCGCCGTGGTCGATCAGCTGGTAATCTTCTGGTCTACCTAACTCATAGATGGGCGGAGGCAGTAGACTCCAAGGGGGAGGCATTGGCTTTAGTTTGGACATTGCGAAGGCTATCGATCGGGTTTGTAACAAAGCGCTTCTTTCGAAGCTCCCTTCCTATGGGCTTCCCGAGAAATTGTGCGATTGGATCACCAGCTTTCTTGCAGATCGGAGCATCAAGGTCGTTATATACGGTGCGACCTACGATTACAAGCCTATTAATGCTGGTGTTCCACAAGGCTGCGTGCTATCGCCAACACTGTTTCTTCTGCATATCAATGATATGTTGCAAACCCGTAACATTCATTGCTATGCAGATGACAGCACTGGTGATGCTCTGTACACCGGCCGTGCCAATATTTCTCGGTAAAACGTCTCCGAGTACCGCGACAACCGTGTCTCAAGCCGAGTCTTTGCTGAACAGAGTCTCGGATTGGGGCGACTAAATCTAGTCCAGTTTATTTTATTATTTTATTTAACAAGTACACTTACTGTTCAGTAATAAACCGCAACTCGCAGATTTTATACCAAGGCACAATGATCTACAACGATCTGAGGGCCGGTGATAACCTGTAGCAACGTTGTGACGCATAACGCGCTGTTATAATCTGTGCGGACAAAAAAGGAATAAAAGGGAGGGTACGACGCGTAAGAAGATCTACTATTAACCTATATCTCTTTGTGTTAACGTGGAGTGAATATATCTCTTCAAAAACTCTCAAAATAAGGACTACTCTAGAGTGTACCGTGTACAATCTGATTACTAGTGTATTCTACCGTGTAGAAGAAGCCACCAGGAGCTGTCAACGTTTGCCGATCTTGGGAAGCTGGCTAGTAAGACCGTGAGTAGTTTTTATTGTTTTCTTGGTGTAATTTTGTGATTGCGGTAACTGAACGTTTCAGGGGATATTGAATCAATACAGTCCACTACATAATCTAAACTTAATTCCCAAGCCGCCACATTTCTGGTCCTTCGAGCCGGATTTATTTAAATTAGTGATTTTCATATATAAGATTTCTACCCTTAATTAGCGTCCCGTGGACGTGTCATATACTTGAATTAAGCGTTTTTTATTTTATTTTATTGTTTAACACTTATTTAATTCGCCTTTTTCTACCTAAATTTTCATTGCTTGCGGTACGTTTATAAAGTATCTAAATTCACCTTGTTGTTTTGTTCAAAATGTCGGACAAATTGCAGATAAAAAGGCAAACACTTATTTTTAAAAAGGAATACCTATTTGCTAAATTACAAAAGGTTTTCGATCTTGCGAAAACCCAAATGAATGATTCCGCACAAATCCAGAATTTCTTAGCGGATTATTCCGAATTAGAAAGTGTCCGCTCAAAGTTTGAAGAAACAGTGTTAAATATTATTGAAATAGATATATCATTAAAACCGGAGACAAGATTGTCAACCCGTGAATTAGATACATTTGATGAACTTTATAAGGCATGTAGATTGCAATATTTACGATTAAAACCGAGCGATCAGGCACCCATCAGTGGGAAAGATAGGATTGATGTAAGGCCGTCGTTACCTAAATTGAGATTATTCGAATTCGATGGCGATATTGAGAAGTGGTCCACATTCTACGATACATTTTTATCACTTGTTCACAATCGAGATTTCGACGAAATAGACAAGTTTCACTATTTACTCTCATGTGTTAAAGGTTCGGCGTTAAACATTGTTAAAAAACTGCCTATAACATCCGCTAATTATATTCTCGTATGGCAAAGTTTATGTAATAAATATCAAGATGATCGAATACTCGTGGGTAGGTACATCGACAAAATGATAAACTTTACTCCGTTAAATAAGGATACTACCGCAAATCTTACCTTATTTATTGAAACATTCGATCACTCTTTTAAAGCCATCGAGGCGTTAAAAATAAAAAATTTGCATGACTATTTATTTTGTCATTTAGCCTTACGTGGGTTGGATGCGCATACTAGGAGACTTTTTGAACAAAATCGAGATCAAAACGCACTTCCATCGTTTTCGGAATTAATTAGTTTTGTAAATAAACAAGTTAAAGTTCTCGAACATTCATCTAATACAAGTGCGATTTCGTTACAATCAAGAAATAAGCCTACATGTAACAATTACAAAAGCAACAATAATAACTACAATAAAAGTATATCAAAAACAGTTTTAAATACTAATGTGTCAAATTATAATAAAAATAAATTTATTTGTGCGCATTGCAATCAAAATCATATGATTTACAGGTGCGATCAATTTCGTAAATTGACCGTAGATAAAAGGATTGACCGTGTCAATACTTTAAAATTGTGTCATAATTGCCTAAAAGGAAATCATGATACTTCAACTTGTAAAAGTGAGATGTCTTGTGGTGTATGTGCGTCATCACATCATTATCTATTGCATAGGGAGCCTGTGCGCGACGCGGTCTTGCCAACATCCACTAGTTTAATGAGCACTGACTCGCAAGCGCAACAAGTACTCGTTTCGTCTCAGACTACGAGCGAGTCGGAGCATTATACGTTAGATACGCTGCTTCATTACAACGACGTTCACTCGAATTACGGTGTCGTATTAGGAACGGCGCGTGTATTAGCAAATGATAGTAGCGGTCAGTATCAATACTGCCGTGCAGTTATTGACTCTGGAGCTCAGAGCTCATTTATTACAACTGAGTGCGCTCAACGTTTGGGCTTACCTCGGAAAAAATGTTCGTTTAACATTTATGGCCTTGGTGGAGAGGCAGTAAAAAATCATGGAATGATTTCATGCACATTAAGGTCCCTACACACTGACTTGCCTAGTTTTAGAGTGAAGATGGTCATAGTGACTAAGGTATCTGCCGATATGCCTAACGTTCGATTCCCCTGGGACGTTATTAATAAATATAAGAATTTTAATTTAGCTGATCCGATGTTTTATAAGCGCTCACGTATTGATATATTGTTGGGCAATGATATAGTTTCAGAACTTATTTATGATAAACCTTATATTATTTCATCGGATATACCAAGCGTGATCGATACCGCTTTCGGGTTTGTTGTAAGTGGTAAACTTTATTGCAATGAAAAGGACAATTTAAGAAACTATAATTTATCAGTCTCGTTTGATGAACAAGAGTCTTTAGATCAAACGTTGCGTAAGTTTTGGGAAGTCGAAGAATTGCCCAGCAAGCCTTCGATAAATCCTTTAGAACAATTAGCAGAAGATATTTTCGTGGCTCGTTCTAGCCGCACTGAGGACGGTAGCTATTCAGTGCCGTTACCATTCATACCAGACCCGCCTCCGTTGGGCGTTTCAAGGGCTGCAGCCGAGCGACGACTCTTGTTCACAGAGCGCAAGTTGAATCGTTTACCTTTATTACGGCAGGCCTATTCAGAGTTCATGTGCGAATATGAACATCTAGGGCATATGGAGCTTTATACGGGTGACACTCCGAGTAAATATGTGATACCACATCATAGTGTACTTAAGCCCAGTAGTTCCAGCACTCCTGTGCGAGTGGTGTTCGATGCCTCGGCAAAAACGTCCACGAATGTTTCGCTTAATGATATTCTACTAACCGGGCCTAATCTGTATCGAGATATTGGGGCTATAATATTGAATTTTAGGTTCTTTGAATATTGTTTGATTTGTGACGTATGCAAAATGTATCGTGCAATCAAACTGAATCCGTCGGATAGATGTTATCAACATATTTTATATCGTCATTCGCCTAATGATACCATCAACGTATATGAATTAAAGACAGTAACTTACGGCTTAAGTTGCTCGCCGTTTTTAGCTATCCGCACACTTTTGCAATTAGCCCATGATGAGGGAGAACACTATCCGCTCGCTGCAACGGTTGTGCGCGAGGGCGTGTACATGGATGATATCCTATATTCTTGTAGTTCCTTGTCACAGGTATCTCAGTTACAAGATGAACTTATATGATGGTAGTGGATGATGATGGCTTTATACTTAAGAGATGGGCGAGTAATAGCGGAAAGGTCTTAGAACGCGTTCCGTTAGAAAACCGAGAGTGTCCTGTAACATTCCTGAAAGATGGTAACGAATATTCAGTCAAAGTGCTAGGTCTGAAGTGGTTCCCTTTGACTGACTGTTTTTATTTCGCAGTAGATAAGGCTGACAAAGTAACAACTAAACGTTCTGTTTTGAAATTATTAGCTTCTATTTATGACCCCGTAGGTTTTATTTCGCCGTGCATTTTCATCGCGAAAGAAATAATGCAAGATTTATGGAAGCTGGGCATAGGATGGGATGAGCAACTGCCAACTGACGTAACTAAGCGCTGGCTTAATTACGTTGATGATCTCCCGCGACTGACGGAAATTAAGATAGATAGACACATGCTGTTACCAGAACAGTCTGAATGTGAACTAGTCGCCTTTTGCGATGCAAGTTCTCGCGGTTACGCTAGTTGTGTATATGTGATCAGTCGTAATGACAGAGGTCAGACTAAAGTACGATTGGTGATAGCAAAATCTAAAGTAGCCCCCGTCAAACCCTTAACTATCCCGAGGTTGGAATTGATGGCGTCAGTTTTGTTAAGCAGATTAATTAAATATGTCCGTGACATTTTAACTCGTGTAAAAATTAATCGTATCACTGCGTTAACCGATTCGACTATCGTATTGGCGTGGCTTCAGACAGAAGCTTACAAATTAAAGCCGTTTGTTAGTAACCGTGTTACTCAGGTATGCGAAGTGTTACCTCCGCACTTTTGGCGTCACGTTAGTAGCGAGTGCAATATGGCAGACATGTGCTCGCGCGGAGCGTCTCCGTCACAGCTCTTGGAATGCAAAGAGCAGTGGCTAAATGGCCCATCTTGGTTGTATGATGACTACTCGCAGTGGCCAATTAGAACATTTATCAACCAAGATGAAAGTAATACACCTGAAATAAAATCAAATTATTCATTAGGTTCCGTCAATTTAATCACTAATGAAAATAATTTAATAGAGGAATCTAAGTTAGAGTTCTGTGACCGAATTTTTTCCCATTTCTCTTCTTATTATAAACTGCAACGTACGTTTGCTCGAATATTGAGATGGTTCCGATTTAAATCCGGTCACTCTAAGCAATCCATACTGACGACTGACGAATTGAATACCGCTCAAGACGTCTTAATTAAACTAGTACAGCGTTCATACTTTGCAAATGAAATAAATAATTTGTCAAAGGGCCCAAAGTACATTCCGTCGTTGAGAAAATTATCTCCGTTTATTGACGATCGCGGATACCTCAGGGTGGGGGGTCGAATAAATTATTCAGTTTTACCTTATAACGCGAAACATCCCCGTTTATTACCTAAAAATAGTAGATTTACACAACTACTTATTGAATATTTACATAAAAAATATTTACACTTAGGCCCACGCACCTTACAAAACATTATTAATCAAAACTTTTGGATTTTAGCATCCCGTCGCATTATTCGGTCAGTTTTGTCCAAATGCAAAACTTGTTTTAAACACAATCCCGTGCTCTTGCAGCCTGAGATGGCACCTTTGCCAGCAGCTCGATTGATACCTAATAAAGTTTTTGAGCATGTAGGGGTAGACCTCGGTGGTCCGTTTTTTACAAAAGAAAGTTTACGACGAAACGCTGGGATTAAACGGTCATATTTAGCATTATTTATTTGTTACTCGACAAAAGCTGTACACCTCGAGGTCTTATCGTCGTTGTCATCGGAGTGTTTCCTCGCGTGTTTAGACAGATTTGTAGCGCGACGAGGTGTGTGCTCTTTTCTTTACTCGGATTGCGGTACTAATTTTATCGCGGCTAGTAAGCATTTAACCGAAATACAAAGGTTTATGTTCGAGCAAAAAAGTGATATATTAGAGGGTTGCTCAAAGCGACAAATTATATGGAAATTTAATCCCCCCAGCGCACCACATATGGGTGGGCTCTGGAAAGCCGGAATTAAATCCGCCAAGTACCTCTTAGCGCGAGCCGTCGGAGAAAAAGGTTTGACGTTCGAGGAACTCACCACAGTGTTTTGTAAAGTAGAAGCAATTCTCAACTCGCGGCCGCTCTGCCCGTTACCAGCTAGTGATAACCCGGATGAATTTAATGTACTGACAGCGGGACACTTTCTAATAGGAAAAGCGTTAACGGCGGTACCTGAGTATAATGTAGAAGACATAACGATGAATCGATTGTCACGTTGGCAATATATTCAAAAATGTTCACAAATGTTTTGGCGTAGATGGAGTCGTGAATATTTAAATACGCTACAACAGAAAGCAAAGTGGTATTCGGATAGATCTAACATTATTTAACAAATAGGTGATCTTGTAATTATAAAAACTGATAACATACCGCCGTGCAATTGGCCTTTGGGTAGAATAGAGGCTCTTCACCCCGGCCCAGATGGGATTGTTCGTTGTGTAACGCTTCGTACCCAAAAGAGTACTTTACAGAGACCAGTTAATAAACTGAGTCCTCTTCCTTACGCAAATTAGCTTACTTGTATTAATAACCTTCTCGTTGAGACCATTCTGTGTCTCAGCGTTATCTTGATAGAGATTAAGTTAGATTAAGTTATAATTTTATCTTATTTTTTGGAGAAACCATCAAGATGGTTTCGGTGGGGGGTGTGTTCAGTAATAAACCGCAACTCGCAGATTTTATACCAAGGCACAATGATCTACAACGATCTGAGGGCCGGTGATAACCTGTAGCAACGTTGTGACGCATAACGCGCTGTTATAATCTGTGCGGACAAAAAAGGAATAAAAGGGAGGGTACGACGCGTAAGAAGATCTACTATTAACCTATATCTCTTTGTGTTAACGTGGAGTGAATATATCTCTTCAAAAACTCTCAAAATAAGGACTACTCTAGAGTGTACCGTGTACAATCTGATTACTAGTGTATTCTACCGTGTAGAAGAAGCCACCAGGAGCTGTCAACGTTTGCCGATCTTGGGAAGCTGGCTAGTAAGACCGTGAGTAGTTTTTATTGTTTTCTTGGTGTAATTTTGTGATTGCGGTAACTGAACGTTTCAGGGGATATTGAATCAATACAGTCCACTACATAATCTAAACTTAATTCCCAAGCCGCCACATTTCTGGTCCTTCGAGCCGGATTTATTTAAATTAGTGATTTTCATATATAAGATTTCTACCCTTAATTAGCGTCCCGTGGACGTGTCATATACTTGAATTAAGCGTTTTTTATTTTATTTTATTGTTTAACACTTATTTAATTCGCCTTTTTCTACCTAAATTTTCATTGCTTGCGGTACGTTTATAAAGTATCTAAATTCACCTTGTTGTTTTGTTCAAAATGTCGGACAAATTGCAGATAAAAAGGCAAACACTTATTTTTAAAAAGGAATACCTATTTGCTAAATTACAAAAGGTTTTCGATCTTGCGAAAACCCAAATGAATGATTCCGCACAAATCCAGAATTTCTTAGCGGATTATTCCGAATTAGAAAGTGTCCGCTCAAAGTTTGAAGAAACAGTGTTAAATATTATTGAAATAGATATATCATTAAAACCGGAGACAAGATTGTCAACCCGTGAATTAGATACATTTGATGAACTTTATAAGGTATGTAGATTGCAATATTTACGATTAAAACCGAGCGATCAGGCACCCATCAGTGGGAAAGATAGGATTGATGTAAGGCCGTCGTTACCTAAATTGAGATTATTCGAATTCGATGGCGATATTGAGAAGTGGTCCACATTCTACGATACATTTTTATCACTTGTTCACAATCGAGATTTCGACGAAATAGACAAGTTTCACTATTTACTCTCATGTGTTAAAGGTTCGGCGTTAAACATTGTTAAAAAACTGCCTATAACATCCGCTAATTATATTCTCGTATGGCAAAGTTTATGTAATAAATATCAAGATGATCGAATACTCGTGGGTAGGTACATCGACAAAATGATAAACTTTACTCCGTTAAATAAGGATACTACCGCAAATCTTACCTTATTTATTGAAACATTCGATCACTCTTTTAAAGCCATCGAGGCGTTAAAAATAAAAAATTTGCATGACTATTTATTTTGTCATTTAGCCTTACGTGGGTTGGATGCGCATACTAGGAGACTTTTTGAACAAAATCGAGATCAAAACGCACTTCCATCGTTTTCGGAATTAATTAGTTTTGTAAATAAACAAGTTAAAGTTCTCGAACATTCATCTAATACAAGTGCGATTTCGTTACAATCAAGAAATAAGCCTACATGTAACAATTACAAAAGCAACAATAATAACTACAATAAAAGTATATCAAAAACAGTTTTAAATACTAATGTGTCAAATTATAATAAAAATAAATTTATTTGTGCGCATTGCAATCAAAATCATATGATTTACAGGTGCGATCAATTTCGTAAATTGACCGTAGATAAAAGGATTGACCGTGTCAATACTTTAAAATTGTGTCATAATTGCCTAAAAGGAAATCATGATACTTCAACTTGTAAAAGTGAGATGTCTTGTGGTGTATGTGCGTCATCACATCATTATCTATTGCATAGGGAGCCTGTGCGCGACGCGGTCTTGCCAACATCCACTAGTTTAATGAGCACTGACTCGCAAGCGCAACAAGTACTCGTTTCGTCTCAGACTACGAGCGAGTCGGAGCATTATACGTTAGATACGCTGCTTCATTACAACGACGTTCACTCGAATTACGGTGTCGTATTAGGAACGGCGCGTGTATTAGCAAATGATAGTAGCGGTCAGTATCAATACTGCCGTGCAGTTATTGACTCTGGAGCTCAGAGCTCATTTATTACAACTGAGTGCGCTCAACGTTTGGGCTTACCTCGGAAAAAATGTTCGTTTAACATTTATGGCCTTGGTGGAGAGGCAGTAAAAAATCATGGAATGATTTCATGCACATTAAGGTCCCTACACACTGACTTGCCTAGTTTTAGAGTGAAGATGGTCATAGTGACTAAGGTATCTGCCGATATGCCTAACGTTCGATTCCCCTGGGACGTTATTAATAAATATAAGAATTTTAATTTAGCTGATCCGATGTTTTATAAGCGCTCACGTATTGATATATTGTTGGGCAATGATATAGTTTCAGAACTTATTTATGATAAACCTTATATTATTTCATCGGATATACCAAGCGTGATCGATACCGCTTTCGGGTTTGTTGTAAGTGGTAAACTTTATTGCAATGAAAAGGACAATTTAAGAAACTATAATTTATCAGTCTCGTTTGATGAACAAGAGTCTTTAGATCAAACGTTGCGTAAGTTTTGGGAAGTCGAAGAATTGCCCAGCAAGCCTTCGATAAATCCTTTAGAACAATTAGCAGAAGATATTTTCGTGGCTCGTTCTAGCCGCACTGAGGACGGTAGCTATTCAGTGCCGTTACCATTCATACCAGACCCGCCTCCGTTGGGCGTTTCAAGGGCTGCAGCCGAGCGACGACTCTTGTTCACAGAGCGCAAGTTGAATCGTTTACCTTTATTACGGCAGGCCTATTCAGAGTTCATGTGCGAATATGAACATCTAGGGCATATGGAGCTTTATACGGGTGACACTCCGAGTAAATATGTGATACCACATCATAGTGTACTTAAGCCCAGTAGTTCCAGCACTCCTGTGCGAGTGGTGTTCGATGCCTCGGCAAAAACGTCCACGAATGTTTCGCTTAATGATATTCTACTAACCGGGCCTAATCTGTATCGAGATATTGGGGCTATAATATTGAATTTTAGGTTGTTTGAATATTGTTTGATTTGTGACGTATGCAAAATGTATCGTGCAATCAAACTGAATCCGTCGGATAGATGTTATCAACATATTTTATATCGTCATTCGCCTAATGATACCATCAACGTATATGAATTAAAGACAGTAACTTACGGCTTAAGTTGCTCGCCGTTTTTAGCTATCCGCACACTTTTGCAATTAGCCCATGATGAGGGAGAACACTATCCGCTCGCTGCAACGGTTGTGCGCGAGGGCGTGTACATGGATGATATCCTATATTCTTGTAGTTCCTTGTCACAGGTATCTCAGTTACAAGATGAACTTATATGATGGTAGTGGATGATGATGGCTTTATACTTAAGAGATGGGCGAGTAATAGCGGAAAGGTCTTAGAACGCGTTCCGTTAGAAAACCGAGAGTGTCCTGTAACATTCCTGAAAGATGGTAACGAATATTCAGTCAAAGTGCTAGGTCTGAAGTGGTTCCCTTTGACTGACTGTTTTTATTTCGCAGTAGATAAGGCTGACAAAGTAACAACTAAACGTTCTGTTTTGAAATTATTAGCTTCTATTTATGACCCCGTAGGTTTTATTTCGCCGTGCATTTTCATCGCGAAAGAAATAATGCAAGATTTATGGAAGCTGGGCATAGGATGGGATGAGCAACTGCCAACTGACGTAACTAAGCGCTGGCTTAATTACGTTGATGATCTCCCGCGACTGACGGAAATTAAGATAGATAGACACATGCTGTTACCAGAACAGTCTGAATGTGAACTAGTCGCCTTTTGCGATGCAAGTTCTCGCGGTTACGCTAGTTGTGTATATGTGATCAGTCGTAATGACAGAGGTCAGACTAAAGTACGATTGGTGATAGCAAAATCTAAAGTAGCCCCCGTCAAACCCTTAACTATCCCGAGGTTGGAATTGATGGCGTCAGTTTTGTTAAGCAGATTAATTAAATATGTCCGTGACATTTTAACTCGTGTAAAAATTAATCGTATCACTGCGTTAACCGATTCGACTATCGTATTGGCGTGGCTTCAGACAGAAGCTTACAAATTAAAGCCGTTTGTTAGTAACCGTGTTACTCAGGTATGCGAAGTGTTACCTCCGCACTTTTGGCGTCACGTTAGTAGCGAGTGCAATATGGCAGACATGTGCTCGCGCGGAGCGTCTCCGTCACAGCTCTTGGAATGCAAAGAGCAGTGGCTAAATGGCCCATCTTGGTTGTATGATGACTACTCGCAGTGGCCAATTAGAACATTTATCAACCAAGATGAAAGTAATACACCTGAAATAAAATCAAATTATTCATTAGGTTCCGTCAATTTAATCACTAATGAAAATAATTTAATAGAGGAATCTAAGTTAGAGTTCTGTGACCGAATTTTTTCCCATTTCTCTTCTTATTATAAACTGCAACGTACGTTTGCTCGAATATTGAGATGGTTCCGATTTAAATCCGGTCACTCTAAGCAATCCATACTGACGACTGACGAATTGAATACCGCTCAAGACGTCTTAATTAAACTAGTACAGCGTTCATACTTTGCAAATGAAATAAATAATTTGTCAAAGGGCCCAAAGTACATTCCGTCGTTGAGAAAATTATCTCCGTTTATTGACGATCGCGGATACCTCAGGGTGGGGGGTCGAATAAATTATTCAGTTTTACCTTATAACGCGAAACATCCCCGTTTATTACCTAAAAATAGTAGATTTACACAACTACTTATTGAATATTTACATAAAAAATATTTACACTTAGGCCCACGCACCTTACAAAACATTATTAATCAAAACTTTTGGATTTTAGCATCCCGTCGCATTATTCGGTCAGTTTTGTCCAAATGCAAAACTTGTTTTAAACACAATCCCGTGCTCTTGCAGCCTGAGATGGCACCTTTGCCAGCAGCTCGATTGATACCTAATAAAGTTTTTGAGCATGTAGGGGTAGACCTCGGTGGTCCGTTTTTTACAAAAGAAAGTTTACGACGAAACGCTGGGATTAAACGGTCATATTTAGCATTATTTATTTGTTACTCGACAAAAGCTGTACACCTCGAGGTCTTATCGTCGTTGTCATCGGAGTGTTTCCTCGCGTGTTTAGACAGATTTGTAGCGCGACGAGGTGTGTGCTCTTTTCTTTACTCGGATTGCGGTACTAATTTTATCGCGGCTAGTAAGCATTTAACCGAAATACAAAGGTTTATGTTCGAGCAAAAAAGTGATATATTAGAGGGTTGCTCAAAGCGACAAATTATATGGAAATTTAATCCCCCCAGCGCACCACATATGGGTGGGCTCTGGGAAGCCGGAATTAAATCCGCCAAGTACCTCTTAGCGCGAGCCGTCGGAGAAAAAGGTTTGACGTTCGAGGAACTCACCACAGTGTTTTGTAAAGTAGAAGCAATTCTCAACTCGCGGCCGCTCTGCCCGTTACCAGCTAGTGATAACCCGGATGAATTTAATGTACTGACAGCGGGACACTTTCTAATAGGAAAAGCGTTAACGGCGGTACCTGAGTATAATGTAGAAGACATAACGATGAATCGATTGTCACGTTGGCAATATATTCAAAAATGTTCACAAATGTTTTGGCGTAGATGGAGTCGTGAATATTTAAATACGCTACAACAGAAAGCAAAGTGGTATTCGGATAGATCTAACATTATTTAACAAATAGGTGATCTTGTAATTATAAAAACTGATAACATACCGCCGTGCAATTGGCCTTTGGGTAGAATAGAGGCTCTTCACCCCGGCCCAGATGGGATTGTTCGTTGTGTAACGCTTCGTACCCAAAAGAGTACTTTACAGAGACCAGTTAATAAACTGAGTCCTCTTCCTTACGCAAATTAGCTTACTTGTATTAATAACCTTCTCGTTGAGACCATTCTGTGTCTCAGCGTTATCTTGATAGAGATTAAGTTAGATTAAGTTATAATTTTATCTTATTTTTTGGAGAAACCATCAAGATGGTTTCGGTGGGGGGTGTGTTCAGTAATAAACCGCAACTCGCAGATTTTATACCAAGGCACAATGATCTACAACGATCTGAGGGCCGGTGATAACCTGTAGCAACGTTGTGACGCATAACGCGCTGTTATAATCTGTGCGGACAAAAAAGGAATAAAAGGGAGGGTACGACGCGTAAGAAGATCTACTATTAACCTATATCTCTTTGTGTTAACGTGGAGTGAATATATCTCTTCAAAAACTCTCAAAATAAGGACTACTCTAGAGTGTACCGTGTACAATCTGATTACTAGTGTATTCTACCGTGTAGAAGAAGCCACCAGGAGCTGTCAACGTTTGCCGATCTTGGGAAGCTGGCTAGTAAGACCGTGAGTAGTTTTTATTGTTTTCTTGGTGTAATTTTGTGATTGCGGTAACTGAACGTTTCAGGGGATATTGAATCAATACAGTCCACTACATAATCTAAACTTAATTCCCAAGCCGCCACACTTACAATACACATATATAACAATCAGGAAACATACACATTTCTGTACTCTCTGTTATGTATATCAATTACAAGTGTACAAAACATTCACAGATTGAGTCATGCAATTTAGGGTTAATTTGGAGTACTAAATATAAAAAAACTGGTTTAATTTTTAAAAGGGAATGTGGTGGATATTATACTCTCTTCAGGAGTATATATATTTTTAATTAAAGTATACTCGTAGATATATTAAGTATAGATATTAAAGCATAGATATATTATATTGGAGATGTAATATGTATCAGGAACTAGACGATAAATAATTTGTAAGTTTAATTTTGTATGCAATATAAGAATCGTTAAATATGTCAATGCCAGGTATGGTTTTAAAATATTCGTTATAGTTTCTACATATACGCACGATAGGAGCGTGACTCCCGAGATGAGTTTTCGCGAAAGGAATATGAAATGTTTTTTGGACGCGACAACGGGGATATTTACGCAGAACAGCAAATGAAATGCGGTTAAGGAGCTCACTGCACTTAACTTTATTATGTACTATTTTATGTAGAAAACACAAATCTAGAATAACTCGTCTATTTCGGAGAGACATCATTTTAAACTTATCCAGTCGCTGATAGTAAGGCTGCCTATGTGAGATACCACTGGCATGAAAGGCAAGATGTCGAGTAAAGGCTCGCTGTATACTTTCAACGCGTTGGGAGTGCACACTAGAAGATAGATTCCATATGAGACTAGCAAATTCAAGGAGACTTCTTACAAAAGCATTATATAAAATAATTTTAGTCCCAGATGAAAATCCCTTTGTATTGCGCTTAATAAATCCTAAGAACTTCGCGGCTTTATTAACAATAGTGTTTATATGAGATTTAAAGGTTAGCTTTCTGTCAATAGTTACTCCTAAGTCTTTAATCTCCGGTATCAAAACTACATTACCAATTGAATAACTAGAGACACAGTTTAACAGTTTAACCCTCAGAAGACACAAGTTTGCGCGTTAACCGCTAAAAAGAACCCCTTTGTCGTATCTGCTCAGTTTCAAGGCACTCCCCTTGTTGCCTCAGCCAGTATCGGAATCCTCGGCGTCGACATATCGAGTGACGTGCAGTTTCGTGGTCACTTGGAAAAGAAGGCCAAATTGGCCTCTAAAAAGCTTGGCGTGCTCAGCAGAGCGGGACAGTATTTCATGCCGGCACACCGCCTGCAACTTTACAAGGCGCAGGTTCGGCCGCACATGGAATACTGTTCCCATCTCTGGGCTGGAGCTCCCCAGTACGAGCTCCTTCCACTTGACCGCATCCAGCACAGAGCGGCTCGAATCGTCGAAGACCGAGTGCTTTCCAATCGGCTCGATTCACTGACTCTGCGAAGAGGTGTTGCATCTCTTTGCATTTTCTTTCGCATATACCATGGGAAGTGTATTGAGAAATTGTTCGGATTAAACCAGCCGCCAAATTTCGTGAACTCACTACGCGGCAAACGTCCCGGTACCATCCACACCATCTGGATGCTTGGCGGTCCACCACTGTACGTTTCACAAGGAGTTTTCTTCCGCATACGACGTCTCTGCTTAATAGTTTACTACCGGCGATTTTTCCGGACCGATACGATCTGGGGACCTTCAAGAAAAGAGCTTATTCCTTTCTAAAGGGCCGTCAACGCACCTGCAAATCCCCTGGTGTTGCGGTTGATCATGGGCGATGGTATTCACTTAATATCAGGTAAGCCTCATGCTCGTTTGCCCCCTCTTCTATAAAAAAGACAATAGCGATTTTAATTTTTACCAATTTATTTGATTTCTGGATTCAGTAATTTTATCTCAAATATCCAAATATCAATTGCGTTCCACTATGTAGTGTCTTCAGTGAGCATCAGCTATTACACTACTCAGCTACTCCACTAATTTTCTACTGTAATTTTTTACCCTTTTTGTTGATTATAGGTTTTTTATATCTTCTTCTTTCAAATGTGTCTTTTGTACAATTTTTATACATTTTTAAAACTTCCTTTAATTCCTTTGTAGCTATTGTAGTTTACTTTTTTTCTAATTCCCTTCATTTTAAGAATGTTTTGCAGTATGTGATAACCTTTAAATAGCTCTGTTGGATTAACAAATCGTTTAAACTTAGTAGCTAGACTAGAACTTTCGTTTGTATGATTTAGATTTACATGTACTGATATGATCTTTCTTTTTAGGTTCGTTGTTATATTTTCTGGTCTACTGTATTTAATATTACTTGTGCTTAGCCATTCAGGACTGTTTCACCACATTTTATCATCTTTCAGGACTAGCACGTGCTTCCCTATAGAAGCGGCATCGGCAGGGTTGTCGTGTGGTCGGACGTGATACCAATTCTGGTTTCCAATGTTGTTTAATATCTCCACAGCCCTATTTTTCACAAATGTATTCCACTTTGCAGGATCTCCGAAGAGCCAAGACAGTAATATGGTGGAATTCGTTTAAGCGTCATAGCCAAGTATCATATATGACAGGTAGGTATTTTCATAGCTTCTTTTTTTTTTCAGGGGTCCCGCTAGGGGCACAGCCCCGTTAAGTTACATACTAGGTAAGGATTGTGGTTTGATAGGAGCTAAACAGGTTTTGGCTGCAATGATTTCAGTCGTAACCAATCTATCTCTAGTTTCATACCTATACCGCAGAGTAATTTTGCACGCAATATAGAAGGTGTTAGCCAGACAAGTGGATCAAATAATCTTTGAATAAAATTGTTCTCTTTATTATAGTAGCAGCCATAGAAGGTAAGTAAAAACCATATTTAAATACATCTCTTCCCATGTCCCGTTGTAAGTCTAGTGCCCGTGGAACAATAGTTTTATCAATCTTAATGTAAATACGGAGCAGAAGCAGTTCCAAATGTAACTCTCAAGAGACGATAATCTTGTACTGGATTGGTATTACAACTTCTCCATAATATTCTTGATAGATCTCTATCTTCTTTTGAGACAAAAATTTGGCGGTACATTTTCTGGATGTCAGCAATAAAACAGATTTTTTTCATTCGCCATCTTATGATTAAGCTTCTCATATCGTCTTGAAACTATTGTCGTACCCGTAACTCTTCATTGAGTGAAATATTAATTAAATATTGTTTCCCTTTTGTGAAGCGTTAAAAATTGTTCTCACTTTGCTTGTTTCTTTATCTTGCCTCACAACAGCGTGATTAGGTAGGTATAGCTGGGTTGTTATTTTAATATTCTAGTACCCTTTTTTAATGATTTAATTATTATATTCTCTTGCATCACTTTTGGGTATTCGCTTTCTAAGCATTGCTCATTTTCAAATTTCTTTTTTAATGGATATAACTTTCTTAGTGCTATATCTCTTATTCTTCCTGATGGTCATAAAAGTATTTTGGTTTTAGTTGGAAGTTTTACGATGTAACGTCCTTCTGATGTTCTGTTCGTTGTAGCTTGATATATTTCTTCACATGTTTGATCTTCTGCTGTTAATGCTCCTTTTTCATCTCTACCTTTGCTCCCGCATAATTCTCAGCATGTCATCTAAATTCAAATTAAGATGCATGACACTGAAATCATCATTTTCTCTGCTTCTTTGTATGTGGCTAAATAGAATGCATCCTAGGCTGGTATTTTAAGCACATGAAGTGCCTGAAAGACTCTTGATTATTTCACCTTTCATAATTTCGAATTTCGACTTAAACACATCTAATAACATATCTATCCATCCTGGTTGATTAAAGCTCGGGTCTGCTACTACTTAGCCTTGGAGGTGTGGATAGTTCTTCAGCGAAATGGTTCGTGCTGCTAGCTGAGATGTAAGATGAGTTGGCATTATGTTAACCTTGTTTACGTTGTATTTGGGCTGCTTGCTTCAAAATTGTTTTACTGAATCCAATGGCTGTAACTGTGCCTTTAATAGCAGTGCGTTTCAGCTTAATTGTCTGAGCAGCTCTTTCACTTATAAAAGAGTCTTTTGAGCCGAAGTCTATCAGGGCACGCAGTACTGTTGCTTGTGCTAGTTGATCCTTGACGACTATGAGTGCCGTAGCCAATGCTGTGGTGGTACTAGTATCAAAATGTGATGATAACTGAACATTTTATATCGTTGGATTCGAAAAGCGTCCTCGATCATTAGTCTTCGCTGCATGCGCTTGATCGTTGTCTGGTTGATTTGATGACAGCGCCGTGTTTGATGCACTAAAGAGTGCTTTGCCAGGCTTGTAGGTAAAGGCATTTTATGAAATGTACTTGAAATAGGTAAGAGGGTGGTACCAAAAGAATTCCTAGAACCTAGAGTCTCACCGCCTAGTTTGTCGATCTGACTTTAATAGCTGTGCGTTTTTAATTTTTTTTATAGAACAATAGTGACAAATAAACACATTACACCCATTGGTAAGTGAATGCTGTGGCCCATAGACATTTATCCTCAATTTAGAACCAAATTCCGATGCGTTGTCACCCATAAGAACTAAGATGGAATGCCTCGGTTTTATTAAAAAAGGTTCTCTGGACCTCCACTCACCATACGAAACACAGCAGCATTAATCTGCTATTTTACGTTAGTATTATGTGAGAACGTGGTGCTACTCCGGTCGAACCGGCCTATTCGTGCTACAATCGTAATATAACTGCAGCGTGGCTTTACCACGTAAAAAGGTGTACGGTATTAGTGTACTGTGTAAGGTAGGTTAGTACAACTCGCGGAACGTAACTCTAGCACTGAACGAAGCGTGGAGGGGACGGAATGTGACTGGAGAGCCAATCAGCGCATGCGGACGATATACACAGCACATCATACGCAATAACGCGCAATACGGCCGTTTAATTATGCGCCATAACGGTTATCGCTAGACTTCGTGCCGCGAGTTGTACGGTAAAGTACGGTTGTAGTGTACTTAAAAGTTCACAGCTGGATATGGGCCTCTTCTGTTGTTGCTAGGATTTATCCTATTCGCCACAAATATCTCGCGCTTTGGTACTGTTGCCTATCGACTTTACTTAATGGTTGTACTGCCATCACATATACGTGGTAGACCCACGCTGCAGTTATATTATGGTTGTAGCACGAATGGGTCATCTAGACCGGGGAAGGACCACGCTCTCATAGAATACCAGCGTAAATAGCAGCTTAATACTGCTGTGCTTCTTATGGTGAGTGTAGAGACCCGGACACCCTTTTTTACTGGAAACGAGGCATTCTGTCTTAGTCCTCAGGGGTGACAACGCATCTGCGTTTTGATTCTTAATCGAGGATAAATGTAGATGTCTATAGGCCACAGCATCCACTTACCATCTGGTGGACTGTGTTCTCGTTTGTCACCCTTATTCTATAAAAAAAAATCCAAAGAAACAACAACATCTGCGACACCCATGGAATGAGGTAGAGAATTTAAAAATTTAACAACAAATTTTTTTTTTATATTTTGTCTTTTATTGTAAGTCGTGGTAGCTCAGGACCTAAGCGCTTGCTGTAATTTTCACAATATACTAGGAACTCATGTTCGATCCCCGCCGGCATTAATGAAATTGTTAATGACAATTCACAACTTTTAGTGCTGAATTGACACGCGCTTGGCGGTGAAGGAAAACCTGCATGGAAGAGTAATAAAAAAAATATTTCGGAGACATGACGTCTGTCAACACGCGTTGGTGCACTGTGGCGGACTTTCCTCTGCCCTAAAGACTTCTCACAAATGAGAGGAGGCCTGTGCCCAGCAGTGGGACGTATATAGGATGTAGCATTACTTTTTACTTTTTAAATACTGTTATATTAATAAAATAAATTTATTTTATTTGCGTTTCAATTTGGTTAGTTTTAGTTGAGAAATTTGAGTATCAGTAACGTTTTTTATATTATCGTTTAGATACCTACATGACCGCGGGCGTTATTAATATTATGTGTTTTAATAAACGAATATTGGAGAAAACATCCCGGCCCAGTTCCTGGCTATTGGCTTCCATTTTCGCAAGTTCGTTCAACCCACGATAGTGTCGATTTTATTATTACTCGCCAGTGCAAATTATCTCGTTTACGTATTGTCATATTTAAACCCGTATCTTAATACACTGAGATTATAATTTAAAGTTGTACCAAATCGGCTAACTAAATCGGTATGTGACGGAGGAAGAGAATCTTTTTACGTGGTAGAGCCACGCTGCGGATATATTATAGTTATAGCACGAATGGGTCGGCTCGACCGAGGCAGGACTACGCTCTCGCGTTTCGTATGGTGAGTAGTGTCGAGAACTGGAGACCCTTTTTACTGGAATCGAGGCATTGCATCTTAGTCCTCAAGGGTGACAACGCAGTTGTATTTTTATTCTTAAATGTGATTGTCTTTGGGCCACCGCATCCACCATCTTACCATCAGGTGGACTGTGTGTTCGTTCGTCACCCATGCTCTACATAGTGTCTCCCAGCGGAAAGGTCTTAAGATGAACATGGAAAAAACAACAGTCGTGTGTAACGTCCATGTCACACCTATCCCGGTAGTTTTTGTGTGCACTAAGATCGAAGTTGTTGATGAGTATGTTTACCTGGGATAAATGGTCCGACTAGGTAAGTCCAACTTTGACCGAGAGGTCGAATTCAAATTGACGGATTGAACTCCGCTGGGCAGAGTTCGGGAGATGACGACACATTTGAAGATAAATGTTATTATTGTTGTTGTTAACAATCCCTGTTGTTATTATGATTACGCATGTTTTCACGGCACATTATTGAAAATAAAGATGTCTTAAACAAACGCGAAAGCAACATATAGCTATAACTTAAACTTATTTTACGGATTTTATCACACTTAATAACTTTTTAATTCCCGACGCTTAGTATGGCAACATGTTCAGAATTGTCAGTCGTGGATAAAATCCGTTTTTAGTTTTATTGCACATTATTGAATTAATATAATTAACATAATATCTAGTTGCTCTAAGTTTTGTAGTGGTACATTTAAATCTGTCACATTTTTCGGGTCTATTTAAAAACTTTTCCAGTCAGTGTTCACTAAAGTAGGCTTTTCTTCTTTTTTAATTGTATAATCAATCAATTTCAATAAGATAAGTTAATGGTAAAAACCCATATTAGCATAACCTTCCCCAATACATACAAACTTAGTCGACAATTTCATGCACATGAAAAAAATATTAAGATATAAAATTTTATTAACATATCTTTTATTTCTCTAACAAATCTAATTAGTTCTTTTACTTTATTTATGTATATCCAGATCACATATAAAGTATTTTTGTATTAAAATTCCCTACTAAAATAAATCTATTTCCAAGTTTTAAAATGGTAAAGTATTTTTTATTTATTTATTAAAAGCTTTGGTGGCACTAATCTCTATTATAGTACTTGTATAGTACTGTTATATTAGACTCCATAAACTAAAATAAGGCGAATTGATTTTCGCTATTTTGGCGCTGATAGCAGAAGTGAGCGTCCACGGAACAAAATAGAGATAAAACAGTTTGACAAAATATATCGATAAAAATTCTATACCCAACCCTAACATCCTATTTATTGATCCTATATATTCAAATATATCATTTGCATTAAATATGATAAATTATATGGAAAACTTTAGTAACAGCACATAACAAATTAACAGGTTCTCATATTTAATTCTTACAGACACATTTTTATATGAGATGCATACACAAAACATTGGACAAATGTTATAAACCGAGATTTACACATTTGATAACATAAACTAAGTAAAGGGTAGTGATTTAAAGTGAAATGAAATTATATCTTGGGCTGATTTTAATTCGTTTTGATATTGTACAACTCTAATTGATTTTTAAGATAGTTCTAGTTCTTTTTTTTTCGAGCTGCTTCGGTAACAATTAACGGTATGTATAATATGCCGATGTAAGAATCATTTTACGTAACAGTCGTAGCTTACACTTCGTCTTACTTATACTATATAACTTTATACATAATATAAATAGAATAAGTGAGTACATTAATGAAGATTGCATTGCATGCATGAAGAAACAATTGAATTTCTTTGCAAATTCCGATGGGAGCGGACTTTGCGTTACAAATTAAATATAGTCCGCTTAACATGTATCGGTGAATTGGCGTGTGTAAAACGCGTAACAAAACTTGGTTTTCCAACGACCAATGCGCACCAGCGCGTCTTATCACGCACCCGGCATGGGACTTACTATAGACTTTGACCCCGGATTCCATTGCATTGTTCTTTATAATTGTTACGACGACAGTCAGATAAGACTTACGCACTGAACTGTACAAATATGTTACTCGAAGTAACCTATGAGATTTTAAACTTGTAATGGATAACATTGATTTTGGACAATGCGTTTATTTATTGAAATAACAAGGGGAATATTAATCTAAGAATAGACTTCAATGTCATTAAGGTCAATAATCATATGTCAGTCAAAGTCATATGAGCATCAGCTGCATCTGAAGAATATGAACACAAGGTCACTCTAAGGCTAACGATAACGACTAGCAAATGATTAGCAAACGGGGAACGACCTTAAATTGAAGAGAGAAAATTGAAGACACTGCTCTAATTAAAACACCGAGCGGTGAAAATAAACAGATCCGTCACCACAGTTTATAGATCGTTGCCTATCGGAGTCCATTGTCCAAGCCGGTGCATAATATCTTTGACCTCGAAGATACGGCGGAGAATGTCGATATGAGAGCTCACGGAACACCCCCTTTAAGAGTGAGAAAAACCTAAAGATGCGCACACGCAGCTATATCAGGGACCGAGGGTGATCGGTTATGACAGTCGCGTGGCGACCGCCGCTGCCGCTGTACGTATGCGTCTCGATCTACTCTCGTATTTCAATTGTTTGCGCCGAAGAAATCTACGGCAATGCATCCGCGAGTGCTTGTGTATCTCATTCTAGTCATCACAACACATTTTTCAAGTTTCGAATGGGAGGTGATGGGGGCGTGTGCGAACTGCGCGAACGGGGACCTGAGCATTACAGAGTTAACGAACGCGAGGATACAGTACGTGAAGCAGCAGATCCTGAGGAAGCTGAGGCTGAACAGGAAGCCAACAGTGGCAGTGCCGGTCAACAGCCTGCCGATGCCTGTCGCGCTAGGTCAGACTTTGAGTTCGGGTTCGGATAAACCACCGGAATTCGATGATTATTATGGCAGAACAGAACAGAAGATAATTTTTCCTGTCGAAGGTGAGTTTTTTTAAATTAATTAGTAACTTTTATTAAGACGATTTTGAATAAAAAGGTTTTGAAGGTGGATTCTAAAATCTCATGCCGCTCGTATTGTATGTACGTTCGGTGCTTACTTAACAATTACAACTGTAATAGAAAAGATAAAAACTAATTTCTTACATAAAATGTTGTTAAGTGAGCAAAAATACTCATGTTAAAATAACATGGTGCTGAATATATGAAACTATAATATAGTTTAAAAGGTACGTTCAAATCTTCAAAAAAAAATCTGTCTCTAAAATAGAAATACAGGGGTATTTCTATTTTAGAGACAGATTTTTTTAAATTTACGTGGGCTCAACGGTGAAGTACTCGTATAATCTATTTAATAAAATAAAATTATTTAAATTGAACGAGTGGCTTCCGAGATATTGGTGAACATTTCTTCTTCTCTATATATAAAAATCAATTGCTCACCGTTAGTTTCGCTATAACTCAAAAACATCTCTACCAATTTTGATAAAACAATTGTGTATGAATGAGTTTCTGGATGATATAAATGATCTACAATTGCATCCGATAGATGGCACTGTTGTCGAGGTCCAGAAATCACCCGCGAAGCCGGGGCGAATCGCTAGTATTATTAAAAAAAACATATTATATAAAAACATACTTAGAATATAGTAGAACCTTCTTGTTCTTGTTCTGCTCTTATACACTACCAATAAAAGTACCAAAATTAAAAACTACAAAGATTATAATGGGTCTTGGTTAACTTTAAATTCTTACTAAAAAATGTAATGCACAATTTCATTTTCTCCAATCATTTCATAACAGCCAAAGTTGCTTTGCTTTGTAGACGGGTTGGCAATCGCTGGCCATTTTGATTATTTTGAGTTGTGAACCACGGGATGATAATATGGGGTGGTGGAGACTCTTGCGCTAAAACTACCCGGCGAAAGACTTGTGAATATATTAGGTGTTAGTGGTGTAGTTTGAAACTACAAATATAAATAATGAAACAAGGTTGAAATTTCCTTTTAATATTCACTAAAAGTTCTTACTCTATCTAATCTATTCTTCATACGCACTTCTCTACATTATAACGTGGCATGGTAGAGCCATGCTGCAGCTATATTATCTCATTATTACACATATAGACATTATTATCGTTGTAGCACGAATGGGTCGGTTCGACTGGGGAAGGACCGCGCTCTCACATTCTGTGAAGCCCCAGCGTAAAATAGCAGCGTAATACTGATGTGTTTCGTTTGGTAAGTGTAGAGAACCGGAGACACTTTTTACTGGAAACGTGGCATTCCATCTTAGTCCTGAGGGGTGACAACGCATTTGCAATTTGATTTTTAATCAAGGATAAATGTAGATGTCTATGCGCCACAGTATCAGAAACGGAAAAATTACTAATAATAAAAACCACACCACAACAACGGAGAAATAAGAATCTCCGGACTCGAATTTACAACGTACAACGCACGCACCCTGTGGACTGACGAGAAGATCATGCAGCAGGAAGAAGAGGTAGACACGTTACGCTGGAATATTATAGGATTCTCAAAGCTGGCAACTTGTTCTATCACCAGGAGGACAACCATCTGTCCCAAGGAGGTGTCGGATTTAACAACGTTGTAATGATTGGTAGTGTGTCGACGAGGGTTGCGTACCTTATACTCAGAATCACTAAACGGTCACAGGTCATACAGGTTTACGCACGAACCTCGATCTCGGCCTCGGCCTCGGACATCCGGATATTTGTAGTGCTATGCATTCTTCCAAAACCCAATATGCGGTGTTAATGGGAGACTTAAACCCAAAACTAGGTAAAACGGTAAACTAACCAGGTAAACAGGCCAGCAGCTGGCCGACTTCATAGAGAAAGATGAACTATTTATTCCAGAAGCGACCCCATAGAAAGTGGACCTGGTCGAGCCTCGACCATTCGACAAAAAATGAGATTGATGAAGTCAAGTATGACGACTAAACGGCAACTGTTCAGTGATGTCTCAGTGATCGCAAGGGTACAAACTGGCAGTGATCACCGAATGGTTAGAGGCACACTGAACCTAAATCTTAAGTTAGAGAGGTATGGTTTAGTGAAGTCAACGCTCCGTCCCCCTCGTGCTCTAATCCAAAATCCCGAAACCTTTAAGCTTGAGTTACAAAACCGTTTTCAGTGCCTTGTTTCTAGTTTCAAGACTGCAGTGCAGTGGACGATATAAATAATAAGCTCGTAGAAACTGTCTGAGCTAAGGTTTGCAACACCCACCGCAGATGAACACAAAAACTCACCGATCACACTCTTAATCGCATGTGTGTTAGACGGAAAACAAAGTTGCAGCCTTCGACAGATTTGACTGTATACAGGCAACTGAACAGACAGATCTCAAATGCATGCGGCGGGACTTACGCAACTTTAATACTGCTCGTATTGAAGAAGCGATCGAGCGGAACCAGAGCTCCAAAGTCTTTGCCAGAGATCTGTCTGCAAGAAAGAGCCAACTGCCAAAGCTGAAGCCCGATTGTGGCAGCATCCGGGACACCTCAGATTTTGAGTGAGATTGAAAAGTTCTATGAGCAGCTGTACGCATCATCGTTGGAGCCACACGCTAATGTGACTAACGATCCAAGAGCAAATATTATCCCATACTATTCCGATGATATCCCGGACGTCAGTCTGAGCGAAATTAGAATGACTCTCTAGCACCTTAAAAACGGCAGGGCCCCAGGCGAGGATGGAATTACAGCGGAGCTTCTAGAGCGGGTGGAAAACCGGTACTTAAAGTCCTTCATAATTATCATCATCATTACAACAAGTCCACTGCTGAACATAGACCTCCCCCAAGGAATACCACAAAGCACGGTCCTGAGCATCCTGAGCATTCATCGACTTTCTGCATGTCTTACCAGGTCTTAACTTAGAAATGAGGATATCCGCAGCAGAACCAGAGTGACCGACATAACCCAACGTATTAATAAACTGAAGTGGCAATGAGCTGGCCATATAAATATATAAGCTATATAAGCTCGAATAACCGACAACCGATGGGGAAAAAGGTTCTCGAGTGGTAGCCTCGTACCGGTAGGCGTAGTGTAGGGTGACCCCCCCCCCCCCATCTAGATGGAGTGACGACCTGGTAAAACACAAACTTTGGCCTCTCAATACATTTAACAAAATATAATGTATGTACACAGAAATAAAAGTATTTTAGAACAAGTGGCAAAATAAAACTTTTACGCAACCGACCTTAATATAAATAAAATGTAGTAGGAATGAGTTATGCTACCATGCTATTTCTAATTTGTTTTGTAATGTTAATTGTGTAACATATATGATTGTAAGTTGTTTTTTATCAAAAAAAGGTAGGTTTCTTGCCGTTTTTTCTGAGGTTTTTTCCGAACCAGTGGCAAATAAAACAAAAGAGTGGATTTCAATAAGAATTGCTTATAATCTATAATATTAAATAAAAAGTTTCTGTTCTCCTGATCTCATTCGAACCCGCGGCGCTTAGCGCTGAACTCGATGCTTAGGCACTGTGTCGCGATTGCAGCCGTCAAATTATTATTTATTTATTTATTCTTTTTTGCATACCCTATTAGTAAAGAATACAATGGCTGGACTTAATGCCATGGGGCATTCCCTACCAGTCGACCCATGGAGTTGTGAGACTACGAATATAACATATATATATATATATATATATATATATATATATATATATATATATATATATACGAAGAGTTCGAAATCAACACCAGCAACTCAATTTCTGTCACCTCTTACTCTTATCCAATCTCTCTAATCCAAAGTGATCAATCATAATTAAATCGTAAACAGAGAACAGAGAGGACGTCGGCCATTTTGATAATTCATAAAATCTAATTATAACTTATTTACACAGTGTAATCACGTAAAGGTACAAAGTTCACTCTAGAATTTAGTCAACCTGGCATAATTATTATTAATTTATAATAAAAAATTTATTTAGAAGTATTTGCATTTCTGTTTACGATTTAAATTTCATGTGACAGAAGTGCAAAGTTCAATCGGAGTCGGACCAACACGTGTAATCTAGTTAATTACGTAGAAAAACAAGATGTATCCAGGTTAAAAACAATGTTTATGCGTGGTAGAGCTACGCTGCAGTTATGGCCGCAGTACCAATGGTTCGACAAGATTAAGAAAGGACCGAGAGAGGATTTAGTGCTTTCTCGATCGAGTCTAACCACTCTCTCGCACAAAAAACTAGCTTGAATAGCAGTCTGTTTTATGGTAATATAATTACATACATAATTTTGTATGAATACAGTGGTAGCTCAGAGAGAGCCGTGGTACCTCAGATGGTTAAAGCTGGCCCCAAATTTAAACTTAGTATGAATTTGGGTAGATACACTTCTATCTTCCAGGCAGAAATTTTCGCCATACTTCGGTGTGCGGAAATCACAAAAAACACTACGTCAACCATAAAATTTACATAAACTCTGATAGTCAAGCAGCACTGCTAGCGCTGAGATCAAACTTAGTGAACTCGAAGCTTGTTGGAGACTGCGTGAACCGTTTAAACGCCCTGGGATGTAACAACAGAGTCGTTTTAAGATGGGTTCCGGGTCACGAGGGTATTGTAGGTAACGAATTTACCGACAAATCTGCTTGACAGGGCTCAAAGTGCACACAATTTGGACCTGAGCCATTTTGTGGAATCTCAAGAAGCCTAGCCCGATTGACCCTTGAAACTCTTTATCACAACAAATCACTTAAGATCTGATCTGACAGACCAGGCTTAAAACATTCTAAAACCTTAATCCGGGCTTTTGATCGTAAATTTGCTTCAGAAGCCCTTGGGTTAAGTAAAAATAAATTGCGCATTCTGGGAAGAGCCCTAACTGGACACTGTTGTCTTAAAAAGCACATGTCCATCCTGGGACTGAGCAACTCAAGGATGTGTCGGTTCTGTTCCATAACGGAAGAAACACCTCTACACATCCTAACTGATTGCGGACCCTTAATGCGCAAACGTAACACTCATCTGGGAAACTATGTACTCCGCCCAGAAGAAGTGAAATTGCTCATGGCTAAGCAACTCCTTCTATTCATTGAAGACATAGGGCTTAGCCGTGAACTATAGTCATAGCAGCGATCACAATAGATCTTATAGGTCGCAGTGATACTAGTCTCTTTACCTAGACCTGCATAGCTGCTCGCATATAAAAAAAAAATAATAGCGCTCGCTGTAAATTTCACAATACGCGAGCAAACGGGGTTGTTAAATGCAATTTTAAGTGCTCATTTCTCACTTGCTCGGTGGTGAAGGAAAAAATCGTGAAGAAACCTGCATGTCTGAGAAATAAGAAAAAAATATTTCGTAGACATGTGAAGTTCGCCAACACGCATTGGGGCAGCGTGGCGAACAATTCCTTGCCCTAAAACCCTCTCAGAAATCAGAGGAGGCCTGTGCCCAGCAGTGGTACGTATATATTTATTTATTATTTATTTACACCTTATTGTACTAAAGGTACAAACGGCGGACTTAATGCCATATGGCATTTTCTACCAGCCAACCGGAAAGTTAGTGGGAGATGTGTGTACTGCAGTGGGCTAGAATGAAACCTAGAATTGATAAATTTCACATACACGTACACCCTCATCCCCTCCACACACACACACACGCACACACACACACACACACACACACACACACACACACACACCCCACACATACATACTCATAGCTCAAACTTAATTAAATATATATAAGGATCTAATAGATTAAATGTTATAGATTATTTATATATTTTTGTGTCAGATGAACCCAAATAATGTTCCTTTACCTTTGTTTTAAAAATCCATTTGTTGGGGGATTTTCTTATTGCTAGGGGAAGCGCATTCCAGAGTCTTACAGCTGTAACAGCGAAAGAGCTTGAGAGGAAACCAGTGAGAGGGAATATGGAGCACGAGATTGTTACGAGAGCGAAGATTGCAATCATGGGAAGAACCCAGGTATTGAAACTTACATTTCAAATACTCTGGGGCCAATGGATCGTTAAGAATAGTGAACAGAGTGCTAAGAATTCTAAGGCTCCTGCGTTGTGGGATATTTAACCATTTAAGTTGAGAGCGTAGCATATAGCTGTAACTTTAACTTTTAACTTTAACATAGTAGAGAATCAGTTTGCATAATACTTTAAGGTAGTTGGTAGAGCCATTGTGTTTCGTACGGTGAGTGTAGAGAACCGGAGATCCTTTTTACTGGACACGAGGCGCTCCATCTTAAAATCTTAATCCATAGGGGTGGGTGACTAGACATTTGCATAATGATTCCTCATTGAGGATAAATGTAGATGCCTATGGGCGACGGCATCCACTTACCATCAGGTGGACTGTGTGCTCGTTTGTCACTCTTATTCTTTAAAAAAAGGTTTGATAAAAATAGTGTTTCTCTCTCAGTCTCCTCTTTGCGCGATGTTTTAAAGTTGGTTAAAATTAACTGTATAATATGCACAATTTAAATGTTAAAATAAGCAATATAAAAAATTACAAATTTTTAAAATAAATAAAATTAATCATATTGAATCAAATTATCATTTATTGGTTCATAACAATCCAGGATTTTATAACTTCTGGCCATCTAGAGTCTATTTTACGTACCACTACCACCTTGAGTCAATCAATTTTTGTTCGATAAAATGACTTTACCTATAGAATGAGGTATATGGCGATACTACAAAGCAATTTTATTCGAAAAAAGAATGTTCCTTTGATTCATTTGTTATCACACCAAAATTCACACGTAGAATAAAGTGTAAAATATTTTTCTAACTTGGCAATAATATTCTGATAAATAAACCCTACAACCATCCTACTCTGATACTCTGCATTAGTCTCATTCTCTCGAAGTTTCGTTTCATGAAGGTTTCACTTCCACCACGTGTGAATTGCACACATATTTTTGTGTGAACATATTATAAATAAAACAAGTACCAGGTAACAACAAAAATGTTAAAATTACACTATCTACTGTTTGTACTTAGAGGGTATTTAGACAAATAGAAAATTACGAGTAATTATAATCGATTTAGACGTTTCCAATAAATCGGTGACCATACATTATATACAGTGTCAAACGAGCACACAATCCACCTGATAGTAAGTGAATGCTGTGGCAAAAGACATCTACATTTGATACACACATAAAAAACTTGAGTTGTACTACATATTAAAATACGTTCAAAGATCGATGTGAGAAAAGATGCTGCAGCTATTTACAGGTCTTCTCCATGGATTGACCGTATGACCTTAGTTGCCAGGCTTCGCAGGCGGTATGGCTTGCCTGCTAAGTAATTTATATGACACCACACAAGGATCATCAGCTTTCAGATAAAAACAGAATCATCAAAATCGGATAAAAGTTATGAGGTGACACCACAGAAATCATAATAATAGACGAACGATTTCTGTGGGTAATAGACGTTAAAAAAACACACAGTCGAATTGAATACCTCCTCGTTTTTGAAGTCGGTAAAAAATATAGAAGAGATCACAGTGTTTATTATTTTTATTGAGTTCTTATAAGAAAAATGCGATTTTAAAAGAATCATAAGCTGTGTGTTTAGAGTGAAAATCCGTTAATTTTAAATTGTTGCTAAAGATGTATATCGCCTACATTTTTTTTATAGGATAGGGTGACAAACGAGCACACAGTCCACCTGATGGTAAGTGGTTGCTGCGGCCCATAGACATCTACGTCTATCCTCGATTACGAATCAAAATGCAGATGCGTGAGGAATAAGGTGGAATGCCTCTTTTCCAGTAAAAAGGGTCTCCGGTTCTTTACACTTACCATATGAAACTCAGCAGCATTAAGCTACTATTTGACGCTGGTATTCTGTGAAAGTGTGGTCCTTCCTCGATCGAGCCGACCCATTCGTGCTACAACTATACTACTAATATAACCGCAGCATGGCTCTACCACGTATAAAAACATTTTCATTTTCTGCACTCATTTGGTTTCATTACAGCCAAGGTTCCCACGTTTAGTATTGTATTATACCGTTGCCAATCAGTGCCGTCTTTAAGGCAGGGCCCGCAGGGCCCTGGCCCGAGGCCCCGAGGTAGGCAGGGGCCCCACAATTCTGAAAATTTTCGATATACAACAACAAATTTTAAATTTTATAACATAATAAGAAAAATATCAAATCACACACTTGGTAAAATAGAAACAAGATTTAGAAAATTTGTTTAAAAATTTATTTTTGCACTAAAATAACAGTAATTATATACAGCTTAAAAAACTTTTTTTCCTTACATAGGCCCCAGCCAGTACCTTGGCCCATAGCCTCGTTGATCCTAAAGACGGCACTGTTGCCAATTTTTATTTCTTTTGAGCTGTTGTCAAGAAGACACCGCAGCTGCTGATTCTCGAATCTCCTATTGCAGTTCTTCACTATACGGTAGCTATTAAATGACAAAATGTGATATGAAACAGAAGCTACACTACAATGTTTATTTTGGTTAGGTAATTGCATTAGCGCGTGCCACAGATAAGAAACCATTGATTTGAGAATCGACACAAGATAATCTGTGCGTCGATGACGAAAACTTTTATACAGTTATCACTCTGTTAGTAGCTTGAAATACTCCACTCTGGACAGCTTTTTAAAGTCGTTTAATTGTAGTTTTATGATTTGTTTTTTTTTTTGACGCGTGAAATTAAAATTCATTCTTAAACAAATTTTTTTAATCTCTAACGTTTCGTATCGAGATTTCTCTCCGACGAAACGACGAA
This sequence comes from Parnassius smintheus behrii, assembly GCA_036936625.1. Lineage (NCBI taxonomy): Eukaryota > Metazoa > Arthropoda > Insecta > Lepidoptera > Papilionidae > Parnassius > Parnassius smintheus. Next base: position 3,786,305 of record JAUPFT010000030.1, on the reverse strand, counting down.
AGTATGTGTAACTCTTTTCAATACTCCGCACCATATTCAGCAAGACGTTTTTTTTTTACATGCAAATAATAGTAATAGTACATTAATTATTAATTTCGTGACTATGACCTAGTATGTACCCATATACTTAGAATATCCTATCCTAAGTCTATGGTACGTAGGTATCTGTTTTTTTATATTTCTATGGTTTTTAAAATATATTTTTATGTCAACCAGAGACAATGAATAATACAAAATGTCTAAATCAAACATGCGAAATCGTAGACAGAGGAATATACTGTCTACGTGCGAAATCCTGGTCAAAGATTATGTAAATACTACGCGTAGTACAATACATGAAATGAAATTAAATATTTTTAAAAAAAATAAAAAAACACACATACAATTGATGATATGATTGAAATTCGTTGCGTTTTGTGAGTATTTTCATTTCAACAAAAAAGTTCATTCATGCATATCAATTATTTAGTTTTTTACATTTGGATGAATTTTGTAAATAGTTTGTACAACCTTGCATATTATAAAATTTACTTCGAGAAAAAAATCCTGCTGGGTTTCTTGCTGGTTCTTCCAAGAGGACAGAGGTAACATTTCCGAACCAGTGGTAAAGTAAGAAATGAGATTCACTATGAATTAAATGTGATCTATATTGAATAAAAATTATTATATTATATATTATATATTTTATTAGACAGTATAATACCTATTTTTGATGTCCTTAATAAATAACAGGAAAGCGATATAGTTCCTTTATTATTGTTCTCGGGAACTGCTCACACCATCAGCGCTAAGAGTCATTGATAACGGATATAGGTCAGGCCGTAGTGAGGGAGTTACATCACGGTGTCACCACGGGCGAATTCGCACGAGATAAGTAGGTAAATAGAGGAGTTATCGTTTATTCTTTCCGTATTAACTGACCCCTACACGTGTTGTAGTATATTGTGACCATAAGCCTCGATGACGATTGTAAATACGAGTCGAAGTGGAAATAAAAATAACGAGTGATAATCCACTGCCGGTTACTAGTCTCTACCATCGTAGAAATAATTCACCTTATGTGTTTGTTTGGCGGTACTAGATTCCTCACACTTTTGGTGACCCCATCACCAGTCTATCTTGTTCTTAGCTGATGGCTAGTCTTCGTTGAGATTGGTCGCTATGACCAAAATTCTATCTAGAGGACGTTATTATAATTTAGGTTTAATATAAACTATATGTGTATGTTATTTCATTATTCTATATCATCCCGTGAGCGTCGTGAAAGACGACTGTGGGAAAGGCAACCGATAAGAAAGATTCAGATGGAGGCGTAAACATCTCGTTTGAGCCAGACGATAATATACCCTGACCAGTGATGTGCATCCTGCGTCCAACCGTGAATGTTCACAGTTTATATGATGAAAGAAATTGAGAGAACGTGGCAGAGCCGTGCTGCAGCTATATTATGGTTGTAGCAAAAATGGTTAGAATTGAATATTGAAGGATCAAGCTATCGCAGCATATCAGCGTGAAAAAACAGCTCAATGCTGCTGAGTTTCGTATGGTGAGCATATATTTATAGTGTAGGTATTCCATTTTAGTCTTTATGGGTTACAACGCATCTGCATTTTAATCTTAATAGAGGATAGATGTTGATGTCTACTCCACTTACCATCAGGTGGACTGTGTGCTCGTTTGTTACGCTTATGCTTTTAAAAAATGTAGGCACTTGTAGGTAATTTAGATAAGATGAAATACTATATTGTGTGTAGTGACCTCACGTAAGTTGTAATCGCAAAATCGGTCAAGTTATTTTTTTTTATTGATAGTGTCTTCTCGTATATGCGAGTTATTTTAATTGGTTTGTAAGATTCATCTATTTCTAGATTTATAATTACTATTAATTTCTATTAAATTTCAACATCCTCTCCTTTAACTCTCTAAACTCATTCAGCTCACTGCTAGATGTGAACTTTCCCCGTCTTGAGACGGGTAGCCAATCGCAGTTCCTGACGATTAACTACGTATTTTATTATTGTTTATTATGCGGTTTAATGCTCTTTGTCACTGGTGTAATCGAGATAGACCGGTAGATGGCGGTAACATCTACCGGTAACCATAAAATTCCTCTGATACTTCCTAAAAACGCCCCTTGCGATATCTACAGGAATTATCAGCATGGTAGAGCCATGCTGCAGCTTTATTATGATTGTAGAACGAATGGGTTGGCTCGAACGGGGCAGGAACACGCTCTCACAGAATATCAACAATAAATTGCAACGTATAAATAAAAATGTTACGTATAAGGGTGACAAACAAGCACACAGTCCACCTGATGGTAAGTGGGTGCTGTGGCCCATAGACATCTTCATCTATCCTCAATCAAGAATCAAAATGCAGATGCGTTGTCACCTCTGAGTGAAAGCGAATGCCTCGTTTCCAGTAACAATGTTTACAACATAGATCATAGATAAGATCGAACATAGATCGAACGTTTACATAGACATATATCATAGAACATAGATCTCTAATACATTTCGCTAAGGTAGGAAACAATTGTCATAGTTTGTTATACTCTTAACAAATATATTTAACGAAAACATTAATAAATAATAATATGCAATAATAGTGTTACTACAAAAACTATGCAGAACAATACTCAATGGCGTAGCTACCTTGGGTGGCACCCGGTGCGGAAGTTAGTGGTGTCACCCCATCGAAAGTAAAAAGCAATAAATTTTATATGATAAAGGACATGGATCATTTATTATTTATAATATTGAAGAAATATCAAAACACAATAATAACTAAGACAGAAAAGGAATTGTTACACAATTAAAATTTCTTCTTTCTAGCATTGACCGCTGCAAACTCAGCAATAACTTCATCGAAAGGGGAATGCCCAGTCTTCATAGACACTTCGGCCATGAGTGCCCACATATAAAAGTATATAGATATGATAATATGCAATTAAAACAATGAAATGGTAAAGGAATTGCTTTAAAAAAAGTCGGGGTTTTGAAAATATTTGAAGTTTTTATTTTCACAAATGCAGTTTTTTTAACAACTATTTTTATCGATTTTATCGCGTTTTATTTCTTTGATTTTTAATTCCAGACATTTCGGGTGCTTTCCAGCACCCATGGTTACGGCAGCCTGAGGTGACCGACGTCCCAATGTCAGTGTTAACCCGGAGTACCTTCAGATTTTTAATTTTTATTTATTGTCCGATCTACAGAATGAACTTACTGTGTCTAGAAGTCTTGCAGTGGTATGCTTGGGTTTTTAATTTCATTAATTACAGGGTCCTAAGCAGGTGGTAGTACCAAGCCTCCTTCCTAAAAAAGAATTTATATATTAGATATTATATAGAATTTATATAATAAAATATACTTTACGACTAATAGTGATGACTTGCAATTCTAGCCCTAAGTAAAGATCAGCTAGGGCTTAACTTTATTCCTTCCATAATGCTGCTCCTCTGGTTATTACAGAGTTTTATCCGGTAGCAACCATTAAATCTTATATGCTCACCATAATAGTAGCGAGCTTGCTTTAATTGGTATGTGACACAAGCAATTAATATTAAGTCGCTGTAAGTTAAAACAGGAAATTCCCTAACATTTTAAAGTCTACATTTATATTTCTAAAGTCTGCCTGCCCTAGCTCTATTTAGATTGTTTTCCCTAGCATACTCAGAAAAATCATTATTTGTCTCCATATTTTGATGAACTATTTCAAGTATTTGAGCCGCATCATCCCTGTCCCTTATTTTTGTGTGGAATTTATTAACTATAGCAGAAGCCACAGCAGTCTATCATCAAATGTGTAGAAGCCCTGTTAAAGTAATTTTGATGAAATATTTTAAATTCAGTTTTAAAAATGCCATTCACCACCTCTACTACCCATATCGACACATAGTCACGGCTCTGGATTTATTAGCATATCTTGTCATTAACTGAGATTCACCATCTGCTGGAGACATTTCTGCGACCCTTAGACATCCACATCTATCCTCGATTACAAATCAAAATGCAGATGCGGTGTCACCCGTGAGGACTAAGATCATTTTCTCGTTTCCAGTAAAAAGGGTCTCCGGTTCTCTACATTCACCATACAAAACACAGCAGCATTAAGCTACTATTTCACGCTGGTATTCTGTGAGAGGGTGCTCCTTCCCCGGTCGAGCCGACCCATTCATGCTACAACTATACTTCTAATATAACTGCAGCATGGCTCTACCAAGTATAACACACATACATAGTACTTGTCACTATGTATGTTTGTTATCGCAAAATGTAGTTAATCACAAAAGAGACATACTTGCAATGCTGATGGGACTGTTACAACCTGGTAAAAAACATTGTGCTTTTATATAATTAGTTAGCAGTACACTGTGTGATGTATGATCTAAGCTTTGTTGTTCTGGGTGCAATACATTACTCACTTCAGATTGCAACGAGGACGGACTAGATGATTCAGATGGTTCCCGTTCTGCAGTTGAACATGATGCTGTTCTATCAGTTCATTGCCAGCAATTATGATATACACGGCATGACAACTGAAATAATGTAAAATACAAAAAATGAAGTCAAAGTGAAAAAATAAAAATAAAATAGATTTATTTCAAACTATAACGTTCACTGGTCACGCATGATAAATGAAACGTTACAAATAATCCGAATGCACAGTTTATTCACTTAAATAGTAACAGTATAGGCAATATTTGACACGTAAGTACATAGACGGCGTCTCACGAACGCAGCGCGAGCGCGGGATCAAACAATAATACACATATGTATAGCTCAGAGCTAGTCGGCTGGCATACTGCTTGTATCGGCAGTCAAAGGTTCGGACGGGTGGCGCGATCCCGTGGCGCAGGTGGGGCACCGTACGAGAGGGGATAGAGAAACATCGGGTGACATAGGTAAGTATCGGCGCGCTACATACTCCCCCTTTTGACCAAGAGGGAACATCACGAATGGTCAAACTATTAGTTAGCGCCTAGCTGCGATCCTTACGCGGACGACCCCTACGACGCTTAGGAGCAACCGGCTCCGGACATTCTTCACCACCCCTGTCATGGTATTTACGCAGATCCGACACATGATACTTACCAACGCCTTCACCAGTCTTCTGCGAAGTTAGAAGGTAGGTAGTTGGACTGACCTGTTTGGAGATCACATACGGACCATCCTGCTTCGGGATGAATTTAGAAGTAACACCCTTAGCAGCATTACTCAGGACATGTGTCTTCATGAGTACGAGATCACCTTCTTGTAACGGATCCGAACCACGGCGATCGGAATCGGCTTGGAGCTTACGAAGATCCTGTTGATGTTCAATGTTCTCCTTAGCTTCCGAGAGAGAGTCAGCAAGCTTCAAGAGGTAAGGCGTAATCTGAGGGACAAAGTTTTCAGACTCGGTGACCGCTCGTAGATCAGCCTGAACCGACAAAGGAGACCGGAGCTCACGTCCAAATGTCAAGAAAGCCGGAGTGGTACCCGTAGAAACGGTGACTGAGCTATTAAGAGCAAATCGGACGAAAGGCAATATCTCAGACCATTGCTTATGGTTACCCTCCACGAGAATGGCGAGGTGAGATTTGAGGTCCCGATTCTTCCGTTCCACAGGATTCGCTTCTGGGTGATACAAAGGCACCAGGTTCTGTTTTACGCCTAGGACAAACAGAGCCTTCTGCATAACATCAGCCACAAACTGGACACCGTTATCGGAGATCATCCGCCTAGGAAGTCCATACCTCATAAAGATTTCACCAACACGAGTTTTCGCACAGTTTTCGGCTGTGGCCTCGGTTAGAGCAAACAGTTCGACCCACTTACTAGCAGTGTCCTCCACTATCAAAATCCACCTTTCACCCTGAGGTCCTTTGGGTAACGGTCCAAAGAGATCGACGGCGATGACCTCGAATCGTTGAGCCGGTACCGGAGTCTGGAGTAAGCCGGGCGGTTTCAAGTTGGAAGACTTATACCGCTGACACTCAGTGCAGGTCTTCAGGTAATCGGTGATATAGCGTCTCATACCAGGGAAATAGAACTGCTGGGATATACGATGCAAAGTCCGTTGAATACCTCCATGAGCGGCGGTTGGCGAGTCATGACACTCAAACATAACTTTGCCCCGCAAACTCTCAGGTACTACCAGCTGAGGCTCCTCAGTATCGGTGTTGTCCACGTACCGGTACAATACACCTTGGTTTATCAGGTACCCCCTCACCGACCACCGATGAACTGACAGCTCATCAGAACTTTCCAAATCCTTAAGGATTTTGGCTACTTCTGGATCAGCCAGCTGGGCTTCACGGGTTGATGTAGCATCCCAACGTGGAACATCCACAGACACGGGGCAGACACCACATTCCGTCAAAGTGCTATCGATGACTGGACGGCTGAGTGCGTCAGCTAGCACGTTAACCTTCCCAGGGGTGTACTCCATTTGGAGACCAAATGATTGTAGCTTTAAAGCCCAACGAACAAGCCTACCACTAGGCGATTTGACAGAAAAAAGCCACTTCAGGGGTTGATGATCACTTCTGACCACTACCTGGTGACCATCAATATAGCCACGGAATCTTTCCACGGCCCACACAACTGCTAGCGCCTCCCGCTCCGTAGTGGTATAATTTTTCTCGGCTGATGTGAGGAGACGGCTCGCGTACTCGATTGGGTGTTCATCCTGTGGAGACTCCCCCTGGAGTAAAGCTGCACCTAGGGCAAAATCGCTGGCATCCGTCCTAAGGATAAATGGCTTCGAGTAGTCTGGCTGAACAAGAATGGGTGGTGAAGCCAGAAGGGACTTAAGATGTACGAAGGCTTTGGCCTGATCATCTCCCCATTGCCAGATCTGTGACTTTTTGGTAAGGTGCGTAAGCGGTTCAGCTACCTTCGCAAACTCTGGTATGAACTTCCTAAACCAAGAGCAAGTTTGCAGGAAGGTACGAAGTTGCTGGAGATTAGTCGGTTCTCTCATCTCTAGGACAGCACGCACCTTATCTTCGTCTGGAGATATACCGTCGTTGGATATTACGTGACCTAGGTATTTGAGCCGGTCCCTAGCGAACACGCATTTTTCACGGTTGGCTCTTAACTTGAACATCCGAAGACGCTCAAATACCGCACGTAAATCAGACAAATGGGACTCAAAGTCCTCTGAAATTACTAATAGGTCATCAAGATAACCTAGAATATGCCTACCACCAAGTGAAGGTCCTGACCGGAAGCGATCTATGAGACGCTGGAACGTTGCCGGAGACCCCTTCAGGCCGAACGGCATACGCGTGAAGCGGTAGGTCCCAAAAGGTGTAACGAAGGCCGTTTTATCCCTATCCGCCGTACTGACCTGCCAGTACCCACTACGGAGGTCTAGCGAGCTCATCACACAGCCCTTCTTGGTCGACTGTAACAGCTCGTCGATACGCGGCATGGGGTATGCATCTGTCTTGGTAACCGCATTTAGCTTGCGATAGTCTACACAAAACCTATAGGTACCATTAGACTTCGGTACCAGGACGCATGGTGCGGCCCAGGCGGATTCGCACTCCTCAATCACACCATCAGCCAGCATCTTGTCTAACTCGGCGCGCATGATTTCCTTCTTCGCAGGCGTGACCCGATACGGGGGCACGGCAATCGGCGGGTGGTCACCGGTATCTATATGGTGTTCGGCGAATGGTGTCGGTTCTCCGACAACATCAAAAACGTCAGAATACTCACCTAATAGATTCGCCAGTCTAGACCTCTCCGACTCCGATAGCACGGTGGCCTCGTCCTCTCGCAACACGTTCAATGCGGCGGCGCACTCAACAGGTTCGCGACGAGTCTCCCATGACAAGGCGTGAAATGTCCGGGGCTGATCAACTGTACGCCAATTCCATTTATCAAAATCAATAATCATTCTAGCCTTTGTTATAAAGTCAATACCTAACAAAGTATCGTTATTGACGGCATTCGGTAAAATAATGAACTCGATAGGTACACTTAAGGAAGCAAGTTGAACATTGACCTCCGTAAGTAGCACCTCACTATTCCTAATAGTACCGTCCGCAAGCTTTACCGACATCATTTCGGTACGAAAATTTAAACCGATACGTTTCATTAACGCATAAAGTGAACAACTCGCAACACTACGACGCGCGGCGGTATCTAACAACGCGGTACCCGAGTATCCCCCTATACTCACTCGTACGATAGGCCGACCTTGCTCCTTACAATCGGATTTCGAATTCGAGATGCAATTATTAACAAAGATGGACGAAAATACATTTTCAACTTTAATGTCATCATTAGAAGGTATACTTTGTAAACATTTAGGGCAATTTACTCTAATATGACCTTTCTCGCCACAATTATAACAAACAATACCTGAGTTAGAAGAATGAGATCTTTTACTTAACTTATCACAGGAGTCACGGACGTGTCCTCGCGTTTTGCAGTAAACACAGAATAGCTTTCTCTCACCATCACTATTTTTGCTCACACAATGATCACTACGCGGCACAGGCACACGGTCGCGTGATGACTGCGAAGCGGAGTCGGGGGCGCGCAGTTGCGGCGCCGTCGAACTCGAACCCGAAGTACTATGTTGAAGTCCCTCGCCATGCCTGCGGCTAGGTCTCGCGGGCACACTCAGCGGCGACGCCAGCGGTTGTGGCGGCGCGAGCGGTGGCAGCGCAGCGTTCTCCGTCAGCGACTCTTCTATAGCTCGAGATCTTTCAATGAGAGATTCGATGTCATTCACAGTATCTCTCGACAATCGTTTTCTGATTCTCTTATGGAGAAGCCCATAAATCGTATCTAATCTCGCTTCCTCTGGTAATTCATAGGGTAGTTTCGCTAACAAAGCCCTTATCCTTACGACGAAAATATCGGCACGCTCCGATCCTTGTTCGGCGGCAAAAACGTCTCGGTACAACTTATATGCAGGTCGTGGAACTCCGTACATCGAGCGCAAGCGTTTCACAGCATCCGACCACGAGTGTATTTCGTTTCGGATTCCACGCCACCACACTGCAGCATCTCCTTGAAGTAACATAGGGATACCGCGAAGTGCCATCTCATCACTAACTGATGCACAATCCTTATACATTTCCACCGCGTCAATGAATGCTTCCACTGCTTCCGGGTGTTGAGATGAACCGTCGAACCGTGTAGTGCATTTTACGAATGTTCCTGGGATAGATGACGACCGCGGTGACGTGACAGTGGCCGCGCCGGCAGCGCTTGAATCGACCTTCGGCGGCGCCCCTAAGTGCGATGTCAGAAGAGACTGGACGAGCTTCTGGTTTGCCTCGGCTTGTGCCGCAGAGAAGGCGGCCAGAAGCGACGAAAGCTGGTTCTCGGACATAAGCACAGGTGCTGCCGGTGTCGGGTTTACAGGTGTCGGATTCACCGGTTCCTCATCCGAACTGGAGTCATTATTACGCGGTTTTCGCGGTGGCATTATGACTGTGTCCTTGTAGTTCACGTCTCAATATCAAGGAAAAACGCGTGGGTACACTAGGCATACACTCGCGTACGTACTTGTGCACTAGAAACTTCGAGAGCCACGGTAGGTTCGTTCGTGGCCCACCGTTGGGAGCCAATATAACGTTCACTGGTCACGCATGATAAATGAAACGTTACAAATAATCCGAATGCACAGTTTATTCACTTAAATAGTAACAGTATAGGCAATATTTGACACGTAAGTACATAGACGGCGTCTCACGAACGCAGCGCGAGCGCGGGATCAAACAATAATACACATATGTATAGCTCAGAGCTAGTCGGCTGGCATACTGCTTGTATCGGCAGTCAAAGGTTCGGACGGGTGGCGCGATCCCGTGGCGCAGGTGGGGCACCGTACGAGAGGGGATAGAGAAACATCGGGTGACATAGGTAAGTATCGGCGCGCTACAAAACTCAAATATAAATAAAATATTTATCAAGTTAAATGTTACTGCACAAGGACGGATTTAATGCCCTATATTATTTAATAATTAAGGCCTGACAGACTACCAGCAGTCCAAAAACAATGAAAAATTAACTGTCTCCTTTCTTGGTAGTTGATAAAACTGGTCAATCTCATAAATAAGCTAGTATGTTTGTCAGATATAGCTAGGGCAGATGTGAAAAAATAAAACAAGTTCTTGAGTTGATATACAATCAGTGTAAAAACATGTATAATTATCAGATATATGGATCACATTTAATAAATTGAAATGTTAAACATGTTAAACACTTACCTCACGTAGCGCAAATAGTTCCTCACGTGGAAAATCGAAGACAAACAATGTGTGTGATCTTATTCTCATAAGTGTCAGTGCCACAGCTGATGTATAGATGTTCAAGACGAACTATTGGTGCATTTTGCGAGTGCCACACTACACGTTCACTGTACTCGAAACTTGTACCTAATAAAGAAGCTACAATTATTATATTGATATTATTCAAGTAAACTCAGTTATAAAGCATTTCTTAGAGGAAGACATACCACATCGTGATATGTACCAACTATTTACCTGCTGTGTTCGAACCAATTGTTGAGAGATCAACAATTGCATTTTACTTTTACAACAAAACAATAACACGATAACACGTAATTTAATTCTTGTGACATAACAGTGACAGCGGCCTACCTGTCGGATACGATGTTGCCACTTAACTGTCATAAAATCTATGGAATGATATCGATTTTTATTCGATTAATAATATCATAAAAAGAATAATCTTTGACGCGTTTTAAGTTCTGCACGCTTTTTAAAATATAATTTCCTTTATTTATTGAAACTCTATTTCAAATGTATTTTTAAGAACAGTTAGCTTGTGCTGTATTGTTTTGTTATGCTTTAGAGAATTCGTGGTAAATCAGCTGGAAATTAACTTCTTGAACTATCATAACATGATTCCATTTTAAATGTTATGTTAAAAACAGATAAGAATAACAGTTAACTTGTGCAGTAGCGTTTTGTTATACTCTAAAGAATTCTTGGTAAATCAGCTAGTAATTCGCTTGTTTAATTATCATAACTATAAATGTGAAGGTTGTCAATGAATTCAACCGAGCCTATAACAACGGTTGTTTTTGTTTTTAACGGTTGACTGCCGCTTTTGATGACTTGAAATTAATAAAAACCTATTTTGCGCAATAAGTTTTTTCTCTTTGGTAATGAATAAACCACAGAAACCCCTTTAATGTATAATAGTCCTTTTTTTGATACAAGTAGCACATTTTAAGGAACCGCAAAAACAACTTTGTTATTTATACAAACACTATGAAAAACAAAATAATTTGTTGCTGGCGATAATGATAGTGGTATTTTGACTCGATTTAAAATATATGCTTGTTACTACTGAACTCTTCATGGGCCTGCGAGTCCGACTCGCACTGAACCACTTTTTTTCAACATTTAGTTTTATTCTAATAAATAGTTTTTTCGTTTAAGCGGAGCTCTTTTACTTTAGGTTTATTACCTCTTTATCTATAATAATCAATCTGAGTAAGTAAAGTGTGTAAATACGATTCTTAAATTGTAAAAATAATAATTGGATTTGAACATCTTAGGAAGGTATTTAGTTTTATTTATTTAGAAAATATTAATCTCACAATTATTTATTGTAATAATATAATTTATCACACAGCTAACGCCCTCATTAGCAATGTAATGGTGAAAGAATTTTCAAAATCGGTCTAGTAATTTTTGAGATTAGCCAAAAAACGTATTCATTGAAAGTAGCGCCCTCTATAATAAAATTAACCCTATATTAGATATCTAAAATTATACATAACAATCTAGTGGTGAAAGAATTCTTAAAGTTGGTCAAGTACTTTACGAGTTAAGCGAATAAAATATTCTTTGATAGTAGCTCCCTCAATAATAAAATGCATCCTACGTTTTAAGCACCATAGCAAAAAACGATTCAACATAGCCTAATCCGCACACACAGTAAAAACATAACCATCCTTTTTCGTCTGTAGTCGGTAAACATTTGGTTAATAACGGTTGCGTATCGACTGCTTTGGATAAATATCCATTGTCAACGGTTATTTTAAACCTATATCATAACATCGTAATAATTATCGAAAGATCATATAAGCATTGTAATAATGACACCATAAGTAATCGATCGAAAAGGGGAATCGATTTTTTAATGATTTTTATGATTGGCAACATTTTTTATTTTATTCACAGACTAATGAATTACGTATTTACCTAATTTTATTTTTATCTTTTCGGTACTTTTAATTTGTGCAAAAATATTCCCATTGTTTTAGGATAAATGAATACCGCGATTAATAACCATAAATAAAGATATATTTTTTTAACAAATGCACATTGTTGGGCGTTCCATGGCCTAATATGGGCATCCCCCTTTGTATTTTGTATTGCCTCGTGTTCCATGGCTAATATACCAAGATTGCTAAGCCGCGATTGGGTCATTGTTGCCCTCAAATAGTTTTTTATTAATATTAATTTACTGAAACTCCTCTCACATGAAGCTACGGACACTAAAACCGTCATGAACAATTTCAGCGCAATCTTAAGATTTGGAAGAGATTCTGTAAAATCCCATTCTACAATAAACTTTAAAAAATCTAGAGACACCCAATCAGTAACCGTAACATTAGCGGCTTTAAAGTGTCTTCGCAGTCTTGGTATCTCCAAAAGTAATTCGGTTTCTGAGACCTCATCATAAAAATCAGTAAATTTAGATGTAGCTAATTTCAGTTCTTCAGTATTCGCCAATATAATACCAATGCGGGAACATTTAGGACTGGATTTTATTTACAAAAGTGGTGGGAATTAAATCCGAAAGTAGCTGACCACGAATGTTCAAATGAACATCCAGAAAATAAACAAATAAACGACAGCAGAAACAATACAGGTTTTTAGAGGTGAGGGAATAAATCCGTAGGATTTTTTCACCATTAGGCATAATTTTATAAAACCAATCTTTTAAAAGATGACGAGCGTCACCTTTTATCTTGGTTCCGTGTCTAGAAACAGTGGCAAATAGTCCTTCTTTGTTTTGGAAATATTTACTTCCATTTTTATTATTTCAATGCGAACATTGTAAGGAACAGGAATACTCCATTCTAACACATCATTTAATTGAGGAAATGGTTCATTGGTAGCAATAATAGTACCTACTGCTACTATTATTTTCAGCATCTTCTTCGTTTGTGTTAATTAATTCTGTACTGTCAATGTTGCTTCCTGAAGATGAGCTGATATTATCTAAATCATCTCTTGCATTTGCATCAAGGTGAAAATCAGTTTCAAATCCAATCTAGCCTGTTTAGCTTTCCTTTGCTGAAATCCACTTTTTCTTTTGGATGTATGCACTCCCCGGGGCATTTTTCACTTGATGTTTGTTTCTTACACTAAAACAAAAAGCCAGTTGTTATGGTCTATAATGTGAGAGTATTTTCTCATTGACTAGTTAAGTAATATGAAACCAATTTACTAAAAACTTTATTTAAAAAATTTTAAATTAATTAATTAGACTACTTAGTAAAATTATTTGAATAACAAGATTAGTAAATTACCAATTTCACTTTTGAATAAAGTTATTAGTAAATTCGGTTTCATTCGAATGACGAAATCATTCGTTGGGGCGTACTTGTCGAAGTGTAAATTTCAATTTATTATTATGCAAAATGTGCGATTTACAACATAAAATGATATTAAAATATGAAAGTAGATAAAGTCAACTGACTTATATTATAATAATATTATTTTGTAAGGAAATATATTATGTATGTTATAATCAGATAAAAATTCCGTTAAAAGTATTACGACGTATTAGCCCAGGTTGACTTTATGGTGGTGGTACGTACCCACGCAAAAATGACTGATATGACATTAGCTATTTTTGCATAACCCTATAGGTTTCGTCCATAGAAGTACCAGGAAATTAATTTAATTATAAAATTATCTTACCTGTAAAATATTCGATATGAATCTTAATTTAATTATAAAATTATCTTAACTGCAAAATATTCGATATGAATCAATCAATCTTTTTAATCTTCACAAAACAGCATTTAAGTTTAGTAAAATATTTCTTTTTCTTTTTATTATCTATCACTATAGAATAATACACATTTGACAATTCACGACAACCACACACAACACACTTCCTTCACGAAACAAATGAGAAATGTTGCAACTGAGTCAAAGATCGCGAGTAATGGACAGGGAATCCCCCACGACAACGTCAGGCTCTTTTGCGGGAATCCTCGAATTATACATAGAGCTGAGCTAGTGCTAGTGAAGGAATCCCCGAAAAAGAAATTTTTATGCTAGCGATTTTTTTTGTTTGTACATTGTTCTTAAAGTTGAGAGACCGAGTGGGTGTCACCCCAAAAAAGGTGACACACGGTGCGGCCCGCCCCTGCCGCCCACCCCCCCCCACCCCCCCCCCACCCCCCCTTGCTACGCCGCTGACAATACTTTGACCTATCCCTGTAAAATATTAAAACGGATATCTTATATACCCATGTCGCAGGTTTATGGCAAAATCAGGTTTTTGATCAAAAATCTTGGCTCTTGACCAAGAACCAGAAGAATAAAATTTAGTACTTAATCTTATCATTAACCTCAAACAATTTTTTTTTCTTTATTTTTAATTTAATACATAAGCTTGTTTAGGTTTATGATAAAATTTAAGCTTAGGTTAGGTAGGTTAGGTAAGTTTAGGTAAGATTTGGTTAGATTATCTAATTGTATATTTATTTAAAAAATAGCAACGGAAATAAATTATATCATAAAACTAAATCAGTCCCGATTTTTAATAAAAAAAAACTGGATTTTCTCAGGTTTATCATAACATAAAGTAGTAATTTTGTATTCTTTCGATTCTTGATCAAAGGATTCTTGAGGAAAGGTTTTTGATAAAATAACATGTTTTGTAATAAACCTGCGACAAATACATTTATCAGTTGAATACTATTCGATAACCGCTAATTAGTAACATAAAGGCGGGGTTCAATGGAGCGCGAGTAAATCAGTTGTTCGTTTTGTCGCGCTCTATTTTGATAAATATCATTAGATTATGATTAGTTCCGTTAGTTTATTTATTTTATAAATTTTATTGCTTATTAAAAGGTCGTTTACGACAAGAATGTTTATTTAGAAATCACTAAATGTAGGTACCGTGTAATACGGTATAAGGATATCCACTAGCCCGTATCGCCACATCGTCCCGTGGGTGTCGCAAGAGGCGACAGGGGGAAATGATATGGGAGATGGGCAGCATTGATTGGCCTCTCGGCAGCCTGTAACGACGATTTTTATGATGATGATGATAAAATTGAAATTGCGGCAACAAAAAGACTACCGAGTCAGCATTATACTGCAGCAGCAACTGCTACATGTTGGGTGGCCCAAATGCCACCCCAGCCAAACCTTAACCTACTATCGATGATATTACAAGATCATTGCAATGTCATATTAAACGCATCGTTTGAATATCATTCAGATCGCTAATTGAACGAGACCGTTTACTAAAAAAGCTCGACTGTTAACTGAAAGGCTAATTAAGCCAGTTGACTGCGACATCTATATGGTACATTATCTTTGAATTATAATTATGGTACGTTCATTAAAGAGTACATTATATTCACTACATTTTTCTCTACCAATGTTTAAAAGTAAGTACCAAGGAGTGTAATATGATTGTCTCAGATTAAGTACCAAGAAGTATATAATTACTACATTTTATATATCAATGTGCAGTTGAAAACGAAATACAGCTTGCTGCCTCTAGGTGACCAAAATTGACATCCATTGATTTGTGTTCTAAAACTCAATGTTAACATCACCATGACCTATTTAGCTTTGTCGAAAATGCGAAAGTTCCTATCAAGTGAAATTAGCAATAGTAGGTTAAAGTGTTTTAAATGGTTTAATTATAGTCCTTCTAGCGATCCGCCCCGGCTTCTCACGGTGATTTTTAAGATCTTGTGAACAGCGCCACCTACCGGGTCTAGTTATGAATGCAAATCATCCAGGGACAGTGCTCAAGTGATGATCTTTTTTACATGCGGCAATTGATTTTATTTATACAATTCTTTACTATAATATCCATGTATGTATACCATAGAATACTATAATACACAATAGAATGGCTGTTAACCTTATTTTGTACTAGGATAAGCGTCGCCGGGAGCACACATACAAGCAATTACGTCGTATTATCAGTTAATCACTACTACAAACCCGATTCGCTGTGTTGACAGACGGATTTTAATACATATTTATTTTCTATTTTCTAAATAATTTGCATGCGAAATTTGGAAACGTTACAATCGTTTCCAAACACATCTCGTGTTGACAGTTATACATGTGAATTAACATGCTAATGACATTTTAGTGGCTACACGGGCTCCGCCCACTCCTCCGTTCTATTATGCATGTATTATGGTATTCTATGATTTACACATATAAACCTTTCTCTTGACTCTTATTATATTATTTTATTTTATTTACCCGGAATTAATTTTTAACATTTTGTACGTGGTAGAGCCACGCTGCAGCTAAATTATGGTTGTAACACGAATGGGTCGGCTCAACCGGGGAAGGATCACGCTCTCACAGAATACCAGCGTAAAATAGCAGCTTAATACTGCTGTGTTTTGTATGGTGAGTGTAGAGATCCGCAGGCATTCCATCTTAGTCCTCATGGGTGACAACGCAACTGTGATGTCTGTGGACTGTGTGCTCGTTTGTCACCCTCATTCTATATTTAAAAAAAACATCTATATAATATGATTTGATTTAAATATTAACAGAAAATTAATTTAATTAAATCATAGCAATATATAATTGTCTTAAAAGGTACCGATAAACATCAGTGTTCGTAGACCATCTTTAAGCGGCCGGGTCATGGACCAAAATCGAGTTGTATCACGTGTGAATCATGCGGTACGTGTGTGGGTCTGTTCCAGGCCGCGAGATAAAATGACCTCTTCTACAATTGTTAGCGAGAAAAAGAAAAAAAGGTCGAGCTTTGATAGCCTAATCTAATACTTAGCGCCGGTCGATGTTTCCATTTGGAATTGCGATGCTTGTTTCGTTTCATATCCGGGATTTTTTTACCTTTTAAACAAAGTTGTTGCGCATATTGTTTTATATTTACCTACATAAAATTAATTAACTATATGCAAATTAAACATAGTTATCATCATCATCATCATCATTGCAGCCCTTAACAAGTCCAGACCTCCAAGGAATACCACAAAATTATAATAAAATAACTAAAAATAAAAACCTATTTATCATAAAGTTTACCCCACGTTGGTATAGTGCCAAGAACGCTGGCTGTGTTTCCTCGCTGAATAGCTATCTTAGCCTTTGAGCGAGAAAAGCACCAGCCCGCTTATCACCGGCAGCGACGACCAGCCGTGGATTCAGTTCCTTTAGGAATTTTATTGCACGTGGACGAGTAGTAAACCAGTAATAAATAGACTCCACAGCAAATGACACAAATATGTACTCATATTTCAGAGACTCCGTTACCACCCTGACTCCAAACGAGGTACCCTTGAGATGAGAGACTGCCGACACATGTAGTATCCCATAATAAGGCTTTAGCTCCCTCCCAAGGGACCAAAGTCATACCGTCAGGTCTCTTGCCATCGTCTCTAAATACACAAGGCTTTAACACCGAGGAAGCCTTTATAGAGACAAGAGCCATTCGGATGACATTGTTCAAAAAACCGTGACGGTGAAACCTACCACGGTATTTTGTGTATGTCTAAAACAGCTTCTATCGTAATTTTTGTGTGAATCTGGCTTTATGGTCATCGTTCACAATATTTTTGATGGAAATGTACCCTAGCTTAACTTTTAAAAAAAAGCTTACCTATTTCTTACACCTGTAAGTCCGTTGTTGCGGCAGATGCTAATGGGCAGTGGTAATTACTTGCTATAAAGTACGCCGCATGCATGTTTTGAGTAAATTTTAAATACCTATTTTTGATTGCATCTTCCGTTCAGTGCTCATAATCGGGGCTGTTGAGGAATGTCCAAAATTTGTAATTATTTATTTTGTCTGTCAAGAAATTTATCAGCAGCAGCCTGAAACCAGGAATTGGGGATATTCCACCTCCGTGCTTTAACGCTGTTCATACGCCTGATCGTTCTCCGGTCGTTTCAAACTACCCGTTCCATCGGGTTATCAGAAGCGAATATAGAGTGCACGTGTGCTTGCGCATATATCCACTATATGCACTATAATCTGCCCTGTGTAGTTTTCTTTGAGACTGGTCGGTGAGACGAGACATTTACAGAAGGCGTAAAACACGCCAGTGCGTTGCCGGCCTTTTAAAAAATACTTAGTAGGATTGTGTATGCGCTTCGAAATTATCACATGTATGTATGTAATTACTCTAAGAAAATTATCTCAGGAAATTATAGACGAATGCCTGACGTTTAAGTTATTCTTTAGATTATATATATAAAAGTAATTGTCACGCGATAAAAATATAATTGAAGTGAGAGTAAACTTAATACATAATGCCTTTGTGATAATGTCTTATCTCCATTAATTAATTTCTGAGAAAAATGTAAGAATCAAGAAGTTTTGGTCAACATTTTTCCCCAAAATATTTTCTTTCTTCACCGAGCACGAGCCACTATCAGATGTGCTATTAGCTCGCTCGTGACTCAACTGCGAGAATGACTCCGGATGAAAGAAAGTTTTGACGTTTCTGACGTCGCCAACGTATTCGCACATAGGAATTAGCACCTGTGCTCTCTTTTTAAGATAATTAATAGAACATCATGCTTATTCCATAAACAGAGCCAAGTCTGCTGTGTTTCGTATGGTGAGTGTAGAGAACTGGGAATCCTTTTTACTGGAAACAAGGCATTCCGTCGCAGTCCTCAAGAGTGACAATGCATCTGCGTTTTGATTCGTGATCGAG
Source organism: Parnassius smintheus behrii (assembly GCA_036936625.1). Classification (NCBI taxonomy): domain Eukaryota; kingdom Metazoa; phylum Arthropoda; class Insecta; order Lepidoptera; family Papilionidae; genus Parnassius; species Parnassius smintheus. Next base: position 3,767,393 of record JAUPFT010000030.1, on the reverse strand, counting down.
GATAGATGTAGATGTCTATGGACCACAGCATCCACTTACCATCAGGTGGACTGTGTGCTCGTTTGTCACCCTGTCCTATAAAAAAGTCTGGCGACTTGACCAGTAGGTATTTCAAGGTCTAATTCATGTGGATAATCTAGTTAATTGTACACCTGACGATAAATGGCTCCTGCAAACCATGGTCCAACCAGTTTCGAAAAAGAAAGACCACGTAAATAAGATACGTTGTCACCTCCGAGGACGTAGGTAGAATGCCTTTACGGCCTGAAATCATATATAGTCTGTTTTCCGTCAACCCAGAAAACTGAAAACTGCTGCATAGCTGAAATCTACATATATATATATATATATATATATATATATATATATATATATATATATATATATATATATATACATAACTCAAAATCTGTTTGATCGATCTTCATGAAAATTGGTATAATATATACTAGTGACCCTTTTTACCGTCTGGAAAAAAATAGGGTGTAAGATGTGAACGGAGTAGAAGCATATGGCACTGATATTTTACAGAAACCAAAAACATAAATTTTGAATTAAATAAATAAATTAATTAAAACCAACGAAATTCAAATCATATCTACTTTACGAACGGTAATATATATTAATATTAAATAATAAATAAGTAAATTTAGTAGGTATCTTTGACCTTGTTATTTCGTAGGGTCACAGTCTAGGGTGGGTATGATTTTAATTTCGGTAAACTATAATTAATTTATTGATTTTTTAATATGATGATAAAAAGTTCATTTATTTTACAAGATCAAAGATACCAAGTAAATTTATTTTTTTATTTTCCTTCATAAAGTAGGATGGATATAGTTTGAATTTAAATGGTTTTAATTTACTTACTTATTTACATAATTAAAAAAAATTCGTTTTTAGTTTTTGTAAAATAACAATGCCATAAGCTTCTACTCCATTCACATGTTACACCCTTTTTTAAGACATTTAAAAAGGTCATCCAGTATATGTATTTTTGAATGGAGAAAAGGTTTATATTTGTAAACTAAAAAAAAATTGAAACAAAATTTAAGGTTTTTGATTTTACTTGTTTTTTTAAAAGCTTTGCTGAACACAACCTATGATATTAACTGGCAGGACAACGTCTACCGGGTTCAGCTAGTCAGCTAGTCATTTTATTAAAGATGTTAAAATCAAGTGGCTAAAATCTGTGTAATGTAATAAAATTACGTATCAATCTCACCTAGTTAGAATCACAGTCGCAATAAGGACATCCACAACTTTTTCTGCCACCAGAGCGGCGCCACTTGCAAATGAGGTGTAATATTTGACAGACTTCATAGTGAGAAACCCAATTTGTCGAAAAATGTAAACGTTAACGTTTCTTTTAATTAATTTATTTATTAATTATTAATTACTTAATTATATAAAAAAAAGTTTAAAATGTGCAAAAAATTAAAGAGCAAACCCCTGATGCATTGTTTTGTGTATTAATATAATACTGTAGAAACTGATAAACTTTAATTTTAAAGAACAATGAAATTACATTTTGTAACAAAAAACTTCATTGTCTACTAGCGACATCTAGTGAGCGGAAGATTATTGGCCCTTATTGAGGGAGGGCGGGAGGTGCTCTTTAAACTTTAACTTTATTACTTTATCTTTATAGCTTTATTTACTTTATTAACTTTAGTTAAATTTTAATAAAAGATCTTAGCGAATAACTTTTTAACATCCATCAATATCTTTCATTTGTATACAAGTACGCGTGAAAATTCCGTTTATTGACGTGCATTACATGGAAAAATATTACAAGGATTTAAATCCCGTAAAAAACAAAATTTAAATAAGAAAGCGTATGTTTAAAAAACGTATATTTCGATGTTAGCGGGATTATTTTTACTGTTTACTTCAATTATAACCCGTTCCGTATCTAATTGCGTACAATTCCACTACTCGACCAATAATAAACATTTTTCATTAAATATTTATCAATTCTTGCAGTTTTTAAGGCAATTAATTGAATAAGACGTAATTTGCCGAAGCAGATAACGGTTTAATGATATTTCACGTTGTGGAAAACTTACACATTGCAAGATATTATAAAATACTAGCTACTACTACTATAATTGTGGAATAAAATCAGGACAGCATTTCTCGAGCTGAAAACGCTCGACAAAATCAGACCTTATCTTAAGGAGGAATTACTAATACTTTTATGTGATACTATGATTCTATTCCAATTCAATTACTGCAGTCCTACCTTTGGTCCAAGACTAAATTTCAACTCAGAGAGAGCAATACAAAGAGTGTGCGTGCTGTGTTCGTTTTTGTTTTAATGTGCCCAAAAGAGGATCGATTACCCCGTACATAAATAAAAAAGGTTACTTAAGATAAGTCCCAGAAGGAAGCTTTATTACCCTTGTACATTGCATAGGGTAATATGGAGCAAAAAACCTGAGTACCCATTTGAAAAACTCCTATGGATCAAAGATATCTCACATCAAAGCCTTTGTATGAACTCATTAACCCTGTTAAGTATACCAAAAAGTAAAACAACGCGGTACAGAAGATGTTTTAAATTTACTCACAGAGCAGCCAGAAATTTACTGCAGCAAGAATATGGAACGAACTCTTTAAAAACAATCACACACACACACACACACACACACACGCACACACGCACGAGCGCGCGCGCGCACACGCACGAAATTTCACAACCATAAATGTAAAATTCCAATATTAGATGATTGAATGGTGGAGGTCACTCTAGGTGATTGGGGAACTCGCAATTCGCACGACACCCATGTAGCGCCTCAGGGAGGAAGGAGTCCCTGAAATCCAGCGCTTCATGACATCTTACTCCCATGAAAGCAAAAGCTGAGTTACCGCCGATGGCTTAAATTTAATTAAGATTAAGTACTTGGTTTCTAAGTAAACATGTTTTTCAAACGTGGAAATAAAGTTATATTTATTTAAATATAGTTTTAAATTTGTTATGGTTTGTTGGTTTAATTAGGAATGATAATGCATTCATTGAAGTTGAATGATATATATATATAGATACGCGCTACTTGCAGTAAGTTAATTATACTCGTACTATGCCTATAATGTTCAGGCAAGTGCAAGCAATAAGTTGACAAAGTCTTAGTGCGATCTGATGAACGTTATGCCAGCGCGTAAAATACTAAGAAACATACATTATTTTTCGTATATTAAATGACTGCGATTATGAAAAGATGCTATTTCTCTTCATAAAAACAAACGAGAGTTCGTGTGAAAAATTATAAGAATTCTTGTCTCAGTTCGAGGAAGATGTTTTTACGAGGTATTTATTATGATAGATATTGTACGATGTAGAATTTTAACATATAATGGAGTCATTCTGCAGTAATATGGTTGCAGCACGTTTCGTACATGGTAGAGCCACACTGTAGCTATAATATTATGTTTGTAGCACGAATGCTTCGGCTCGACCGGGAAAGGACCACGCTCTCACAGAATACCAGCGTAAAATAGCAGTTCAATAGTGCTGTGTTTCGTATGGTGAGTGCTGTGAGAGTGTGGGCCTTCCCCGGTCGAGCCTATCCGTCCGCGCTACAACTCTAATATAGCTGGCTGCAGCGTGGCTCTATCACGTACCAAATTGTGAATATTAGGTGAACCTACGTTTATTAGGTTGAAGGCATCTTCTACCCAGGAGTTCGTTTGAATAGGTAGGCACCTCTTGCCTGTTTCTGTGTCTAAGCAGCAGTACGTGCGCTGCTGCGTTCCGAAAAGGTGTAATTATAGCTTAACTATTGCTAATTATCTTAGAGGGAATATTAAAATAAATTGTTATCAAGTATAAATGACGGCATCTATTGGCCACAGCATTCGTGACTTATTGTTTGTTAGTTTTTCACCCTTACCCTTAGAATATATATCCAATATAGATTATAAACAATACATTTTATCTCTTTAAATAAAGATCAATTGCGGAACGTTAGTCATGCTGAAACTCGAAAAATGTTCAAGTGATTTTTTGTGCGTTAAGTGGGTCTCTGGATGGTTTAGATTCACAATCGGACCCTGTAGGTGGCGCTCTTGTCGAGATTCAGAATATGAAGCCTGGGCGGATCGCTAGGTTATAATATTTTTTTATTTACCACTAGTTATCTGGAGAAGAACCAGCAAGAAAGCCAGCAGGAAATTTCTTAGATCGGATAGATCGGACCATAAACAATAATTAAAAAGCTAAAGGTACTCCGGGTTATCTTTAAAATCGGGGCGTCAGTCACCTCAGTTCCCAGTGACCATGGTTGCCATGGTTGCTGGAAATCACACGAAACGTCGGGAATTAAAAATCATTTAAAATTAAACGCGATAAAATCGGTAATTAAGTAGTTTTAAATCAAGGAAAGTTCTCCTTGAAAAACAAAACAATTTAGAATAATTTGAAAAGCTGCACAATAATTAATAGAAATAGCTCAGTAGAGTAGAATATATTTCTTAATATTATAATAACTCTTTTTATACAATCTTTGTCATACATGAAAATGTCCATTTATTTCTATGTTTTATTTGATAAGAGAGAAAGAAAAAAGTAAAGTAGTAATTAATGGGACTCAACCAGGGAATGCCAAAAACACTTTTAAAGCGACAGATGTATCGTTTTGAGCATGAAGTAAACTTTTTTTCATGCTCAAAATGTATAATATAAATTTCATTCCTAAGTTCTCGTGGCCAATGAGAAGAGTCTCCGGTTTTCTGTTTCTAACTTTACAAAATTTGAATCGTAAATGAAGGCAGTATGTGAGGTTTACATATGCTTGTGTAGGCTCTATTAAAAATAAAAATCAACTCCAGTGGTTGCCGCCTGTGGCGCTGCTTTCTCTCGGCCGTTGCGTCAAACAAAATATCCTTCGGTTTTTTGTATCTAATATAACTGCAGCATGGCTCTACCACGTATAAAAATGTCATGAATCCGATATTTTTTTGTCAGAAAAACTGAATTTCAAAACCGTTATGAAAAATTTTGACCTAACCCAGGATTCAAACCTAGGACGTCATAGTTATGCACCGCATTTACGTCTACTAGACCAACAAGGCAGCCATTTAAACACACTAAGAAACTAATACTATGATACCTACGTCATCATCATCACCATCATTACAGCCCTTCACAAGTCCACTGCTGAACATAGGCCTTCCACAAAGAATGCCACAGTACACGGTCTGAAGGCACCTGTATCCATCGACTTCCTGCATGTCTTACCAGGTCATCACTCCATCTAGTGGGGGTCGCCCTAGATACCTACTTACCTTACCAATAATAGGTATCCGTTGTTTCAGGTGAATGTCTAACGACGGGTCGATATCCGTTCATCTGTCTACAGTTCGAGCTGCCGCCTGACGTGGAGCCTGAAGAGGTCACCGTCGTAGAATTGTGGTTCTATAAGGTAAGGTCTACGTTTTACAGCTTTGCTTTTTTATAGAATAAAGGTTACAAACAAGCGCACAGTCCACCCGATGGCAAGTGGATGTTGCGGCCCATAGACATTTACATTTATCCTCGACTAAGAATCAAAACGCAGATGCGTTGTCGCCCCTGAAGACTAAGATATAATGTTTCGTTTCCAGTAAAAAAGGGTCTCCAGACCTCAATACTCACCATACGAAACACAGCAGTACTAAGCTGCTATTTTATGCTGGTACTCTGTGAGAGCGTGGTCCTTCCCTGGTCGAGCCGAAGCATTCGTACTACAAGCATAATATAGCTATAGCGTGGTTCTACCACGTATTCAAAGGCCTCTTCTCATTTCAGAAGGTTTAAGTGAAACGAAGTGCGTGTGGGCGGACGTCACATGTCTTCGAATTATTTTTTAATTTCTCAGATATGCGGGTTTTCTCACAACGTTCACTTTACCGCCGAGCAAGTGATATATCAGCTCTTAAAACAGTAATTAACAATTTCATTGGTGCCAGCGGCGATCGAACCGGGGTCGCTCGCGTGCAGTGATATTTACGGCTAGCTCTAACCTTCAAAGTTACCATGACTCTTGATTCTTGATCACTGACCAACGAGCACACAGTCCACCTGATTGTAAGTGGATACTGTGGCCCATAGACATCTACATATATCCCTGATTAAGAATCAAAATGCAGATACTTTTCCAGTTAAAAGGGTCTTCAGTTCTCTACACTCATACGAAACACAACAGCATTAAGCTGCAATTTCAATAACTTTCAATAAATTAGAAAAATCACTGTATTGAAATGTGTCTAATAATTGTAGTAATATTTCATCATCTCAATATTTACAGGAGCGCGATCCACTGGACGAATACAACCAAACTTTCGTGATCTCAGAAGCGGCGCATTGGGACAGTCAGCAGCAGTTCAAGAAGACAAAACCCATAGCCATTAAGGAAACTGACATCGGCGAAGGCTGGGTTCGAGTGGAGCTTGCCTGGGCTGTTAGAGTCTGGCTAGAAGGCCGGGAGAGGTTACATACTCTTCATGTTGCTTGTAGGACTTGTCAGGTATGTCCAATTTAAAAAAAGAACTTCGTAAACTATATTTATTTCATTTATTTTTTCATTTCATTTATTTTTTCATTTCATTTATTTTTTCATTTCATTTATTTTTTCATTTCATTTATTTTTTCATTTCATTTATTTTTTCATTTCATTTATTTTTTCATTTCATTTATTTTTTCATTTCATTTATTTTTTCATTTCATTTATTTTTTCATTTCATTTATTTTTTCATTTCATTTATTTTTTCATTTCATTTATTTTTTCATTTCATTTATTTTTTCATTTCATTTATTTTTCATTTCATTTATTTTTTCATTTCATTTATTTTTTCATTTCATTTATTTTTTCATTTCATTTATTTTTTCATTTCATTTATTTTTTCATTTCATTTATTTTTTCATTTCATTTATTTTTTCATTTCATTTATTTTTTCATTTCATTTATTTTTTCATTTCATTTATTTTTTCATTTCATTTATTTTTTCATTTCATTTATTTTTTCATTTCATTTATTTTTCATTTCATTTATTTTTTCATTTCATTTATTTTTTCATTTCATTTATTTTTTCATTTCATTTATTTTTTCATTTCATTTATTTTTTCATTTCATTTATTTTTTCATTTCATTTATTTTTTCATTTCATTTATTTTTTCATTTCATTTATTTTTTCATTTCATTTATTTTTTCATTTCATTTATTTTTTCATTTCATTTATTTTTCATTTCATTTATTTTTTCATTTCATTTATTTTTTCATTTCATTTATTTTTTCATTTCATTTATTTTTTCATTTCATTTATTTTTTCATTTCATTTATTTTTTCATTTCATTTATTTTTTCATTTCATTTCAGCATCTTTTTAATGCCAACTAAAAAATTACAAATCACGGTTGCCGACCCACTTGACAAGCGTGGCTACTATGGAGAATTTCCCTATGAAAAAATCTATCGAAAGACCTATATACTCTTATGTAAATAGAATTGTTGACAGCTTTTTGGTTTTTGATAGAATAAGAGGAATTAACGGGCACACAATCCACTTGATGGTAAGTGGATGCTGTGATCCATAGATATCTACATCTATACTCGATTAAGAATCAAAATGCTGATGCAATGTCACCCCTAAAGTCTAATATAGAATGCCTCGTTTCCAGTGAAAAAGTTCTCCGGTTCTCTACAGTCACTATACGAAAAACAACAGCATAAATCTGTTATTTCACGCTGTTATACCATGGGCGCAAGTCCTTCCCGAGTCGAGCCGACTCATTCGTGCTACAACTACAAGTATTATATAGTTGCAGCATGGCTCTACTACGTATAAGATTGTCTCGTAGTGATATTTTCCATATTGTTATTGATTTGTTATCAGGAAGATGTTGCTATCCAATTCCTGTCACAGTTTCCCTCTATCGCCTCATATTGACCACAGCATTATTTTTATCAGATAGACTATGTGGTCGTTTCTCACCCATAACTCTACAAAATATTTGAAGTTTACTGCGCACATTACTACAATAGAAAGTCTTTTCTACAGCTACGTCGAGCTCCTCTCTCCTTCCACGAGAAACATCGTCCGTTCCTCGTCCTGTACACCAAGTACGCGGGCAAGAGGCGACGTGGCCGTACCTTGGAGTGCGGAGCCACCACCAGTGAGTGCTGTCGCGAGCCTCTATACGTCAGTTTTAAGGAGCTGGGTTGGGACGACTGGATCATCAGGCCATCAGGATATCACGCCTACTTCTGTAAGGGGACGTGCGCACCCATATCAGCTGTTTCTCAGGCTGACAGTTATCATCATAATATAATTAGGGTAAGCTGTTTTTATTATCATTAATTATTATTACAGATCTTCACAAGTTCATCGCTGAACATAGGCCTCCCATAAGGATTGCCACAAAACACGGTCCTGAATTGCCTGCATCCATAAAATTCATGCATGTCTTACCAGGTCGTCACTCCAACTAGTAGGAGCCGTTCAGAGTAAGCTGATGTGGCAATGGGCTGGCCATATTATAGCTTGAAGAACCGACAACCGACAGGACGAAAGGGTTTGAGTGGCAGCCTCGTACCGGTAAAAGCGAAGTAGTTTTATGTTATTACAATTTGATTCAAATTTTACTTAATCATTTACCAAATGCTCGGCGGTAAAAGAAAAACGACTACAGCGACCATTGACTTCTTAAATATGGAGAGATCTAGAATAATGGGTTTAAGTATGCGAAAGTTTAAGTTATTATTTTCTCGTGAGAAGATTTTTAACTTCTAATACTATATAATAATATCTATAGGTAAACGTCCAACGTAAATCAGCAATTGGAATTGCACTTGAAAAAGGAAAAAAAGAGCCCGCTGCTGAACATAGAATTACCTGCAGCCGTCGACTTCCCGCATGTCTTACTACGTCACTTCATTTAGTGGCGGACCGACCACACTTACCAGTACGAGGCTGCGACTCGAGAACCTTTCCATGTTTGCTTGTATACTACACAATGCGAGTGCTTCTCCACTGAGCTACCATGGTCTGTTTTTTATTGTTATTGATTTAAAAATAATTTCCTTCAGATTCAGACCTACTTTTGGTCACGGTGGCCAGTCTCGACGGAGACTCGCCATCTGCGCAGGACGGGGTTCTAGTGCTCGAGTTTATGCGCGAGCACAGGTGCATTCTCCGTTCCCTTACTCCCGTAGTCCGATGGGACGGTATTCCAACACAACCGAAGAGAGTTCAGGTGCAAGACCAACAGCTTTACATACTTTCCGAGGTACAGAACGGTTTAAACCCACTAACTTCCTGACAACGGGTTGCCAGAAGAATTCAATAACAAATTTCGAGATTCGAACCCAGGGACCTCATGATCAAGAGGCAGGTAATTTAATAATATTAATTTATTATTAATAATTTAATTGGTTTTCAACAGAAATACTTCTATTCGGTATCGAACGAGAGAAAGGCGGAGTTTAAGCCGTGCTGTGCGCCGACCACGTTCAGCTCGCTACAACTTCTCTACATGGACTCCAACAATACTGTGACGCAGAAGACCCTACCGAACATGGTGGTGGAATCTTGTGGGTGTATGTGAGAGACGCTGGAGTATAATAGTGTAGATTCTGTAATTTATTGGTAGTGAAATATTTAGCAATTTAGAACTTTGAGACGACTTGGATGTTTAAAATACTTTGATGCGTTGATTGTACGATGTATATCTGTATGGATTTCGATCATGGTGAGGTGACTAGGTAGGTTTTTTGAAATTGAATATATTAGTTTTCTTTGCCAAACAATTGGTTACAACTTACTCCACACTCTTTTGCTGTAAACGCAACGAATGAACAAGCCTACCGTTTGGATCCAATGCGCAATATCGATGACAAAAGAGTTGTGGAGATTGATTTGATTAACCGGTGATGGAAAAGAGAGAGGAGGAACTATATGTCATTATGTCACAATTACCGGCTCTGGCAGGGATTTAAACTCAGGATTTCACAGTGAAGTATCCAGTTACTCTTTTGTAGCCAAGTAGAGCGTAAACAACATTCTAACTTGTGCAAAGTCCACATATTTTATATCTTTTCTGTACGAAAATGAGGCTGCGAAAATATATTACCTATAAAGTGAATTTGATAGCTTTTCTTAGTAACCAAAAGGCGTTGCCATGATCGAAATAGGATAATATGACATTAGAAGTAAGGTTAGTGTCAGTTTTATGCTTTTAAAATGTGATATTGAGTTAGGTCAGTGTTATGTATACTTACTGTGCAACTTAATTTGGTAGGGTTATAATTAAGGCCAATTGTGATTTATTTATATATTATGTTAAACGTAAGTAGGAGCCTGTGCATTTATTTAATTTTATTTTATAATTACTACTTAACTATGAATTGATAAGGTAGACCAAAATATAATATAACGTATTTAATTGTAATAATTTTGTTATGTAAATGTAATGAAGGACGAAATGTATGGAGTAAGCAGCCATTTTAGTTACAAAGGGCGCTTTTTTAGCTACGATTTTTTCTCTATACCAGTGTTAGGTATAAAAATATTGTGCGTAAAACCTTAACTTGGCCTTATTAGGGAATAAGCAACACCAATTTTATAGAATAGATTAAAAATAATGATAGTTTGTTGGTCACTCCCATGACTGATAGTATAATATTCAAATGTATGTAAGAGAACCCATGAGGTAATGAAGAATAATTAAGCGTGTGTATTATTACCATTAATAATTTTGTAAATATAGGTACTATATTTACATTTACATAACTGTCACACAGTCACACAGTCCACAGCTGGACATAGGTCTACCCCATAGATTGCCCCGCGGATATTCGCCATAGTTTCCACGCTCAGTGGGCAAGTTAGTGACCGCAGCTTCTATTATTTTGTCTTGTTATCAGGAAGATTCTGCCCATCTCCTGTGTTATTCCCTCTGTCGCCTCTTACTACACTCACGGGATGATATGAGAAGGGGGATTCCCTCACGCCGCAACTACACGACGAAGTTAGTAAACATATTTGATGACGTGTTATTTAAACGTTAAATTAGACCAGTTGAGTCGGTTTACGGACGGTAGTATAACCTGACAATGTCATTACAAAACATTGATGAAATGATTGCATACTTATTCATGCGGCGTAAGCCGAACCCTCAAGCCGTGCCTTTCTGTCGTTCGTGCCGCGTTCTCGCTCCGATCGTGCTCGGCTCGGCTGGAGCGCGAGATAATGAGTCATCCTTTTTAGGGTTCCGTAGTCAACTAGGAACCCTTATAGTTTCGCCATGTCTGTCTGTCCGTCTGTCCGTCCTCGCTTAATCTCAGTGACCGTTAGCACTAGAAAGCTAAAATCACGCCGACAAAGTGCTAAAATAAAAATTGGAAAAAATGTTTTATTAGGGTACTTACTTACTTACTTACTTACTTATCGTCACGCACAATCCCTAACGGGGTAGCCAGAGAGAACAGATCGCCAGGTGTCACGATCCTTACATACCTCTTTCGCTTCTTTCAGGTTCATTAATTTCTTCATACATGCACGTCTAGGTATCCGAGTACTCTTGACCCTCCCCTCTTCGAGCAATTTGCTCACATGGTCTTCGAAAGTTAGTCTCGGTCTACCTCGACACCTTTTAATATTTACTTTCGCTCTATATATTTTCTTCACCATTCGGTCTTCACTCATTCGTTCAACGTGTCCAAACCATTGGAGTACGCCCCTATCAATTTTTGTGATAAGGTCATCTTTCAATCCTGCCATATTGCGAATCTCTTCGTTTCGCTTTCGGTCGGCTATGGTAACGCCACACATTTTACGAAGAGATCGCATCTCCACTGCATTCAACTTGCTTTTATGCTTCTTCTGGCATACCCAGGTTTCGCTGCCATATAACAAAGTCGGTACCAACACTGCGTTATGTATTGCAAGGCGTGCACTCTTCACCACGCCTTGCCTTTTTATTAATGCATTCAGGGCACCATTGACTTTGTTTCCGGCAGCGACACGCCTATCCACATCTAAATCACATCTTCCATCCCGGCTGAAAGCACTCCCCAAGTATACAATTTCATTTACCTGTTCTAGACATTCCTGATTTACCCATATTTCACATTTCGTTCTCTCTTCGTCCTTTTCAAATACCAGAACCTTAGTTTTATTAGCATTCAAACGGAGACCTTTAATTTCACATTCCTCTTTCATACACGTGACTAATGCCTGCAGTTCTGCTTCTGATGGTGCAATAAGCACTGCATCATCAGCATACAGCAGACAATTAACTTTTATGTCACCCAATTTCACACCCAAACAGCTATCTTTCAGCTTCTGTAAACAGCTGTCGAGATACAGTATGAACAGCCAGGAAGACATGACACAACCCTGTTTTACGCCCGCTTGGACGCTAAACATGGGTGACAGGTCATGCCCTACCCGCACACAGGCTTTACAGTCATAGTAGAGTGACTGCACAGCCCTTAACAATCGACCATCCACACCATATCCCGGCAACAGTTCCCACATTTTCTTCCTTATAACCTTATCAAATGCTTTCTCCAGATCCACAAAAGCACAGAAAATCCTCTGGTTAACACTCAGAAGCTTCTCCGTGATCATGCGGAGAGAAAACATTTGATCCATGCATCCTCTTCCAGGTCTAAATCCGCATTGTGCCTCCCATAAGAATCTTTCCGATTTCTCTTGCATCCTGCGTGTCAAAACCTTCGAATAAACTTTACTTGCTAAACTGGTCAAGCTGATCGCCCGATAGCTCCCGCAGTCAAAATGTGAACCTTTACCTTTATATAAAGGCACAATGACCGCGGATCGCCAATCATCCGGGACATCTCCCGTCCGCCAGCACAAATTGCACAGCAGATGAAAGCTGTCCCAGACGCGAGGCCCACCGTACTTGACCATTTCAGCAGTAACTCTGTCTAGTCCCGCAGCCTTACCACATTTCAAACTTCGAATCGCACGTTCAATCTCTTTCATGCTGATGACCTCAGTGTCATCGAGGTCCGTGTCTGGCGTGCCAGTCACGGCGTCACCCCCGGATCCTTCACTAAGATCATGACACGCATACAATTCTCTATAAAATTCACTCCATCGCTGCATGACGTCCGATTTTTCTGAGAGGACGTCATTGGTTCTCGAAAGCACTTTGTTCATTCTTAAAGCTGTCGCACCACTCCGGGACCTTCCAACCTCTTTCCAGAAGAGTTTGGAGTTTTCCCTAAAGTTGTGCGACAACCTCTCGTCCGCTTCTATTCTACACCTTTCACGTACTTCCTCAATCAATGTTTTCGCATGAACTTTCTGCAGCTTATATCTTTCTTTCATCTTCTCTCTCATATGCTCATCGTTACTAGAGGCTAAGTAGTCTAACCATGCTTTTTTCTTCTTTTTTACAGCTTCTTTCACTTCGTCATTCCACCATGCATCTCTTCTTTTACTACTACCTCTTTTTGTCGTACCACATACTTCTTCCGCTGCACTTACCATTCCATCCCTAAGGTTCTGCCATATTCTCTCCACACATTCTTTCCTGCCATCGATGGTGTCAAGCTTTTCGGCTACCCTCGTGTGATATTTGTCCCTAGTATCCGCTTCCTGAAGCTTCCAGCTTCGGATGCGACAGACCGACTGTGGTTCTGTTACTGCCGTCCGGTGGCGCCAACCCGCGAACAAACCCCTAAATCTAGTAATTACTAGATAATGATCCGTTCCCAGGTCAGCACCCCTGAACACTCGTGTATCCATCACCTGTTTTCGCAGTCGGTCATCCACCAGGAACAAATCAATCATACTTCTCTCATTCTTTCTTTCTCTAGTGTACATATGGATCTTCCTGTGATTAAACATAGTGTTTGTCACAAGAAGACCCTTTTCCTTGCATACAGCCAGTATAAGCTTGCCAGCATCATTAACCCTTTTATCTCCAAACTTTCCAAGCACCGACTCGTATCCTGGTCGAGCGATGCCTACCCATCCATTCAAATCACCACATACAACAGTTCTTTCGTTTCCCTTAACCAAATCTAGAACTTCTCTTACATTCTCCCAAAACTCCTCCAGCTCAGCCCTGGACGACGAAGCTACCGGCGCATAAACAGCCAAAAGGAATAACTTCGTCAGTCCCATTTTGAAGCGAACCCAGAGAAGTCTTGAGTTCACAACCTTGTATTCAGTCATAAGATCGACCAACCGGGACGACAACAGCACTCCCACTCCTTGGCAGGCGTTCTCGCTTTCCGGGACTCCGGACCATATAGCTAACGTCCCGCCAGGGAGCTCTTCAATACCACTGCCTTTCCGTTTGGTCTCCGACATACACACCACATCTAATTCTCTTTCTTTCATTATTTCGATCAACTCATTCGTCTTATCTCTCATGCCTCCTCTAACATTCCACGTGCCAACTCTGCACTCCGTCCTCCACCTTCCGCCGTGTCGGGCTGTGCGTGACGGGTGGCGGTCCCCATCGCCGCTTTGCGCGCTGCATTCCACACCAACGGGGACGAGCTGGTGTGCGTCGCCTTGGGGGGACGCCCTAACCCTCGTTCGCATGGGTGCGCAGCTGTGTAGAATTGCAGCCCTGAAAAGGGCTGGCAGGGGTCGCGACGAGCACGCTTCTACAATGACCCCCTTTTTATTATTTTTATTGTTTATTAGGGTAGCTCCCCTATATGTAAAGTGGGAAGTGATTTTTTTTTAATTTCAACCCTAACGTGTGATATATTGTTGGAAAGGTATTTAAAAATGAATAGGGGTTTACTAGAATCATTTTTTGATAATGCCAATATTTTCGGAAATAATCGCTCCAAAAGTAAAAAACAATGTGTCCGCCCCCCTCTAACTTTTGAACTATAAGTTTAGAAAATATGAAAAAAATCTGAAAAGTAGAACTTTATAAGGACTTTCTAGGAAAATCATTTTGAACTTGGATGGAAACAACAGTACCCACTACCGGGAGCAGTTGCAGGAGCGCGGAGCGCTGCTGGAGCGCGAACATAATGGATACCCACCTTTAAACTCATAAGTGGGAACACTTATTGTGACGGACGGGAAACTACGGAACCCTACACTGAGCGTGGCCCGACACGCTCTTGGCCGGTTTTCGCGCATGCAGCCGGCGTTCATCGATTTATTAGACGTTGTCATGTTAAAAAGTACAACTTCACGTAAAGCTTTGTTTGCGTTGTATCGCATTTTAGTTTACGGAAACATAAGTATGACTGACTATTTCACTCTCTAAGCTGTCATTTTTGTTATAGCGTCATGACTCGTGTCCTTGTTGTTATTATATCTTATTTATTTTAAGGAAAATGCAACAGAATACGACACAGCAAGTTATTAATACCAAAAAGGGATAATTATTATATTTATTTATTTTTATATGGTTTTTTGCAAGCTAGTGTGAAATGCAAAAAAACGTGTGAACATTTGGCCATAAGAGTATTAGAACAGTATTCCGTTACTCAATTTTTATACTCAAACGCTGCGCTGTTTCTATCACTATAAGTCAAAGTGACTGTGACATCACGAGACTTAACATCTTAAAATTGAGTACATATACAGTTGAGTACATGTTTGAGAACTACTCGTTTTTTACGCGCACAGTATAGCATAGAGAATGAGTGATTTTAATTAAAAAAATTAAATTCTTGTCCTTCATTACTATGCGTGACGAAATTGTAGAAGGTGTAAGTTATTTAATATAACTGTAAGTATGATAAATTATCAAATATTACAGGTGTAAACTAAGTGTGGTTTAAGTTTAAGCCATAAAGATTATTAATATAAAATTTAACGACAGTAAATACGATTATATAAGGTTTTTATCGTATATAGAGCATTACCCAGTGAAAGCTTGAACTTTCCTTCCATCTATTCATTATAGCCTATACAAGTGGACTGCTAAACATAGAACCCTCCCATAGATTGATTCTAGGCGAATTAGCCATAATTGCCATGCTTGGCAGACGAGTTGGCAACCGCAGTTTTTTTTTTAACAATTTTGAATTGCTATCAGGAAGATGTTGCTGACCAACTCATACTTCAGTTTCCCTCCGTCGCTTCTTACGATATCCACCTTGAAACCCAATTTAGAAATTTGTGACTATTGGATATTGGTACAGTTATATCATGAAATGTGTGATCATTGAATTATATCATGTAATAAAGGAACATGACCGCCTGTGTGAGTTTCAAATTAACTAGATTATTAAACCAGGTTTGGATTAATCTAATTTTAGACACGGTACTTAGTCTTTATTATTGGGTATGTTTCGATGTTTTATGTTATTGCCATGAATGGCAATTATCGGTGTCTGCAGTGCCAGACGCTATGCAATTTTTAGTCAGGTTGATGTCATCGGTTTAGATGTCATGAACATTGCAATTTTAGTGTTTTCTTGCTAACCACTTGTACTCGTAGATATATTATAAACGTCGTAGATTTATGGCAAATCCCGTTCATTTTAGTTTTCTCTTAGCGTTACCGACTGTAACTGAAAGACAATTTGAGTAACCTCGTAGGTCGTTCTTTAGTCGTATTTGACGACACATTTGTAAGGGCGATAAAATCTAAAATAAATCTCGATATTACTTGACTGTGAGTCGAAACAAAAACATACCAAGCAACATCCCTATTCGCTTAATTTGTTGACATTAAAATCATAGTTACTTTGTAGTACATGGCGTCGTATGTTTAATGAGCCGAGGTAGTTCTTGTAGAAAAGGTATATAGAGTACGCAATGAACTACAGTGTTCAAATAATTTTATTGTTTTTTTTTTCATTTATCAGTTCATTCAACAAAGTCAGCGAATAGGTTCTCTGGACACGGGGCAGCTTTAAACTTAAATCCGATACTTACTATGGGCGACTTTCATTTAATTGTATTTATATAAACAATTTATCTGCTTCTTCTCATGAAACCACACCATGGGTCTTCCGTTTACAATAAATTATTCCAAAATAGATTAATTTTAAATTGAAAGTTTTTTTTCGAATGTTGACGTTAGAAATGATTTCCAGTTGCTGTATGTACTTAAGAATAATTGTTTTGTAAATATATGATAGTTGTATAATATTTCTGTAAAGTATTATAGAGATAAGTGATAGTAAAAAAATAAATGAGATTATAACAAATTGTTAATTTTTTGTTTCAATCGTTTCTTTTTAAAATTACCGGGTAGTGGATATTCTTACACAGCAACTACACGTTAATTTAAATTTTTGTCATGTTTGTTGATTGTCTAATTGGTCTAGTAGTCGGAAGCGTGACTGCCGATCTTGAGATCCCAGGTTCGAATCCCGAGTCGGGCCAAAATCAGTTTTTCTGTCAACAAACTCTGAGTAGGAGCTTAGTTAGGAAGTACTGGCGGTGTTTTGGACACAGTTCTACTCTCATTTCTATGAAGGTTTTTGGAGTATATATCGTACTTGATTCAGTCTGTACATGTATAGTTCCTCACGGGATTTCCTTTACCGCAGAGCTCAGTGTGACTGAGCCCAGTGTACGCAGAAATCGAATCCGATTTGCTGGGAACTAAGAAATATTAAAGGCAGCTTAACCTCTGAGCTATTATGGCATATGGTGTCCAAATATTAATAACTTAGTTTTTTGCCAGGGAGCTTAGGAAGGGAAAGGTTGTAGGTGGTAGTAAAACAACAGAATCAACGCGCAACACATCATTTACTAATCGAAAAGCAACAAATCACAATAAAATGCAATACTTACATCAAACTGTAAACACTTTTTTTCTAAATATAAATTAAAACTTACGCCTAAGTTAAAGAGTTCGAGCAAATCCTGGACCAAACTGGGTTTACTGGTTATCTTAAAGTACTTTTCTTTCTGGATTACAATGTAACGACGAGAAAAATGATTTTGCTCTAAGTTGCAGTTACTTATAACACATATTTTATATAAAACGTAATAAAAACACATTCATTATTTTAATATATGGGACCTGGCATGGTACCTTAAGGCACTCCCAAAAAATGAACCAAACTAGCTCGTCACTTAAATATTGTTTTATTTTTTAAGTAAAGATGTTTGATGCATTTTACCTAATTATTTTTATTAAAAATATATTTAAATCAAGCACTAGAACTGATGTCACATCATAGTGATGATGATGAATTGGATCACATATATGGCTGTATGTTTCATCAATAAAAATAAATTTTTGTTAAATGTATTTAACTTCATTTTTTAAACATTTTACATAAAGCAAAAAAAAACTGAACTAAGCTTTAATGCCTATTACTTATGCTTGTATTTAATGATGCAGAAGCTAGAACAGATCCAACAGAATTGATCCAGGATGCTCTTTAGATCCACGAGCAAGAGTCACTTTACTATTGTTATTATTCGTTGTTTTTATTAAGTTGCCTATATTTCCTACTTTTCGACAATGTGACCAATTATACAAACATTTGCTAGGAATATTGTAAATTAATCTAGAATTTAAAAAATACATAATTTATTGATTGAAATTTATATCACACATTTTTTGGTTAATTACTGATTATAATTTTTTTTTATCACAACTCGATATCATGGTTTTTAACCAGATAAAAATTGTAAACTATTAGCAAAAGTATATTTTAAAATAGGTTAACAAAACCTAAGTCAATGTACAGTGTAAATAATTACGTATTCGTTTACATTAACTTCTAAAATAGCACGAAATTATTTTAATAGGATTTCTTTGTGGCTTTTGTTTCGAGTATTTTAACTTAAATAGACATTAGCTGACATTTAGTTAAAAAATTTTCATCATATTCTGTGGTACGATGATAATAAATTAGAAAAAAAGTTTCAAAAAACCCTTAAAATAGATCACAGATTAACAGAAAATGAAGTAGCAATTTTCATTGATATTTTTGCACGAACTTTATTTCATTTATGCGTAAGTCTAAATATTGCAATATAGACTGTTTACGGGACGGAGTTGGTTAACACCACTATAGCTTAAGCTACTTGAATTTCGCGCCATGATCCCATAAAGTGTGAAAAGGTTGAATAAAAATATTGTAATGGCACGAATCATTCTTGCCAATTGACTTTCGACTTTATTATCCACTACATTAGATAACTTGTGAATTAATTATAAATAATTAAGGACTAATCGTCTTAAACAACACTTTTGGAATGATTTTTCGTGATCACAAGCCTTGGACAAAATTTTGGTTTACAATACAGGGTATTACAATATTCTAACTGATCGAGATATGTTGAACAACAGTTTTATTTATTAAATAACGTTATTTATATTTACACAGTTTCTAAACACTATAGGTAAAACACAAAAATGTTAAATCTCGAGCTGAAAACTTGTAAATGCAAGACTAAAAATATTTTTTTTTTATATTATTAGTTTGACTTACACGCTAAATTCCACTTGACGGCAAACTTAAAAGACCACAGATGTGTTGTCACATCTGAGAACAAGGATGTAATTCTTCACAGCCTGTTATTACGCTGGCTATATATTACCTTCAGATCGGAACACCGCAGTCCCATTAAACCATTAGCTTTAGCGTATATAAAGATCATATTTTATTAACCCCCGACGAAAAAAGAGGGGTGTTATAAGTTTGGCCGCTATGTGTGTCTGTTTGTCTGTCTGAAGCATCGAAGCCCTTAAACGGGTGAACCAATTGGGTGCGGTTTTTTTTTAATTTTAGAAACAAGTACTCTAGCGGCACTTCTTAGACATGTCTTTGTTCATGTCATCAGCTCTTTTTGTTTCGGGGAGTTTTTAAATATTTAATTCATCAATTTACTAGACATAACAACAGTGTAGATTTTAACTAGTCAAATTCCATAATTCTGCTACATTCTTATATTCTAATATAATCTATAAAATGTTACTGTCTTACACTTGGACTCCAAAAACCGCAGACAGTAAATTAAACTGCTAAGTTCTTTTTGGTTAAAAAAACTACTCATTCATTATGATTATTAAGTTATTACTCTGAATCAGCGGTTTTCACCTTCAGAACGCCAACCAAATCTTTGTTGCTGCATTAAAGAGGATCGCATAAATCTCAAATGAATTTTAAAGTGACTAGTAAGAAATGATTCCATTTAATTTTCAATACATTAACTTATTCAATTTAATACTATATCAATTCGATATATTTAGCATGGTAGTTGTATCAATTGCTTCACTATTACTTATACTATTCTAGACACTAATATTAGTATTACAATACTACACACGGTAGCGACATTCAAGGACAGGTGTATTCAGAATTGGAGGTAAAAATGTTGAGAACTACTGGCCTTTACGAGTAAATCTCACCCTGTAGGCATTGCAACGTCCGTTTAAATCAATCATTTCATTGAAATAACCGCTAGCCTAAATGAATGGAGCAGTTCTCTATTCCATAAAAACTTTTAACGCGTAAGATTAAAGCAACCAAACTTAGCTGATATTTTAAGACTTTCAAAATTATAACAAGTTTTTTTTATTATTATATAAATAAATAAATGATTTCAACAGTAAAACATCACATTTGTGACAGTAAAGCACTAAATATAATACAAAACTACCAAAATCAGTTGATTCGTTGTCTTTTGTTTTATTACAAAAAAATATGAAATACAGTTCAATTCCGGTGGATGTAGTACCACTGATGTCTTATTGAGAGGTGTATCCTGAAAGTTAACTGATGAAATAGTTTGATTAGTTTATTGGTATTAGCAAGGATTCGAATCTAGAACACTGTAGTAGCTAGAAGCTTGGGATTGAAAAGAATCCTAAAGACAAACATTCTTATACACGTCCCATGACTGGGAAGAAGGCTCCAGCATTTTGTTTTTATTATTAAGGGTAACAAACCAGCACACAGTCCGACTGATATCAAATGGATGCAGATGGCACATAAGCACCTCAATCTATTCCCATTTAAGTAACAAAATGTAGATGCGTTATCAACCCCGAGGCTGATATTTTTTAAACGTAACTTAAACCATAACTTATATTAATTTGAACAATTCCATATAAGCTGAAAATGCTTGTGTTAAGAGTGGTCAACAACAGTAGTCGAATGGCGGATTCAAGTCCACGATCTTTTAAGTTCAGGGTCCGCACCCTGCCACTAGTTAAGTTGCTACCCTTGCTCCTTTCCCAGTCGCAGTGACCCATTCGTGAGATAACCATAACATGCCTGACTCGTAGCTCTATCATATTATCATAGTCTTTTCAACCGATTATGTTGCTGTTGCATGTTGCTGTTGCAGTCGGTGCGCTTCACCATCTTCGGCTGCACCATCACTTACCACCGGGTGGGATAGTAGTCAAGCGCTGGGTTAAGCGTGTATTACATTATTCTATTTTTAGAAACTCTAATTAGGAAGTTGGAAGATGTAATCATAGTTAGAACAGATAGGATCCGATTTAGTTAAGATTGGAAGTCCCGACCGCTCTACTTGTTACAGTGTAATCGCAACGTTACGCTTTAGAACGACCAGTCAGCGCTCAGCGCCCGCACTTCGATCTAAGCGGACGTTCTAAGCGGATCTAAGAAGGAATCTATATCTAACGACTGAATTGAGCAGTGGTTCGTGTGGCAGGATGTCCACAGAAATAGAGGTTTTATTACAAATATATATATATATTATGGACCTGTATAGAGAAATACCCTGTTTGTATAAAAAATATTAAAAACTACTTAAACAAAGCAATGCGTGAAGAGTGCTCCAAGGTATAGTTAAATATTTACAAAAACTTTTTATCTCAATGACAAGTATTCTTAACTCAGCATTTTCTCTTTTTTCTTTTTTTTAATATCCATTGTTCCCATCACGGCTAAGGCAAGTCCTATTTTCTGCTGTTTTAATAAATACGGGCGCCATCGATCAAACGTCGATACTTCTTTACGAATGCGCTTCGTCACAATTTAGAATTCAATTAAGTGTAATGTAACCACTAGTTTCCAACTTAGGTTCCTAATTAGATATTCTAAAAATGGAATAGTGTAATTTACGTTTTAGAACAGGAAAAAAAATTTGAGAGGGTTTTGGAGCAGGGAATAATTCGTCACGCTATCCTAAAGTGTGTTGGTGAACTTTCTATGCCATGAGTTTCCTTTGTGATATTTTCTTTCACCGTCTATGTACGTATATAATAATACGGACATGGGACACCGCCCGCACGTGCATCGTTTGACTGTCTTAATTTAAGAATTTAGGTAATATATAACTTCAATATGGGATATAGAGTATGTTTACCCACACTGCCTTGTAACATGGATATAGTATGGAAGAACGGACCCTCCAAATACAGCCATTATTTGCTTAAATGGAGGTTCCAGTCTACTAGTTTTTAAGTCATGTACTTTTCAAATTAAAATATTTTTTTTAACTTTTTTAAATTTATATGTAGTCAGCACTTAAAATTGAAATAACAATTTCATTGGTGCCGACAGTGATCGAACCCATCTTACTGTGTACTATGCAATTTTAAGGCGAGCGTGATACTATGAAGGCATAGAGTACGCACGTGCACTATAATCCTGTTCTGTACGATACAGCTAGTTTCCGTTGCGTCTTGTCGCTATGATCGGATTTCATTCTGAAGGATATTGCTATGTCTTTTTTTATAGGATAGGGTGACAAACGAGCACACAGTCCACTTGATGGTAAGTGGATGCTGTGGTCCATAGACATGTACATCTATCCACGATTACGAATCAAAATGCAGACGCGTTGTCACCCAAGAGGACTAAGATGGAAAGCTTCGTTTCCAGTATAAAGGGTCTCCGGTTCTCTACATTCACCATACGAAGCACAGCAGCTACTATTTGACGCTGGTATTCTGTAAGAGCGTGGTCCTTTTCCGTTCGATCCCACCTTCCCACCCATTCGTGCTACAACTATACTACTAATATAACTGCAGCATAGTTCTACCACGTAAAATGTAAACGTAAAACGTCTTAATATTTATTGATCGTTTATTTTAAAGTACAAGGATACAACAAATATCACAAACGGATTTTGAGCTTAATTGTTTTTTTTTTGTCGTTTGCCTATGCTGTCACACTAATCACTCCTGACTCGTACGTACCGAGAAAATATTGTTCAACCGTTGTTCAGATCAAATATTAGACGCTTAAATACTGCACGTGTCAGTCTGTTAGTTTCAAAATAATACCATTAATGCTATTGTAAAAGGCGATAAAGGGAAACAAAGCAGCAGATGGGCAGCAACGTCTTATATAACGAAAACAATAAAATAAAAAAACTGCGGTTGGCAACCCGCTTGCCAAGCGTAACAAGTATGGCAAATATCCCACCTATAAGGCAATATATGGGAGGGCCTATGGCAGTGGAATTTAATAGTCTCTAACGGTAACGGTTTTGACCTTTAATTTTATTTAATATATCTAAACAAAGAAACGTAAAATAGCTTGGAACCAGTTTTCAATAACTGCTCATCTATAAGCTATGTAGTTGTCATGATAAAGTTAAAGATATTACCCACCAGTAAGAGTATCACGTAGTCCCAGGTTTAGGAAGTCATTTGGTAGTAAGGTGGGCGGTTTCACTGTCGCTGGGCGGCGCCGGCTCGGAGACGGACACCTTGATGATGGGCGGCGGTGGCGTGCCCGGCGGTGAAGGCCGGTTCACCACCGTCAGGGCGCCAGAGTTAACGTCCTCGATCGCTTTACGCAACTGATACAACAAGGATCACATCAGTATTCACATCGATAATAATTAGGTTAGTAAGAACAAGGTAGTACCCTAGTTCTGGCGCTACCAGTGCTAATGAAAAGCCAGTTTTATTACTAAAACATTGTTAAGCATTCCATCTTAGTCCTCAGAGGTGACAGCGCATCTCTAGCCTTCTTAGCTCCCAGTTGGTTGTAGCCCATTTACCATCAGATGGACAACAAATTCGTCAGTCACATTAATTTAATAAAAGGACTGGTTTCATAAAAGATGTCCTTATATTAACATCCTTCATATTTTATAATTTAACATCTTATTCTCCCTTTATATATTGAAGTGGAACAACAATAAATTACGAACACCAATAATATGTTAATCGACCAATTTAACCCGACGAAAATTACGACACATCTTCTCGTCAGCTATACCTCAAAACTTGAAAATGTGATTATACAACCAGTGCGTGTAAGAAGCATTGATGACGTATGGATCGGAGACGTGGTCCTTCACTGCTAGCCGTGTGAGGAAGCTCAAGGTCGTTCAGCGAGCTATGGCTCTCCAAGGCTATGCTCGTGGTTTCTCCGCGTGATAGACTTAAAAATGAGGATATCCGCAGCAGAACCATATTAAACGACATAACCCAACGGATCAGTAAGTCACTATAAGAACAGATAACCGATAGGAAAGAAAGGTTATCGAGTAGCAGTTTCGTACAGATAGGACCCCCCACTAGATGGAGTGATGACCTGGTAAGACATGCAGGAAGTTGATGGATACAGGAACGTTCTTTGCGGCATTCCATGGAGAAGGCCTATGTTCAGCAGTGGACTTGTGAAAACTGGAATGATGATGATGAATGATGAATGACACGTATCTTTATATATCAAATTCCGGTGTGCGGTGTGTTCGTAATTCTTCTCCTCCTAAGCTGCTTGACTAATTTTGATAATTTTTTTATGGGTTACTTATTTTTTTACTTTATAGGACAGGGTGACAAACGAGCACACAGTCCACCTGATGGTAAGTGGTTGCTGCGGCCCATAGGCATCTACATCTATCCTCGATTACAAGTCAAAATGCAGATGCGTTGTCACCCGTGAGGACTAAGATGGAATGCCTCGTTTCCAGTAAAAAGGGTCTCCGGTTCTCTACACTCACCATACGAAATACAGCAGCATTAAGCTACTATTTCACGCTGGTATTCTGTGAGAGCGTGGTCCTTCCTCGGTCGAGCCGACCCATTCGTGCTACAACTATACTACTAATATAATTGCAGCATGGCTCTACCACGTATAAAAATTATGGAGTTACCTGAATGGTTCTTAGTAAAAATTAAGCCCGGTAGGTGGCGCTGTTGTCGAGATCCAGAAATTATACTTTCGAAGTCATAATTAACAGTCATAGGAAACATAAATAAAGTATTCAATACGAATTGTAAGCATACAAACCTCCTTCAATGAGACCACTCCAATTAAACGACCTATCGCCGTCACGTACGCTCGAGACACGCCCAATGTCGAGAACAACGAGTGAACCTGAAACAAAAAGCTTACTTATTAATCTAAATAAGGTGCGTGAGGGTAATACGGTCACCTTAAGCTTTGCCTCCCTATAATGCCAAAACTAGGAAGAGGACAGAGTTAAAAAACACAAAGTCGTATACTATAACTAATATGTTAAGAAAAAAAATAGCAAACAAGCTTTGACCATGATTAGAAACACTGCGAAAAATCTACTTAAAAAAAATAACTACACTACACCATACTAAAATCGACTTAAATATTAACTATAATATCGATTGTCAAAATGGCGTCGATAAAGCAGCGCTTAAGATTTGGGATAGTTTAAGTTTACACGGAAAAGCAATGCAAAAAAATCTTGTTGACGTTCATACCGACAATGTAAAGTAAAAACGTACATATTGCTAACAAACATTCTCTGACAGATTGACCAAAAAATGACCTGTGAATTTTGTGGAGTGTATATCAAGGAAAAAAGCGTTTATATTGTATTTTTATATGTATTTTGTTCTCTACATATTGTTCAATGTATAGGTCACACGTGGTAGAGCCACGCTGCGACTATATTATGGTTGTAGCACCAATGGGTTGGCACAACCGGGGAAGGGGTACGCTCTCACAGAATACCAGCGTATAGCAACTTAATGCCGGAGACCCTCTTAACAGGGTTTTCATTCACCTTAGTCCTCAGGTGTGGTAACTCATCAAAATTTTGAATCATAATAGAGGATAGATGCAGATATCTATGGACCACAACAACCACTTGCCATCAGGACTGTGGACTACGTGCTCATTTGTCACCATTATTATATGTGTGTCCATGGGCCTTAAACAGCCACTTATCAAGTGGACTATTGGCTTGTTTGTACTGTTGTTATAGTTACAGTTAACAAAAGTTCACTGATGACTCTATATTGCATCATAGGGATTGCACCATGGATTGCGTCATTTGCCATACTTGCTACACTTGCAGAGCGGGTTGACAGATGCAGTTTTTTTATTTTAATTGTTATAAGGAAGACGGTGTCGCCCATCTGCTGATTGGTTTCCCTCTGCCACCTCTTACGACACCCACGGGATGATATGAGGTAGCGGATATTCTTACACTGCCACTAAAAGTTTCTTTACCATTCACCAAGTTTCACTTACATGTTTTAGTTTTCTGACACGAAATGCATACCGGGTACAGATTGTATTATAAAAATATCTCACCTTAAGTAAAGATGTCCTCTCGACCAGCTGGAATGGCGCAGGGTCGATATGGCAGATGTACAGGTTCTCGTCCTCGTAATCAAAATCGTCTGGATGCTGCAAGTCAACAATAAATATAAAAAAAAATTTATATCTCTTTTCAACTCCAGATAAAGAGTAGTCGAAACGAAAAGAAAGAAAGAACATTCACAATTCGCGCTAAACTGTCAATCATAGGTCACAGCTTACAAAGATTTTGACCGATAAAAAATATGATTGCAATCTCTAACACTTACGCGTTCCCGGTTGACAACGTGTCTACAATGAAGATAGCACATACCATATCTCTCTTCCTCGCAATTTGCAGCATCCTGTCAAAGTCAATCTCTTTGGCCATTTCTAGCTGCTCCCAAGCCTTCTGGTCTTCGGGAGACATGTCACAGACGCGTTCGCGGGGCTGTAAGCAATTGAATTCGGAAGTTATGAAACGGAAGTTTATCAACCAAATTGGCGATATATTGAAAATGAGCTAAATCAAGAGTACTCTTAACAGACGAGCATGTATAATAAATTTTATAATATCAAAGAGGAGAGAAAAGTGTGTAGAACATCTCAAACTTGTAGTTTAGTACACAATCGTAGGAATGGCATAGCTTCATTCCTCGCTCTCCCTTCCACGATCGTACAACTAGACGCTCGGCCAGTTTCCACCTTTTCGCTGTCAACGTACCAATCATTCGAACCAAACGGTTTGCTACATCGCAAGCAGCAAAGGAGTGGAATTAGTTGCCAGCATCTGGGTTTTCATCCGATTACAATGTGGGTGTCTTCAAGGCAAGAGTGAATAGGTCTTTGTTAAATCAGTGCCATCACCATCTTCGGCTGCATCATCACTTGACATAAGGTGGTATAGTAATCAAGCGCCGGTTTAAATAGTAAAAAAAGTCTCTACCGATTCTGGATGACAGACGTGTAAGATAATTCATTCTATTTCTAAAATTTTATACAAAAGTAATTTTTCAACCGACTTCAAAAAAAGGAGGAGGTTCTCAATTATACTGTATTTTACATGTGTTACCTGAGAACTTTTTCTAGGTAAACCGATTTTGATGATTGATGTTGCTTTAAAATTCTCATATAAATTTGATCAAGATCTGATCAGTAGTTACTGAGTTATCTTTTTTAATGCGTATTTAATTAACTTCGAATACATTGATGATGTTCTCATTGAAGTTGGTTGTACAAAATATTTAATTTTACCACCTGTTACTAAATGTTAGGGATTTTTTCTATCTAGGAATCTGTCTAGATTGGTTCTTTTAGTCAATCATTTATTTATTATAATAAAAGCCGCAGAGCCTATAATTATGCTACGTGCTTAGGATTCGTGACAATAAAAACTAGATACTAGATGGCGCTAGTGGGAGAGTTCTAGAAAGATCTTGACACTCCTATTTCTGATACTTGATACCAGATGGCGCTAGTGCCATCAACTGTGGCGCGCAACAATTATATTAACTCCCTATACTCTGGCTGTACACACAGGTGCTTATTAAAAATATTAACCCTTCAATCCCCATAAAATCCCATGGAGTCGCGTGTGTCCGTCAAATCCCGCGCGGTCGCATGCGACCGCATCCACTCACAGCATTTTAAACCATTAAAACTTATATTTAGAGATTACTTTTCTATGAAGAAGTTTGGCATTATAAAATCTATATAAAATTCTCTATCCTGAGGTCTAAACAAGTCAAGTTTTACTTCATTATAAAAAGACTTTATTGTATTTTGATAACAAAAAAACGGGTACATAACAAGCGGATGTCAGCAGCGTGAAAAGCACTATTATTTCTATATTACTTGAAATTATTTACGTAAAAAATATAAATTATATTCACACAAAAACTTTCATACCAATTTTACAATAAAACACTAGAAAAATCAACACAATAACATTCACACGAAAACGGCGTACCAAATTAACGTAGATTATAAATAAATATCCATAGACTAAGTGATTTTTTTATTCCACTAGAGGATAGAAAATTTCATATTGATTCTATAATGCCAAACTTCTTCATAGAAAAGTAGTCTCTAACCATAAGTATTTATGGGTTAAATTGCTGTGGGTGTGTGCGGCCGAATAAGGTCACTTGATATTTGACGGAATACCGCCGCGACCGAATTCGGCCGCTTGGTAGCTAAGAGGTTAAGTATTCGTACACCTCTCGTTATCGTTGCACAACAGTGGGATATTCTTAAACTATAATTTTATGTAAGTGTTAGTATTAATTACCAGTTGCACTTTCTTGTTGATGGACGGACTACGTGGCACGCCCGTGTTTATTTGGTCCGGTAGACCTCCCTCCACATCTTGCAGCAAGGTGGACCTCTTGAAGATAGCTTCGAACGCTGCGCGGATTCTACGGAGTGAGGAAAACGGTATTACAATGAAGACGGTCGGTAGTTTTATAATAAATGTAGATATGGCTTAAACAGTCCACGTGAGCTGTGGGGGATAAGCGCTGATTTCCTTCTTTTTTTATAGAATAACTAGCACTAGACTAACGAGCACACAGTATACCTGATGGTGGACTGTCTGCTCGTTAGTCACCGATCTACATTTATCCTCGATTAAGAATCAAAACGCAGAATCGTTTTCACTCCTGAGGATGATGATGGAATGACTTGTTTCCAGTAAAAAAGGGTCTCCGAATCTCTACACTCACCACACGAAACACAGTAGTATTAAGCTGCTACTTTAAGTTGGTATTCTGTGAGAGCGTGGTCCTTCCCCGGTCGAGCCAACCCATTCGTGCTACAACTGTAATATAGCTGCAGCGTGGCTCTACCACGTATAATTGGTCTAGTAGTCCTAAACGGTCGGGCCAATATCAATTATTGGATTATTCTGTCAAGAAATTCTTAATAGCAGCCTGGAGTCAGAAAGTTGACGGTGTTTCACCATTGTGCCCGGGAAAGCACGTAAAGCTTTTGGTCTTGCGCCTGATCTCTCTTAAGATACGTCCATTTAGCATACTTCCAAATGGATGCACTCCAAATAAAAATGTATCCAGATACGGTACCATTGACGATACTTCCGTTTGGACGCATAGCGTCACTTCAAACTTGTCAGTCGCACGGAATGTAAATAAATAACAATATGGATAATAATACATTACTGGTGACTGCAGCAGCGTGTATTTCATTAAAAAGACAAAAAACCTAAACGGGGCAATCCATCGTAGTCTACAAAGATTACAACGCATCTATATTTTGATTCTTAATTGAGGATACATGTAAATGTCTATGGGCCATAGCACCCACCACCAGGTGGACTGTGTGTTAGTTTGTCACTCCCATTCTAGATATGGTATAGGTTATGGTGGAGCGATATCGTTGACTGAAGTAGAAATTAAAGAAATCAACATATAGTAGATATTATTCATTGTACTACTATACTATACGTGGTAGAGCAACGTTGCATCTATATTATGGCTGTAGCACAAATGGGTCGGCTCGAACGTAGTAGGACCACAATCTCACAAAATAGCATAAAATAGCAGCTTAAATCTCCTGCGTTTCATATGCTGAGTGTAAAGAACCAGGGGCGACAATGTATTTACACTTTGATTCTTATTTGATGACAGATTCAGTCTATGGGCTATAGTATCAACTTAACATCATGTGGGCCTTGTACTCGTTTGTCACCCATATCACAATCCATAGTTTACATAATAAAAATATATTTAATCCAATACACAGTTTATGTTTGACAAACAGAGCACATGTACCACCATCAACACCAAAACGTTAACTGACACAATAGACGCCGATTCGCCTACTCACTGACGATTCGGACGAATTCCATTTGGCGTTGCGCACGTTTTTGACATTGGCGGACGGCCGCGGATGACGTCCATTTGGACTGGACGCATGGATTTCAATCCGTTTTGAAATCCAAAGCTGGATGAATTCCATACAAATGGAATATATTTTTACCATTCACGGAACGATTTTGGACGATTACCACTCCATTTAGATTAATGGACGTATCGTCAGTGGGCACCATTAGCTCGTTTTGGATTACCATCCAATCGGACTATGAGAGTGAGGCCGCCATGACTGGAATTCGTTCTGGAGGACAATATTATTAAGCATTTACCTTAAAATATTACGGTACATAGCCCCCCCTCCCCCCTCCTATCATTATGGAGATGTTTACCATAATTGACAGACACACTTAGCAAGCGGGTTGTGGAACCTTAATTTTTTCTATTCAGCTGTTACTAGAAAGATGCTGTTACACCTGGTTCTGATTCTCTCTGGCGCCTCTTATTTCACCCACGGGACGATATGGGGTATTGGATATATATTCTTACACCGCCACTACATGGATATTAGTATATTAGTACACATTTATTTAAATATTAATAGAATACATTCGAGTGTGCGCACGAATTGCACTACATAATTCCTCTTTCTCCGTTCCATGAGCGGAACTCCAGACGCTCGGCCAGCCTCCACCCCTTTTTTGTCGAGATACCACGCATTTAAAAAAAAATTATTTTTCTTCACAAAAATTAAATGAATGACATAGTTGACTGGGATCTCCATTTAAGAAAGTAATGCCTGTGTTTGGAAATCCCGCTCTTCCTTATCTAAACATACATTTTAATTTAAAAAACCAAAAATAACAAAAACAAATTACTCGACTTTAACAACTAAAATTTACAAAAATTACAAAAGTGTGTATGTGTGCATGTGTGCGTAAGAGCGCGCGCGCATGTGTGAGTGTGTGTGTGTGTGTGTGTGTGTGTGTGTGTGTGTGTGTGTGTGTGTGTGTGTGTGTGTGTGTGTGTGTGTGCGTGTGTGTGTGTGTGTGTGTGTGTGTGTGCGTGCGTGTGTGTGTGTGTGCGTGTGTGTGTGTGCGTGCGTGTGTGTGTGTGTGCGCGTGTGTGTTTATGAAAAATCATTTTGTTAAATTATATTGTACATAGAAGTGAATTATGAAATGCGGTACAGCAGAAATTCAGTTTCTTCATAAGTTTTCGACTGCACCCACTTAAGTATCAGGTTTTTACACTCCCTGTACGTTTTTTCGTATATGTTCAATTCTCTATTTATTTTATTATATAGGAATGCAGAACATGAGCTAAATTGCCTACTAGCAAAAACTGTTTTGGTACCAAAAGGCTTAACCACAATATCTTTTCGCCGCTTTTTCAAGATGCATGGGTAAAAGGACAGGGATTTGTGTACTTTGAGGATTGTCATAGTAACATATAATTGTCTAACTGAGAGTAAACCACTTATTCTATACAGTTGTTCAGTGAAAAAACGTCTTTTTTTAAAATACATGACCTTAATAAGGGTTCGTTGGGCTCTTTCCAAGTTAAGAAATTTGGTCTTTGTAGCTCCACCCCACACCGGAATGCAATATGTTATGATAGATTGCGCAAGGGACGTGTATATTTGGTTAAGAAGATATCTAGGAGAGTCCGATTGCTTAGTACTATCAGGTATTACGTGTCTTAGAGTTTTGAAAATCCAAGTCAATTTTCTGGTCCTATTAAAGACATGGTCGAGGTGTGGGTGGGTACCACGATAGCCTCTGATCTATAACGATGCCAAGATATTTAGTGTGAGAGACTTTTTCAATTGATGGGCAGTCACAAGCTTTGTTTTTAGCATCCTCAAAACACATATGAATTTTAAGGCAAAAGTCATTTTGTGGCTGCAAGTTGTTGGTAATGCTAAAGCAAATAAAATTTGTCTTAGCTGTATTCAAAGTGAGGAGATTTTGTTGCAACCATAGAGCGACTCGAGCTAGCCCACTTTCAGCACTAATCTTGACAGCCTCCCAAGATTCATCAGCAAAAACCAAAGCCGTGTCATCGGCGTACGACAGGATTTTGGCATTTGGTATGGTCATACTGCACAGATCATTGACATAAATTAGAAATAAGGTCGGGCCCAGAACGCTACCCTGTGGAACGCCATATGATGACACCACCGCTTCCCCACTAATGAACCCAGGAAGCTTCACCTTCTGTTTTCTCTCCGATAGGCAGTTTTCGAAAAGAGCAAGCGGAGTCCCTCTTATTCCATTTTTTTCAAGCTTGTGCACAAGGTTAGGGACAGAGACGGTGTCGAATGCTTTCTTCAGATCAAGGAAGACCGACAAACATTTTTTGCCGTGGTCGAGTTGTTCTGTTACAAATGTGCTTAATTCAATAATTGCATCTTCTGTCGATCTTCCTTGTCTGAAGCCAAATTGTGTGGGTGCTAATATATTAAATTTATTTAAGTAATTGAGTAATCTAATATTAAGTAACTTTTCCAGAATTTTAGATATTGCTGGTAGAACGAAAATTGGTCTGTAATTACTAATGTCATCTCTGTCTCCGCCCTTGTACACAGGTGTAATAATGGACTGCTTTAATGGTGCTGGGAAAATCCCTGTATCGAAACATAGATTATTTAAGTGGGAAATAATAGGAGCCAAGTCATTGACTGCCAATTTCATGAAGTCATTGGAGATATTGTCCCAGCCTGGAGCGCTGTTTGATTTTAAGTTTAAAATGATATTTTTAACTTCTTCTATGTCTGTATGTAGTAAAACAAAGGAGTGTAATGGCACCGAATTGTTTTCCATAGGTCTACTAGGTGTCACATTGACGTTCTGTATTTTATTGGCAAGTTGTATTCCTATATTTACGAAATAGCTATTTATGAAGTTTGCAGATTCAGTGGGCGATGATTTCAGATTGAATAGTTCAGCGTTAGTATTTCTTGATTCATTACTGTATGTAATATTTTTTCATAATAGTTTATTGTTATTTAAGGATTTAATAATACTTTCTCTATCATATTGCCTTTTCATTCTTTTTATTAAATTGTTACAGTAATTCCTGTACCGTCTGTATGTAACGCGAAGAATGTTATTATGAATTTGAAACAAATGGTTGGCTTCACAGTTTATAATGATTATAAGAAAGCAGTAGGCAGCATCTACATTTATCTGATCTGATCATATCTGATATGATATCTTTTTTTTTATTAAACTAAAGAATATTAACAATGCTATAAACATTACTAATATTCCCCTTAACCACTCGTGGTAAGCTTAAATTGCTTGTGTTACAAGTGGTTCACGCCAGTAGTCGAATGGTGGATTCGAACCCACGACCTTTTTGAGTCCGGTCCGCCCCCTGCCATTAGGCTACTGTCGCTTATGTATATATATATATATATATATATATATATATATATATATATATATCTATCTGATTACAATGTAGGTATATTTAAGGCATAAGTGAATAGGCTTTTATTAGATTAACTTAGTCGGCTTTACCATCTCAATCTGCATCACCACTTACCACCAGATGGCATTGTAGCTAAGTGCTGTCTTAGGATATTTAAAAAAAAACATTATCATTCATATCCAATGTTTGTGGAGACATGAGTCTTAATTATGGTTGTCATTTTTTTCAGTAGTTTCAGGACTTTGAAATAATACTAGTTTTTACGGAATTTATCGCGTATATTTAACTTTTTAATACCCGACGTTTCGAGAGCTTTACAGACTTTGAGGAGAAAGCCCTGCTTACTTCTCCCATAAATCCAAGATTCTACAAGCGGTACGTAGACGACACTTTCACAATTCTACCTTTAGATAAAGTAACTGCATTTTTAGACCATCTTAACTCTATAAATTCTAAAATTCAGTTCACAATGGAGTTAGAGGCAAACAATTCCTTAGCTTTTCTAGATGTGTTAGTAATTCGGAATCCTGATAACACCTTGAGCCATACTGTGTATAGAAAAAAGACCCATACAGATAGATATTTAAACGGTGATTCTCACCACCATCCTTCACAGTTAGCTACCGTGGGTAAATCTTTGTTTCAGAGAGCACGAGGGATCTGTGACAGTAAACACCTGGCTGCCGAGCTCCAACACGTCAAGCAAGTTTTGCATGACAACAAGCTTCGGGTCCCGCGCCTACGTCACAGAGAACGAGTGAAGCCGGCCACAGTCGAGCGTGTACCTGCTGTACTGCCATATGTTAGAGGAGTCACTGACAAGATTGGCTACATCTTGAAGCGCGCTTCCATCAAAACATACTTCAAGCCGCCGAAGAAGATTGGTCAGTTTTTACCATCAGCCAAGTGTAACGTCCCTCTGCAAGATGCAGGAGTGTACAAGCTTGATTGTGAATGTGGTCTCTCCTACATAGGACAAACTAAAAGATCAATTAAAACCCGCGTCAAAGAACATATAGCTGATGTGAAGAATCGACGCTCCGGGAAGTCTGCAGTCTGTGAACATGTACAGGATCGCCCCCGTCACTACATCAGATTTGATAGACCACAAATCCTCGCTAAAGAACACCGATTCCTTCCAAGGATGATTCGCGAGGCTATTGAAATCAAAAAACACCCTAATTTCAATAGAGAAGATGGCTGGGTGCTACCATCTGCTTGGGATCCTATAATAAATAAAATTAAATCCCAACCCAAGCATACAACTGCAAGACTTCATGATACCATAAGTACATACTGTGTAGATCGGAACAAAAGTTAAATTTTAATCTATGGTAACCGCGGTTAACTATGACATCTGGACGTTAAACATCTCAGTCCTTCCCGTGACCATGGGTGCTGTAAAGCTCTCGAAACGTCGGGTATTAAAAAGTTAAATATACGCGATAAATTCCGTAAAAACTAGTATTATTTCAATGTGTAGTGTTCGCGTAAATATAAGAAATCATTATATTCAGGACTACTGTAAAAATATAGAAGATGGCGAAACACATAGATGTTTCAAACAATTGTATTATTTTTATAGAAATATTTTTGCTCCTTTGCGTTTTTATTAACAGCCTCACATACGCACTCTTTCGTTCATTACTGATTATCTGAAGCCACCTGCAAAAGACTTTTACCGTAGATCTATTTACGGGCTACGGGCTCTTACAGCTTCATTTTCTTCACAATTTTTGTCTGTCTGTCTGTCTGTGTATTAAAGATTCACGCAAAAACTACCGAACAGATTTCCATGAAATTTTGTGTATAGTTACGGACCCGGGGCGACTTATAGGCTACTTTTTATCCGATTATGGAATTTAAAAAAAGGAGGGTTAAGTATTTCCCTTCCTTTAGATGTTAATTTCTATTTTATACGATTGATGTGTTTTATAAATAAAATATTTATAAATAAAGCCCAAAATTAGTTTTAACCGTTGCGTAATAAATTGAATTACGCCTAAATTTACGATATTATTGTTGTATTCACTTTTTCAATACATCTAACGTAAAATACAAAAAGTAGTGACAATTTTCCTACAGTTACTAAGAAATTAAATAATATAAATCTCTTGCGGCCTGTTTAGGCCGCGAGCTGATAAAAAAGGAAAAGGCAACGGTGATGAGGATGACGGTGATGGTTTATTATTTGGCATTGTTACCAATCATCATGTCGCCTCTGTAGTGATATTTGAGCTATCTAACCGCCGCGCGAGTGGGGGAGTACCCCTGACGGGTTAGCTCGTGTCAGTCGATGATTTACCGTAGATTACGCCAGGATGCCTATTTCCAGCAGTTGATGAATGAATAAATGATTTAAGGGAGATGATGCTGTCCATCACTCCTGTCCTGTAGTGTCTTACGACAGTCTTGCAATAAAATTGAGAAGTGGATTCCTTAATTCGCCATCGCCACTACACGTTATAGTCAGCCTTTATAAAAATACTGTAGAGTTTTCTGCTATTTTATATACTTTTAAGATATTGTCCGAGCCATTTATAGTGCCTGCTAAAAGCTCTTACAACTGGAAGGTAGTTTTAATATAAACATGCGCTGACTAGACCAGCGGTCTACCCTCAACGGAGCCACTTGACTTGGCTCAGCTGGTGGACACGTCCCCCGACAAAGCCACTTAGCTTGGCTGAGTAGGTGCCTCTCCCCCCCCCCCCCATCCCGCCCCTCAGTTCTGTTACCTGGTCTCGGCGCCGGTGACGGTGGAGTAGACGGAGGGCTGCGGCGAGGCGGCGGTCAGCCCGCGGCCCAGCGTGAACGAGTTCGTCTTCTTCAGGATCGACTTCGGCCGGAACAGCTGACCGGGTGCTGCACCAAAACCACGACAACGAACGTTACAATTTATTTATTTAGACTTCATTACATACCTTAGATTGTGTTACGCAATATAATGCTTAGTCAGTAAAATTGACACGAATATTCAACTTAATATACATAAATCACGTGTCACGTTGTTTGTCCGCGATGGACTCCTAAACTACTTAACTGATTTTAATTCAAATTTGCACACCGTGTGCAGTTTGGTCCAACTTGAGAGATAGGATAGTTTTTTTGCGCATGAGTGACCCACAATTTTTTTGCGAATTTAAGGATTTTTAATAGGACATGACAAAGGATCGTCGAAAAGGCAAAACAACGTCTGCCTGGCAAGCTAGTATATTAATAAAACATGATATCAAAAATTATAGACCTACTGCATTCTTATTTATTTATTTAATTCATTGCACACCCTCCAAAAATTACAGGTTATATGTACAAAAGAAGTATGCAAAGAGCGGTATTGTTGCTGATGACAGGGGTAGGGCAAACTGGTGTGATACAAAAAAGGAGTAAAAAATAATACACACACACACACACACACACATACACACAGTCACACTAAAATAGCTAAAAGCACTTAGTGGTTCTTCATCACTAGTTTCTTCGAC
Source organism: Parnassius smintheus behrii (assembly GCA_036936625.1). NCBI lineage: Eukaryota > Metazoa > Arthropoda > Insecta > Lepidoptera > Papilionidae > Parnassius > Parnassius smintheus. Next base: position 3,730,245 of record JAUPFT010000030.1, on the reverse strand, counting down.
TTCTATGATAAAATCTTCCATTACATTTTCCATTCCTTTTCCCAGCATTCATTCTCCGGTTTCTGAACATGTTTTACGAAATTTGCCCAGTTTTCTGCCGTAAGTGTCGAAATTACATTCGTTATTACCTCTTTCAGTTTTGTCAAACACAAATCGCTCTTTATGTTGTGTTCCCTTACGAAACGTTTAATGGCGGCCCGGGCTAATTCAACAAGTTTTAAATCTCACACATATGGAGGTCTTCTTATAATGTCATGGCCATGTACTTTAATTATATTTTCAATTTTATAATTGATATAAACGGGTCTGTATTGTTCTATAATTTTAAATAAACTGGTTTCCTTATGGACCTGCCGCAAGATATGTTATTATCTTCCAACCATTTTATCATTGCAAATTTTATCGAACTTTTTGTTGGGGACTTACTTAGCTTTGTTCTTAGCAGTGTTATGAATCACTGTACGATCAAAATTGTCAACACAAAATTTTTTGCCTGTCTTTGTGAGTGTCTTTAATTGTTTATCGGATCTAGCGGGATCCGGATTTTAATTCGGATTTTATTCTCGACTAAGTTCTTTTCCATAAGCTAGTGTAAAACGCAGCCTATCCAATGTCCGTTTGACAAGGTATTTATAATAATTGTTTTGTCGTTCAATGGCACAATGTTCTAATACATTTCTGGCTAGTTACCGTGCTTGAAAATTAATTATTGTTTTTTTTTGGTTTAACACGTAATGAGGAAGCGACCGAAGTCATTTTAATACACAACAACAAAGAACAAACAAAAATGAACGAGATCGAAATCGATAAACGCGGCCGATGTGGACCCGTGCAGCGCTAAGACTAAGATGGCGGGGCAGCGTACGGGCATGCGGGTTTCCCCATGTCGACCTGCCATGTACTGTATTGGCCTGTATTCACTTCGATTAGTGCGAGTGCAGTTGGTTAGTAATTGCGGGTGATTAGTGCAGGTGTGTAGTGTAAGTAGTGTCCAATTCTGTTCAGTGGCTGTCTTGAGTAAATTCAGTTGTGTGCCGTTGACCAGCAAGTACTCTGCTTAACTTTCATAACCTCTTGCGAATATGTAGATCTCAAGTTTCTTACTTTAGTATAAACTTATTTACTTCCAAACCCCGGTATGTTCATAGCTTCACTTATACGTAGAAATGTCACATCTGCGCCTCCTTTAATTTTGCAGTTAGGGTATTCACTATTGTAAAAGCATTCATTTTTTAGATACTCCTGCGCAAATTTATAGGTCATGTCTTCGGTCCACTTTGCCATTTTTTTCTAACACAAGCAAGCATCCGACGCTAAACACTAAACACTGCTGTCCAGACGTGTTTAGTGGCAGACATGCTGCGAGGGAGGGGGAAGGGAGGACGCACGGGACGGGGACACTCGCAGTCCACTCGCAAAAAAAATAAAAAATGCTTCTAATCACTTTACTACGCAGATTACTAATCACCTGCACTAATCAATCGCTGTCCACACGTGTTTACTCCTAATCACTAAGCACCTACACTAATCACCCGCACTAATCACTAATCAAAGTCAATATAGACCTTTAGCCACAGAATACAAGCTAGTAGTATCCAATAAAGCAACAAAAACTATAGATGCAAGCATCCTTTGAAAATCTTCTATTAAGTGTACCACAAAGGAGTATATTAGGACCCATACTGTTTTTAATCTACATTAACGAGCTCCTCAATATAATTAAGTATCAATGCGTGATGTATACTGACGATGCAAACAATAAAAGTCCTAATAAGAATGATTTTAATAAAGATCTTTAATTTAACATTACATTAAGTGCCGTGGTAGCTCAGATGGTTAGGAGCCTTGGTAGCTCAGATGGTTAGCGCTCGCTGTAAATATAACAGAACGCGAGTAACCCGGGTTCGATCCCCGCCGGCACCAATGAAATTGTTAATTGCAATTTTAAGTGCTGATTTACCACGTGCTCGGCGGTGAAGAAAAACATCGTAAGGAAACCTGCATGTCTGAGGAATAAGAGAAAAAAATATTTCGAAGACATGTGAAGTTCGCCAACACGCATTGGGGCAGCGCGGCGAACACTTCCTTGCCCTAAAACCCTCTCAGAAATGAGGGGAGGCCTGTGCCCAGCAGTGGGACGTATATAGGCTGTAACTTTACTTTTACTTGCTACATTAAGCACCGCTACATGTTGGCTGAAAGGAATAGGTCTAAAAGTAAACCTATAAACGACAAAGCTCAAGCAAGAAACTATAAAAACAAATTTCTTGCACTGAATATAATCGAAGGTAATAAAAAAATCGAAAGTAGACCATACAAACTTTCTTGGTGTGACAATTGACCAACGTTTAAATTGGAAAAGTCATATTGAGAAGATAAATAAACAAATATCTGGATATTGTTACGCTTTCTCACTTCTAGTCGAAATTTAATCCATTATTACGGCTCGTTTCGGCTTATTTTATCCATTGTTAACATATGGAGTTACATATTGTTAACATATGGAGTTATATATAGTTAACATATGGAGATACATATTGTTAACATATGGAGTTATATATTGTTAACATATGGAGATACATATTGGGGTAACACAACAAATTTTCAATCGACTTTTGTTTTACAAAAAATGTCTATGGATAGTATATAATTTGCAAACTACTGACTTTGAGAATCGAGAATAAAGAAAAGAAAAAATAATAAAAGAAAAAAAGAATTGAGAAAATTAAAGATAAAGGTTTTCTCAATTAATCAAGTATCTACATTTTAGTTATGTCTTTTAGTTAAAAAATAATTTGGAATGTTTTGATTTAATGTCGTATTCAAAAACAAATATTAGAACTAAATATAAATAAAATCTGAGTTTATTGTGTATTAATAATGTAAAATATCATAAGAGTATTTATGTCACCGAAATATATGTATACAATCACTTACTTAAAAACACAAAAAAGCTTTATTAAAAAATGTTTAAAATAGTATTAAAAATGGCATATCAAAAGGTTTATTTATAATATAACGTTTTGTGCATGTTGTTAATTTTATCTGAATTTTACCTAGGTTAATTTATATAGTTATTGCATTAAAGGTTAACTGTTGATATTAATTTAAACTTACGTATAGATCAGCAATAAAAATCTATTTTAAAATTAAATGGTTTATATATTAATAAAACAAATTCTATGTATGACATAGCTTTTGCGGATTCGGACATAGAGGCTGTTTCATTAGAGACTATGGTGTAGTAACTTTAACGGTTAAAACGTAAAACATACCTGGTATCAAACCGCCTCGATCGTTCGTGGTGAGTGAGGAACCCCTCACCATGCCAGTGCCTGGCACCTGAAGCATATCTGGTGCTGGGGTCACCTGAAGAACAAAAATTTCCTTAATTATATATAATTTTACAATTAAATTTTAAGGCACTTAGTAGTGTCTAAATTAGATAGGAGACAGATAAATTTATGTTCGGCTTTACCAAAGGTTTGTTGTTTAATACAAGTCATGGTGAGATGCGAACATTTTTAATGTAGTCAGCTCTTGATCTGTTAAGTCTCATGGTGTCGCAGTCACTTTGACATAAAGAGATAGAGACAGCATGAGATTCGACACTCAAGAGCTGATAAAAGTATAAACGAGTGTACAATAAAAGAAAGAAAGAAACGTCGTTTCTATACGTGCTAGAGCCATGCTGCAGTTATATTAGAAGTATAGTTGTAGCACAAATAGGTCGGCTCGACCGGGGAAGGACCACGCTCTCACAGAATACCACCGTGAAATAGCAGCTTAATGCTGCTGTGTTTCGTATGGTGAGTGTAGAGAACCGGAGTCCCTTTTTACTGGAAACGAGGCATTTCCATCTTAGTCCTCACGGATGACAACGCATCTGCATTTTGATTTGTAATCGAGGATAGATGTGGATTTCTATGGACCGCAGTAACCACTTACCATCAGGTGGACTGTGTGCTCGTTTGTCACCCTATCCTATAAAAACAAAAAAAATCGTAGAGCGTAGGGCGGTGTTACCTCGAAGCGTGAGGGCCTCCGCAGCCGCTTGGCCTCCTCGTGGCGGCGTCTCTCGCGCTCGCGCTCCTGCTCGCGCCAGCGCGCCGCCACCTGCAGGCGCCGCTCGCGGCCCACGGCGCGCTCGATCACCTTGACCAGCTCCCACCGGTGGATGGAGCCCAGCAGCACCATCGACGACGGCTGCTCCACCAGCGGGAAGCTCTTGATCGTCTGCACGCCCCAAACTGAACTTACTCTATAAGCCCTCGAATAAACTCCAATGGATTGATAACTAACAGTCAGCCACCGCAGAATCTACTTAACCTGAGGATGCCTCGTGTAGAGACGAAACACGTGTCGTATTATCGACGGTGGTGTGCCTTTCCTAGTGTATTGGTATTGGGAGTAGTAGTGCTGAGATTAGTAGTGACGGAGATATTGCACGCAATTGAGGACAAGCGGGAGGTGCTCTTCAAACTAGGTAAACATTTCATTTCATAATGCGAATTTAAGCAAATTAATTTTAACAATTTCAATGAATTGATAACTATTACACGAGGCCGCTAAAAAATTTCTTACATCATAATACGCCATATGTAGTGAGCCCAGAGGAATTAGGCGCTCGAAATATTCTTCAAAGCCCTAGCGACTGTCCAGGTAGAGGCCTATGTAATTCATGTACCTACTCTAATTTCAGAATCACTCACACGGAAGCACAAGTCGAGTAGTTCCCTATCCTGTGGTAATTTATGGAACCATAGGACTTTGGTCTTGTTAGGCGCTCTATTTCTAAACCTAACTCGTAGATTGATTAAAGCTACTTTTACGGATTTTATCGCGTTTTGTTTATATTAATTTTAATACCCGACGTTTCGGGTGCTTTCCAGCACCCATGGTCACGGGGGACATGGACCCCCGTGACCATGGGTGCTGCAATGTATAGTGTTCGTGTAAATATAAGAAATCATTATCTAACTCGTAGATTTTGGCGACAAAGACTTCCACCCCAAGCTTAGCGAGCTCCTTGACGCTCTCGAAAGTTATCGGCATACACGATGTTTACGCCAGCGCAGCGGGAAGGTCGAATCGCAGAAAACCTAACCTAACCTAACCTAAGATTAAATTTTATCATAAACCTAAACAAGTTCAGGCTTTTGACCAGTTCAGGCCAGTACAGTCAGTCACTACAATCCCATTTAATGGTAGATGATAAAACGTTACATCGCAAATTGTACCATCTTAGTGTAACTAAATACTATAACCACTCGAATATAGTAGATTGGATTATAAGCTTTTTACACGAATCCGCAAACGCGAGCTAAATTACACATTTTTTAAACTTATTAAAAGCCAGTGCACAATTGCATCTGATATATTATCAGATGCAATTGTGCACTGGCTTTTCACACTACACTATCGCACTATCTTAGCGTTACAAAAGCCTATAGTGATATAACTCCTCAAATATAGTGTAATGAGTTTGTAGCTATTACGTGAATTTGCAAACGAAAACTGAATAATTTTTTTTTCCTTATTGTTAGGCGCAAGTTACCACTAGCGCCCTCTAGTATCGAGTGGCAGAAAGTGTTAACCCGGAGTACCTTCAGCTTTTTAATTGTTATTTATGGTCCTATCTACGCAGAATGAACTAACTATGTCTTGAAGTCTTGCAGAAGTTGCAGGATTTGTGGTCTATCAAATCTGATGTAATGGTTGGGCTCGTCTAGGATCCGAACTAATCAATACGTAGGATTCGCGTAAATATAAGAAATCACTCAATAATTACCTTTAGTTTATTAAAATTAGTGCGTAACCTCTGTCACACCTGGATATAAGCGGTGATGGAACCCTGGATGGTAAATGACGTAACAAAATTCTGTTATGTGAAGAGTTGCGTACATTCGAAAAAAAAATGGTGATCACCCCCTGACCAACTTTAATTCCGTAATTAGAGCAACGCTATCATTATCATTATAGCCCAGCACAAGTCTACAGCTTAACATAAGAACAAAGGTCTCCCCATAGACTGGAACAAAGTACGGTACCGAGCCACCTGTACCGTCGACTACCTGCGTATTTCATCAAGTTTCTTTGTTTATCATGGAGGCAGTTTACATAGATACATTTTATAAGGACAAACACCCAGACCCGGAAACATTATTTGTAGGCCGTACAAATACTTGTTCCGAACGGGATTCGAACCCACGGTCCATAGCGCCATAACTTGTTGCCAAGTCACTGCGCCACGAAGCCATCAAGTCGTCATTTTTCTTTCTTTATTATCTTAAAACACACTTAGATTTTTAATAACTAACCTTATTCTCCTTAAGTATATCTTTCAGCTGCTGGAAGGTCATCCTGTTCCAGATGTACTTCACGTCGCGCACCATGAAGTCCTCCACGCAAATGTCGTACATACCTGCAAAAATATTATTTTATAAAACGAAAAAAAAACGAGCACACTGTCCACCTGAATTTAAGTGGATGCTGTGACCTATAGACGTCTACAACTTTCCTCAATTCAGAATCAAAAGGTAGAAGATGCGTTGTGATCCCTGAGCACTAAGACGAAATGCCTCGTTACAAGTATAAAGAACGTCCGGTCCTCGTCACACAATTTTTTATAGAATACGGGTGACAAGTGAGCACACAGTGTACCTGATGGTAAATGGATGCTATGGCCCACATATATCTACATCTTCGATTACGAACCAAAATGCAGATTCATTGTCACCCCTGAGGACTAAGATGGAATGCCTCGTTTCCAGAAAGAAGGGTCTCCGGATCTGTAAACTCACTATACGAAACACAGCAGTATCAAGCTGTTATTTTAGAACGTGTTTCTTCCCCGGTCCAGCCCACCCATTCTTGCTACAATCATAATATAGCTGCAGCGTAGCTACTACGTACTAAATTTTGTAATTTATAAACTCAATATACTAAGCACAGCAGCATTATACACTGCTATTTCATGCCGATATTCTGTGCGAGCGTCTTCCTCGGTCATGGTGACTTATTCTAAATTTAAATGATTTAGATTTTATATACATATAATAAATAAATAAAATAAAAATGTTTTATTTTTCAGACATCGCAGGCCCATAGCATGTTAGTAATACAAATAAAACTTAAGAACTAATGTTAGTACACGAAACAATGAGGTGGAAGCCCCAACAATACCCTGAAGGCGTTGTTATATTGAATACGCAGGGTATTGCTTGCCCTTTGGGTATGATTAGCAAAAAGGCTGCTGGTATAAAATGATTGACAGTAAAGCCTTGAACAATGTAATTTTAAGATAATTGATAGAATCAGGCGTTACTTTGCGGAAATTCATTATATTAAAGATATTAAGTATGGTTGAGAATTAAATTTTAATATCTTTATTATAATGTAATTTTAACTAGTGTAGAGCAAACAGCAAACCTTCGAGCCACCATATTACCTCTCACAGCTAGCGCGCTGCGTTCCCTTTCGATATCTAAATGATTCTTGAAATCCTCTGTGACAATGTGACCCAGGTATTTAAAATGAGTTACTCTCCGTAACAGTGAACCATTAAGCTTTACTGGAGGAACACATATTGCTTCATACATGATATTAATTTATCTAATAAAGGTTTTAAAATACTGAAACAAAACGCTTAGATCACGAGGTGTGATATCTTTGTGAGAATTGTAGGTCATAGTAATGAAATTATTATATTGTAACCGGTTTTTAATAAGCCTGTAAAAAAATTCTAAGATTATTCAGACTTTTTGAAGTACGTGAAAACTAAATTACAAAATTTCAAAAGATACATACGCTATCTAATATAAAGCGGGTAAAGTATATATATTACATAGACTATATCTAAATATATTACCTTATATGTGTACACAATAATTTTATTTATAAAATTTTTTACATAAAAGTTTCATATATATATTATATTTGTATTAACAATTTATCAAATACAGTAACACTGTGACTAAATAATAATTTAAGTTCTCTCCTCGGTAAAGTGCCGGGAACGATGGTCAATTTTCTTCGCTGAATGGCTATACTTTTTGTCTATGAGCTAGAAAATAGTCAGCCCTTTTCTTACCAGCGGCGAAACCAAGTCTCAGATACAATTTTTCTAGTACTTCATCGCACGGGCACGCAAGGGTGGAGTCTCTAAAGCAAATGGCATAAATATGTAATCATTTTTAGAGACTCATTTTTGCACCATTTACTGAGTGCAGTCATCACTGATGCCGTGCCATCCCGGCTATAAAAATATCAAACCATATAAACCTTTGCCTCTCTCCCAAGATATTTAATTAAAATTATAATTCTTTTTAAACTTTATTGTAAATACTGAAGTTATTTTAGAAATACTGAACATATATTACCATAAAATATTATGTATAAAATATTATATGTAATGTAATACAATACTATATAATATTAATAAATTTGACCGAAATATTGATTAAATATTTATAAAATAGTAAAATCATATTCGACGAAGATGGGATTCGAACCCACGCGTGCAGAGCACATTGGATTAGCAGTCCAACGCCTTAACCTCTCGGCCACCTCGTCACGTGAGACAATGTCTGAATTAATCAATATAGATATCATTTACACGCTATTAACATAAAAATTTACGTTAATAGTGGTTGTAAATTAATTCACATGACAATAAAACTTTATAAAGTAATAAAAAGTGTGCTAACTAAACTGACCTCTATTTAATAGCATTATTCTTCTCTAAAAATCTATATTGTTTTCTGAATTAATATGTCAAACTAAAGCGCGTCTTAAAAATACTGTCTTCTTAGTCACTATGTATCTTCGATGTAAGTTACAGTAAATACAACTCCGCACGGTATTTATTTTTTTGTATCAACATCTGTAACTGGAATATCAAGCAGTAAACTTCTAAAACATTTAACCTAACCTTTTTTTACACGGGGAAATGCCTACTCATACCCGCTTCGCGGGGTAAGGACGGGTTATGTCGGACTCGCACTGACTAAAACCACCTTCGCCTCATATTGGCAGGGCCGCGGGAACGCTTTCGCACACATCCGCGGCCCCACTGGTGCCAGCCGCCCCAAGACGACCCTTCGGGATGGCTCTCCTCCCCCATCTCCTCAGGCAAGGCGCAACAGAACACATGGCGAGCCTTCCTCCGCAGCCTCCAACCTACTGGGAGTGGCAACTTCGGTCCGGCCTTACATCACGGACCAGCCAAGTGAGTTTCTCGTTGTTCACCACGGGTGAACCTAACCTAACCTGACCTAAAATTGCGTGGCTGAGTTAGTAAGTAGTAGTAAGCAAATTAGGTGGAACAAGTAAAAAAAATTTTGTTCTTTATTTCACGCTTTCTTTGTAATATTTAGTTGTTGACGTTTAAAAAGTAAAAAATTAGTTTATTAGAAGCTTTCTAATTTTCCCGTTCCTTAGTTATAAAATCAGAGATTGGTTTCTGTGACCAAAAAAAAATCTGTGGCTATTTTAGTACAAAGATATATCAACATAATTATTTTTTTGTTGAATTGTAATTTTCTAGTTTTAGTGAATAAACGTGTGAACGGTAAAATATAAAATAGAAACAAATATAATGACAGTATATGACTGCGAATTTAGATCTCTATGACAATGAAGACATATTTGCATGATCATTAGAAGGTGAGGAAGTTGGTGGTATTTCACTTCCGTGTCTGTGTGAACGTAAAGACGTTGGTCCTGCGACCAATCTCACTCCGGTTATGTCGGATTACCATTCCATCGGAATATAAGAGTAAGATATATGAGTATATAGAGTGCACCCATGCGTGCGCATAGCGTGCGGCCACAGTGCGAGCCTAGCGCGGTTGCGACGACATAAGCGAGGTCTTAAACATATGAAACGGCCATTTTCGTTTATAGTGTAGTGACTAAGGCGGGCGCCTAGCGCGACGGGCATGGGCGAGATACCACGCGCAGTTCTCAAACATTCCTATACGCGCGTTATGACCCACTACGAGCCTAGTTAGCAAGCGACCGAGCTCGCGGGGGTATCAAACTACATTTCAGTCAGTTTAGTCTTGTCGTTCGGCGTATGCGCGTCTTCAATTTCTTTTTGATAATTTTAGGTGATATTTTACTTAGAATATAATTAAATGTTGACATGGAAATTCGAGTGTAGTTAAAGAATTTTTAGGGTACAATCTCAATTCTTCTTACAAATTAAAAAAATCACCATTTACTTCTCTGTTTTTATTTTTTTGTGCACACCCTCTGTTATGTTTCACATCGCCACCTCAGTATCGGACTGTTTAATGAAAATACTAAATCTTCGTCCATGGTTGCAATCCTCCAACACTCCAACAGCTCGCTTGTCACTGTGTCTACTGTACGTCCCCGTTATCGCGCCCGCAACACATCCTAGTCGGCGCGCATCACTGCGGACGCACACGTACACCTGTGCACTGTAATACTGTCCAGCGCAGATGGCTAGCCTAAGTTGGGACTATCCGCCGTCACCAAATTATGCTCTGGAGAACATTAATTTGTAATCTTTATCTTTATAAGCGCCATCTTAGTTGTTTCTATTTGGGGGGCTGTTTCATTGGTCGTATGTTCCATAAGTATGTATAACTACCGCAAGTCTATATATGTGATAGCACTATTATTACCCAACACCTAGAAACAATCAGCGGTTTATGTAGATGAGTGGGTAATCAGGTTGGCTTATGTGGATAAGTGGTTTCATTTCACGAAAGAGAAGCCAAATGGGCATACGACTCATCTGATGGTTAAGTGATCACCACCGTCTAGGAGGCTCCTAAGTCGTATTAGGGTCACAGCTCATTAGAGCCACCCGGCACCCGACCCTCACCGTCTCGTCGCCAGGCATCCACTCGTAGTCGGCAGGTAGACCACGGCCGGACGCCGCGTTGTCACCAGTGAACCTCGCTTGGTCATCGAATGGACCTTGCGTCGTCAACGAGTGGACCTCGCGTGATCAACGAATTTCCGAGTAGTCTACCAGCGTTTGGTCCTAGGCGTGCACGTGTGTTCAGTGACGTCAAATTTTACAATCCGTGAATTGGCCCTCATAGCTGTCAGTCTTGATGATGATGAAAATGAAAGACGAAACAAGAAAAAGAAAGCTTATTGGGTGCAAGAAATGTTTAAAGAAAGAAAAAAAGAGGGTGAATATTGGACCTCTCGTAGGCATTTGTTAGCCGATGAGGGCAAATTTTATTCATATTATCATATGCCAAAATGTGTGTTTTATTACATCCTATCTTTTATTGAGGATACAATATCTGACACATTCGAAAGAAAGGCTCGATATAAGGTTTGGTGGAGAGCGCCGCATTGCACTCGCGTGAACCGCGCGTTGTCAGCTCGCGCACCACGCGAGACAAGCATGCCAACAGCGAGCTATCATCGAGTGGTCCACTCGCAGTCCGCGCGTGGACACCTCGCGAGCGAGGCGATCCGGTGATGGTACGGAGTTAATGTAGTGAGCGCAGGCCCATACAAATCCATACGAAGAATACCAACAGCTCGAAGCGAGGCGGTGAAGGTCGGGTGCCGGGTGGCTCTAATGAGCTGTGACCCTTAGTCCAGAAAACCGCTAGCAACAGTAAATTACACAGTTTGGTCGTACGAGGCAGAAAATTCCGAGTAAATTACACTACTAGTAGATCATCAACCATCGATATGAAAGTGGTGGCTGATAGTTAAGTAGACTCACGGCTGGCAGAAGATAGCAGGTCTGGCAGATATGGCAGCTTCTTGATGAGTATGATGCTGTCGAAGCAGGAAGGCTGCAGCAACGACGCCGTGGCGTTGGCCGCCAGCACGGCCGCCATCACCGGTAAGATGTGGGTTACCTGCGTAAACCATACACCATGAATTATACACCATTCATGCACTATAATATACACCACACGATACGTTTAAGGACATGCGACCAACTATTAAGATAATGAGGGCTTCCACGACTTTTCCAGCCTCTTACAAAGAGGTGAAATATTTGACAAATTTCGTAGCGAGGGAAAATAATTTGTAAGGAAAATGTTGATGAAAGGGTTAATGTCTTTTTTTCTAAAATATAAGTTAAGTATATTTTATATTAATCAGATAATAATAATAATGTCCTCCGGACCGAATTTCGGTCACGGAGGCTAGCCAACGGCGCAGGACAGGATTATAGTTCCCAAGCGTATGCGCAAGCACAGGTGCACTCTCTATTCCCCCACTCTCATAATCCGATGGGACGGTAAACCGACACGACCGGAGAGAGATCAGGCGCTGGACCAACGACTTAACGTGCTTTCCGAGGCACGGGGGTGAGACACCGCCAACTTCCTGACTCCGGGCATCTACTTAGAATTTCTGGACAGAAAAACTCAATAACTGATTTTTTTTGTCCCGACCCGGGATTCGAACCCAGGACCTCATGATCAGCAGTCGCACTACTACATCCATTAGACCAACGAGGCAATCATTAATCAGATTAGAACAGGTATGGTTTTCTAATTTTTATCAAGTAACCGAAAACCAAACCTCCACACTCAGCTTATTTATTGAACACGCACTCACGCACATTTATATATAAAATCATTACAACCCGCAAAATTACTTTTTTAAATTACTTTACTTTACCGCAAAATTACTTAGGTGCAAATGTGTGCGCAAAAACAGTCATGAAATATTACTGGTAGATAAAGAAAGAAAGAAGAAAGATGTGTGCGTGTAAGTGCGTGCGTTTCGGTGACACTCGTAAACGTACAAAACGACCCGCCTACCTTTCTTTGTTGGTCTGAGAATACGACGCAATAAATAAAACCCTGAATGCCGTCACCGTTACAGCCTCTTTAAGTCGCCTCTGTCGTTTCCTACGACACTCACGGGATGATATCGGGTAGTAGATATTCTTACAATGTCTCATGTAACCATAACAAAAACATTGCTGTCAATTAGTTATTAAATTTTCATCCAAAAAAGGCATATCTCAAAAAACGTTACGTTGTCCGTATTAATCGTAATTTTGTGCCTGTACATCGCTGATGGCAAAGTTCACTTCCATTGGTAAAGTTGTCAAACTTGACTGTACGTGTAAAGATAGGACTGTTTTCCTGTAACGAAAAATTCTTACTAACGAATACAAATGGAATCTACTTCTAGAAATTTCTAACGAGGATCGAAAATGAGGAGCAGCAGATGGCACGTAACTTACAAAGCTTAATAGATCAGTAAAGTAGTGCCAACGAGGCCACTATATTTTTTTTATAAAAATGAAATGGCAAACCAATTTACAATCCACCTGATGGTATTGGCTACTAGTTCACCTGCAGCCAATTTCAACAAAAAAGGTTACGGATGCACTGTCACCTCTGAGAACTAAGATGGAATGCCTCACAGTCTGTAATTATACTGGCGTTCTTTTCAGACTGGACCAAAGAAGTGCAAGCATATATATTTTGTGTATAGGTATACATATATATTTTTATAAGTGGTAGAGCCATGCTGCAATTATACCAGTAATATAGTTGAAGCACGAATGGGTCGGCTCGACCGGGGAAGGATTACGCTCTCACAGATTACCAGCGTCAAATAGTAGCTTAATGCTGCTGTTTCGTATGGTGAGTGTAGAGAGCCGGACACCCTTTCCACTGGAAACGAGGCATTTCTTCTAAGTCCTCACGGGTGACAACGCATCAGCATTTTGATTCGTAACCGAAGATAGATGTAGATGTCTATGGGCCACAGCAACCATCTGAGTGGACTGTGTGCTCGTTTGTCAGTGTGACATCCTATAAAAAAACTATATTTTGCGGTAGAAATAGGTATGGATCACGAACGAAACTGTATATAGTAAAATGAGTCTTAATTGTGAGAGTTAATTGTGTAAAGCGCAAACCAGATACGAGCCAAAAAAGAAGTCGCGCCTCTTCCTGGGAATTCTCGAAGATTCCCGTAGATACTGTCGGCGAAGTCTGTGAAATTCGCGGGAAGTGGCGCGAAGAGCGTGAAATCTAGACTAACTTTTCTACAGCCCCAAGGCGATTGTCGTACGGCCGGTAGGCGAAGTCACGGAAATGCTCGAGCATTTCGTTCCATTCGCGCCTTTTCGCGCATCGCAGCGAAATTGACGCTTCCGTTCCATTCGATTCCACCGCAAAGTAAATTGAGCCTAAGATGTGGTACTTAACCAGACGGACTAGTAGCAGTGTAGCAGTCCTACTACCAGGGTAGTATAACTCGAAGAATTAAAATCCGATGGGAAAATTATTTGAATACGCAGACCCTCACTAAATAGACTGACGACTTGATGAAGTGCAGGAATTCTTGCCTGGTGAGGTACAGGAAGTCTGGATATTGGAGATCAGGATAGTGTTTTGCATAGAATACTATAATACATATATAATAGAACGGGGGTGTGGGCGGAACCCGTGTAGCCGCTAACATGTCAATTCACATCTATAAATGTCAACACAATCAATCGTTTGCAATTTTCGTGTCAAGCGTCGCTGTATGCAAATTATTTAAAAATGGCATCATCATCATCATCATTACAGCCCTTCACAAGTCCACTGCTGAACATAGGCCCCCCCAAGTAATGCCACAAAGTACGGTCCTGAGCCACCTGCATCCATCGACTTCCTGCATATCTTACCAGGTCGTCACTCCATCTAGTGGGGGGTCGCCCTACACTACGCCTACCGGTACGAGGCTGCCACTCGAGAACCTTTCTTCCCCATCGGTTATCGGTTCTTCGAGCTATATGGCCGGCCCACTGCCACTTCAGCTTACTAATCCGTTGGGCTATGTCGGTCACTCTGGTTTTACTGCGGATATCCTCATTTCTGAGTCTATCACGCAGAGAAACTCCGAGCATAGCCCTCTCCATAGCTCGCTGAGCGACCTTGAGCGTCCTCATACGGCCAGTAGTGAAGGACCACGTCTCAGATCCGTAAATCATCACTGGCAACACGCACTGGTTGTACAATCTAGTTTTTAGAGATTGAGGTATACCTGACGAGAAGATATGTCGTAATTTCCCGAACACTGCCCAGCCGAGTTGAATCCGTCGATCGACCTCTCGGTCGAAGTTGGACTTACCTAGTCGGACTATTTGTCCCAGGTAAACGTACTCGTCAGCAACTTCGAGCATAGTGCTCCCAACAACTACCGGCATAGGTGTGACATGGACATTAAACATGATCTTTGTTTTGTCCATGTTCATCTTAAGACCTATCCGTTGGGAGGCACTATTGAGGTCATTGAGCATAGTGCTTAAGTCCTCCAGCGATTCTGCCATAAGGACTATATCGTCGGCAAATCGAAAGTGAGTGATGTACTCGCCATTGATGTTAATACCGTATCCTTTCCAGTCCAGTAGCTTGAAAACGTCTTCCAAAGCAGCGGTGAAGAGTTTCGGGGATATAACGTCACCCTGTCTTACACCTCTCTGCAGTTGGATAGGTTTCGAGCTCTGGTTCTGTACTCGGATAGCCATCGTAGCCCTACTGTACAAACACTTCAGCACTTCGATATACCGACAGTCAACTTGGCACCGCTGAAGGGACTGCAGCACCGCCCAAATTTCGACGGAATCAAAGGCTTTCTCATAGTCCACATACGCCAGGCAAAGTGGCAAATTGTACTTTTCAGTCTTCTGTACAATCTGCCGCAGGGTATGTATGTGGTCTATGATACTGAAGCCTTTTCGGAAACCGGCTTGTTCGGGAGGCTGGAAGTCGTCAAGTCTGCGTGCGAGACGATTCGTAATGACTCTCGAAAACAGCACGTAGACGCGGCTCAGAAGGGAAATCGGTCTGTAGTTCTTCAAGAGAGCGTTGTCGCCTTTCTTAAAGAACAAGACCACCGCACTTCTGCTCCACGCCTCTGGAGTAGTGCCACCATGGAGGACGGAATTGAAGAGATTCTGAAGGACTTCAAGAACCGGTATTCCACCCGCTTTCGGAAGCTCCGCTGTAATTCCATCCTCGCCTGGGGCCCTGCCGTTTTTAAGGTGCTGGAGAGCCATTCTAATCTCGCTTAGACTGACGTCCGGGATATCATCGGAATAGTGTCGGATAAGACTTGCTCTTGGATCGTTACTCACACTTGCGTGTGGCTCCAACGATGATGTGTACAGTTGCCCATAGAACCTCTCAATCTCACTCAAAATCTCAGGTGTCCCGGAAACGATGCTGCCACACTCAGTCTTCAGCTTTGACAGTTGGCTCTTACGGGCAGACAGATCTCTGGCAAAGACTTTGGAGCCCTGGTTCCGCTCGATCGCTTCTTTAATACGATTAGTATTAAATTTGCGTAAGTCTCGCCGCATGCATTTGGAGATCTGTCTGTTCAGTTGCCTGTATGCTGTCAAATCTGTTGACGATTGCAGCCTCATCTCTCGTCTAACAGCCATGAGATTAAGAGTGTGATCGGAGAGTTTTTGTGTTCTTCTGCGGCGGGTCTTGCACAACTTAGCTCCGACCGTATGGACAGTTTCCACGAGCTTGTCATTCATATCGTCCTCTGCATTGCAATCTTCTAAGCACTGAAAGCGGTTACGTAACTCGAGCTGAAAGGTTGCGGGATTCTGGATTAGAGCACGAGGGGGACGGAGCGTTGACTTCATTAGACGAGACCTCTCCAACTTTGACGTTTAGGTTCAGTGTGCCTCTAACCATTCGGTGATCGCTGCCAGTTTTCACCCTTGCGATCACTGAGACATCACTGAACAGTTGGCGTCTGGTCGTCATAATGAAGTCAATCTCATTTTTTGTCGAACCGTCGGGGCTCGATCAGGTCCACTTCCTGTGGGGCCGCTTCTGGAAGAAAGAGTTCATCATAAAGAGTCCCTCTTTCTCCATAAAGTCGGCCAGCTGCTGGCCCCTTCGGTTCCGTTGCCCTACTCCAAATTTCCCTAACTTCAGCTCACCGCTTTCTCTTGTGCATAGTTTTGCGTTGAAGTCTCCCATCAACACCGTGTAGTGGGTTTTGGAGGAATGCATGGCTTTGGAAATATCCTCATACATTTCCTCCACCTCCTCATCGGGATGTGCCGAGGTTGGTGCGTAAACCTGTATGACCTTCAGCGAATACCGTTTGGTGATTCTGAGTATCAGGTACGCGACCCTCGTCGACACACTCCCAATCTTTACAACGTTGTTGACGAGAGACTTGTGTACGATAAATCCGACACCTCCTTGGGACAGATGGTCGCCCTCCCGGTGATAGAACAAGTTGCCGGATTCGAGAATCACCGTGTCCTCCCCCTCTCTTCGGACCTCGGATAATCCTATAATACTCCAGCGCAACTTGTCTATCTCTTCTTCCAGCTCCAGGATCTTCTCGTCAGTCCTCAGTGTGCGTGCGTTAAATGTTGCCAAGTCGAGTCGTCTTAGGTGGCAACCGAACCTCCACCGGAGATTCTTAGCACCCCCTGCCCCGCCGTTACCATGGTCGAAAAATGGCAAATTGTGCAATAATCACGCGTCGAAAGAACAGCGGGAAATGGAATTCAAATAAAGGAGACATATCCTACAACCAGTAAGTCGAAACTATTTATATTTTGTGAATATTAGAAACAAAAATAAAGAAATATTTGTGTCAAATCAGTTTGTCAACACGACGTAATTGCTTGCATGTGTGTTCCAGGCGACGCCGATCCTCGTACTAAATAAGGTTGACAGCCATTCTATTGTGTATTATAGTATTCTATGGTGCTTTGTGACGGTTATGTGCCTATGTTCAGAAGTGGACTTGAGCTGTAGTGATAGTAAAGAAAAAAATACCTGTCCAGTCATTTCGCTGACGATGACGATGGTAGAAACAGTGTGAGTGACCGCCCCAGTGAAGGCAGCAGCACCCACAACAGCGTATCCACCTGCATATATGGAAAGGAAGAGAAAGAGTTATTTAAAAAAATAATACTAGTAACGCCACCATACTTCAATAACGACTTCTTCGATTACCGTCCCATCGGACTATGAGAGTGAGGTATGATGATATGATATATGATACGAGGTAATGAGGTGCACCCGTGGTTGCGCATATACTCGGGCACTATAATCCTTTCCTGTTCAAATGATTAGCCTCCATTGAGACCTTCCGTCTGTATATTACTATTACTACATTTTTACTAACTAGCTTTAATGTACGTCTGTTCGGTACTTTAGTATTTTATTTTAATCTAACTTCCCGAAGAACGAGAGCAGCGATGGCGAATCAATGGCACGCGACACAATATTTAGGGCACGCCACCGATCACTAAGTTCACTATGAAGTATTATATTACGAACAAACACGAGTGATCCTACGTTACGGACCGTCCGAGCGCGATGTGCGTGGCGGCGGCAGCGGGCGTGTAGTGCGCTCGTTTCGTTGCTGTGGTTACATCGTGGACTTACTATTGCTAATGACGCATAGTTCGTTTGATCGTTCGTTCATCATTATTATTACAGCTCTTCACAAGTCCACACCTCCCCCAAGGTTGCAGTTTGTTTACGCACAACATATTATTCAATTTCGTTGACACAACTGTATTTAAAAGTTTATTTGTGTAAAATTTTATCCAATATAAGTTATTTGGCATCTAATCTGCATCAACATAGGTCACCACTAATGTTACTTTAGTTTAAATTACGCGTATAACTCAAACATTTAAGTCAAAACTCTTTATTTATTTTTGTAGTAAAAGAGTTACGAGTTGATAGTATTTAGTACTATTATTTTCCCAATAATCATGAAGTCAAAATTATTTTACGGCACGTCTATGACCTCATTAAACACGTTTTTAGAAAAATAGCACGTTGATACAAAGATTCGCCACCCCTGAACTACAGACTGGAAAATTTGAAAATAGCTCAGAATCGAATGACAATGTAAGAATATAAAAAGTGGTGCTATTATTATTTTTCACCACAAAAATTATTTTACAAAACAAATTTCATTACATAAATCCATCACAGCATACAGTCTACGCCTGAACACAGGCCTCCCCCATAGATTGCCTCGCAGAGGCGATGTTTAGACGACTCCGTGGCGCAGTGGTTTAGCAATGAGTGGCTGCGCTAGGGGTTGCGGGTTCGAATCCCGCAATCCCGGGTACGGATGTTCGTCCTTGTGCAATTTATATTTGTAAACTGCCCCCACGATACAGGAGAGTATCCTAGTGTGGGGGTAACGTTTTTTTTTTTTTAAAAAAAAGATGTTTTTACTATAGTTGCCACGCCTGACAAGCGGGTTGGCAACCGCATTTTTTTTGTTTTTAGTCCTTATTAGTAACTACTATGACGTGATAAACATGGTAAAACAAGTTCGTCCGAGTATTATTATTATTTTGGTTAGGTATATAGAGTGTTCTTGTTTGAATTCGTATCTCGTATTCTCATATCATTCCGTGGGTGTTGTAAAAGTCGAAATAGTGAAAATAAACAGAAGATGGGCAGTGGCGTCGTCCCGATAGCTATTCAACATAATGAAACTCTGCCGACCTGGCGATAACGATGCTGCCGTAGAGGCAGAGGAGACGAACAGTAAAAAACGCTCTAACCAACTAAATGCTCGAATTTCGCTTTCGCGCAAAACTACTCATAAATATTTTGAGAACATGTGAACCTCGCCAACAAATATTACCAACAGTTCTTAATAAGTCTTCAAAATTTCAGGCTCAGTGGCGCGATGGCGTAGCAATAAGTTACAGCGCTAAAATCCACGGGTTCGAATCCCGCATGGAACAAGTGTTTGTATGGTCTACAAGTAATTGTCCGGGTCTGGATGTTTGTCCTTATGAAATGTATGTTTGTAAACTGCCCCCACGATACAAAAGAAAATCCTAGTGTGAAGGTGACGTTTATTAAAAATAAAAAGGAATTAAAAAAAAGAAAAAGAAGTGGGTGGAAATTGAATTACAATATTCCATTACATTAATAAATTGTGTGCGTGTAATTATTTTATTACATCCTGGCAATCCTGATTAGGAAACTAGGATAAAGTTATTAAATTATTGTATTGTGATCGGTTCCTCATACGAGTGCAAATTTTCAAGTCAATAACTCTACAGTTGGTGTAAATTATATTAAAAGATTTCGTTTAATGCGAATTAAATAGAAGCGTGTTAAAAAAAGACCTGGAGTCCAAACTCACCAGGCAGTATCTTCTGGATGTGACCCCCATACGCGACGCCGAGAGGACAGAAGTAGTGCATCACCTCCCCGGTGAAGCGGCCAAGAGAAGCCCCCATCTTGAACGCGGGCACGAAGATTCCCGCCGGCACGGGCAGCGTACAGGACACCATGCTCAAGAAGAACTGCAAGATGGAAGATATAATTTTTTACATAATAAGCCTGAATAATGAGCACACAGTCCATCCGACGGTAAGTGGATGCTGTGAGGCTGTGACCCATAGGCATTTATATCTGCCCTCGATTCAAAATCAAAATGCAGATGTGTTGTCTAACATAAAACGTCTCCACCATTATTACCATTACAGCCCTTCACAAGTCCACTGCTGAACATAGGCCCAAGGTATGCCACAAAGCACGGTCCTGAGCCACCTGCATTCAGCCGTGTACTGGCGGTTGAGAATATCCACTACCCCATATCTTCCCGTGGGTGTCGTGAGAGGCGACAGAGGGAGACAGGCAGGAGATGGGCAGCAGCATCTTCCTGATAACAGCAATGATATAATAAAAAACGAATGAAACACGACAGAATAAATGCACGCAATTGAGAGAGGGCGGGAGGTGCTCTTCAAACTAGGTAAGACACATAATTTTATAGTATTGAGCGGATGGTCGCAAAGTAACTTTTAATATGTATCTCTAGTAAAATGGATATTCCTTTCTTAATGGAATGCAAATAAAACCCTAAGTTCAAAATAAGGCAGTTATTTAGATATTATAGACAGACACTTCAATTCTATTTATATGTATAAATGTATAAATTGCCATCATTTGCATATTACATTTGAACAAATAACAACTTGGTGACTGACAAACAACGCCGTGATTCCGCATCGCAGTGATACATTTGGATAAAAATGATACGTCCGTTATAATACTTCATGAAATACCGTAATGTGATGCGAGTCCACAGTTTATCTGATGGTAAGTGACTTCTGCAGCCACTGAACACATGTAAGCAATATAGTGTATTGGTACATGGTAGAGCCATGCTGCAACGATATTATAGTTGCAGCACAAATGGATCGACTCAACCGAGGTAGGTCTACGCTCTCACAGAATACGCATAATAATAAGCAAATAAATAAGCATTTCATCTTACTCCTCACGGTTGGCAACGTATCAGCATTTGGATTTTTAAACGAGGATAGATGTGTATGGGCCAAAGCATTCATTTACTATCAGGTGGACTGTGCTCATTTGTCACATTTACAATGCTCTAAATTATATTACTTGGATTATAGACATATTTTTCGATGTAATATGATATGACGAGGTGGCCGAGTGGTTAAGGCGTTGGACTGCTAATCCAATGTGCTCTGCACGCGTGGGTTCGAATCCCATCCTCGTCGATAAATTTTATATAATTTTTTTTGTTGTTGTATTGATGAGAATAGATATTCTTCAAGATATGACAGCATTTCGTATGAGGATATTTAATTGGCGCTTTTAAATTATTATTTCTTTCTTCTATCAAATATAATTTTTCCATTTATTTAGATTTAATGAAGGTTTTATTAATTTTTTAAAATGACAAATGATTACCAGTTCCTTGATGGTCAGTGACTTCTGTAGTCAATGGACAATAGCTAGCTTAGCCAAATTGATTTTCTAAAATCGTTAACGATAATAGAAACTATGTAATCAAACTTCTAAATAATTAAAAACCGACTTCAAAGAAAAAAAAAATTAAACACTTTAATAAAACATGTAAAAGAATTACAAAAGTCACAAACATTACGAAGCCAGTATTAAGATATAGCTGCTAAGGTACCTCTATATTGTTGGAATAGTTTAATTTAAAAAATTTATACTTTATTTTGTCACCCTTAGAGGTGGATTTTTTTCTACAAATTCGTAGTTTATTTACTATTTTTTTATAAAATTACTTAGACAACTAAAATTACGGTATATCATGATTACCAACTGTTAATTAAAACCGGTTCATAATTGATAATGATATTTTGTTGACCTCCTTGAATCTCCACAATCGCTGCCAAAAAGTGCAATGTTTGAATGGCCAAGGACTTCTAAATGTTTCCAACACGCTCCCCCTTAATAAAGGTGTTATCCAGGGTTCAATACTTGCTCCCACATTATTCGCTATTTACACGGCCAACTTGTTAACCTGTTGTTAACGTGTTACTAAAGCTATTCACTCGAAAATGCAGATGACAGACAAGTATATGTTCACACAGCGCCAATTGATGAGGAGGTTGCTGTTGCTATTTCCAAGTTAAACAAAGATCTAGATTTTATTGCGGAGTGGTCTTTGAAACATGGCCTGGTACTTAATCCCTTAAAGCTTGAAGAGTGTCACCATTACACTTGGAACAAAGTACCAGGTAAAAACGATTAATGAACGGAGGTCTCTTGTTAAGAATTTTGACACCATCATACCTTATGATGGTTGTGTTCGCAATTTAGGTCTCCTCATGGATGAGAATTTAAAATTTGAGCAACATGTTCAAACTAAAATCGGCAAATGCTATGGTTCGTTAAAAACTTTGTATAAAATTAGCTCATTTCTAAAACGTGACATAAGCCTGCTGCTTTGTAACAGTTTAGTACTATGCCACCTTCATTATTGTGATATTTTATGGTCCATACTTATTTAAAAAAAACTGTGAAGAATGTGCAGAGAGTGCAGAACGCATGTATGCGTTTCTGTTTTAATATACCGAAAAGGGATAGGATTTCACCTTATTTAGTCAGTAATGGCATTTTAAATATGTGCAATAGTACTAAATTAAAATATGCCTGCTTTCTGCACACTCTGCATCACGCAGTCTCCAAGATATCTGTTAAGATAGCCGTTGAAAAAAAAAAGTTTGCTTTCAGTCAGAGAAAATAGTCATCGGCTTCCACTACTCAAGATTAGCCTCGCTGGAGCCAGGGCTAAAATTTGGAACGATTTGCCACCACCAGTCCGATCTACCCCATTTCCGTCTACCTTCCGACAAAGATGCCGCAAGTGGCTTATTCAAAAACAGTCCCTGGCTCTATGTGGCTTTGCTACCCCCTCAAATTAGACAATTTTTTTTTGTATTTAGCAACTATAATTAATTGTTTTATTTATATTTGTATTTTTATTTTTACTTTTTTGTTGTTGATACGTGTGTTTCAACAATTGCCTAAGACCCTGTATGAATTATGCGCAAAGGCTGTGACAGAATAGGAGGTGTAATGGGTTTCCCGTTACAACTAATTATTAAGCTCGTTAACGTTTTGTCACAACTAATTATTAAGCTCTCTATTTAAATTTTAACATTGTATTTTTGTGTTAAGCAAATAAATACTTTTTATTAATTTATTTATTATTTTATAAGTAAGTTATTTTTTACTTAATGGCATGCAAATAACCCCACCCCGTCAACTCAATATATGACAGCTTTTTCGATATTACAGATTACAGACAGACAGTTCAACTTCATGTATATGTATAGATATCATACCGTGACATAATGAGGCTATTTGATCATGAAGGTTAGAGGAGAACATTCGCTGTAGAAAATAGTGTCCCAGAAATATGGACACCATGAGTGAGGCGCCGCGATCGCTAAGTTCTTTCAATAAAAGTCATTTTCAGTCTATTTTTCCGATCAGATGCTAAACCACTGCATTTTTTAATGTTTCTTTTTGTAAAAATTACAAAATTACGGAGCATGAAAATTTTCTCATTAAAAATGAAATTAAAATTTGTACAATATTCAACTAAATTCACCTACTTGTACTCATAAACAGCTAACTTCGCAGTCACTACTCACCGACGTCAGCGCCCCTATACATTCTACAATTTTCAAGGACAGGCGGGCTATGCTTTTAGTACGTAGCGATCGTTCTCCTGTTCTCTAACCATGCTATTTGATTTTCGCCATTTTGGAGCTAATAGCAATAGTGAGCGTACACGGAACTAATAATAGATAGGACAGTGTAACAAAATACATCGATAAAGAATTCTATACCTAGACCCGTAACGTCCATTCTATTTATGTATCATTTTAATATAATATAATGACGTTACTAATATTCTCCTGAACCACTCCAAATAAGCTTATAATGCTTTATTAAAAAATAAGGTTTCAGTCGTGACCACTTTTTTATAGAATAAGGGTGACAAAAGTCCACCTGATGGTAAGTGGATGCTGTGGCCCATAGACATCTACATTTATCCACGATTAAGAATCAAAACGCAGATGCGTTCTCATCCATGAAGACTAAGATGGAATGCCTCGTTTTCAGTAAAAAGGGTCTCCTGATCTCTACACTCACCATACGAAACACAGCAGTATCAAGCTGCTATTTTACGCTGATATTTGAGAGCGTGGTCTTTCGCTGGTAGAGCCGACCCATTCATGCTACAACCATAATATTGCTGCAACGTGGCTCTACCACGTATACTTACGATAGAGAAGAAGTAGACGACAAGGCATCCATAGAGGTCCACTTCTGGGGTCTGCCAATGTGATACAATGGACGCCTGCTCAGCTGTCAGCTCGTCCGACCACGTGAAGTTCGCGAACAGAGACAACACCTGGAAATTATTGAAATTGCAATGAATGGTTACCCTTAGCTTTTCTATCTGAGTGACAGAAGAACTAAGAAGTTCACCTGATGATTAGTGGCTATGCACTCCATGGACAATGTAGCCAACTTCAAAATAACCCAAGTCACAAATGCGTTTTCATCTAAAGACTAAGACGGAATGCCTGTGATTATAATAAATAGCCGCAGTAGCGCAGAGTATATGTAAGTTCCATAGTGCGCGAGCAAACAGAGTTCGATACCCAGCGTACCGATTAAAAATTTCAAGTGCTGATTTACCACGTGTAGTGATGTGAAAAAAACATCGAGGAGAAACCTCTATGTTTGAGAAATAAAGTCATTCAAGGTCATACAAAGATCGAGAGAGAAGCATCTCTCATGCGCAAGGTCCGTTAGAGCTTCACACATTGTAGACTTTGATTAATGTTCAAGATCATCATTAAAAAAATCGTTTAAATTTTAATACATATTTATTTGTAAATAGGGTACAATTTGCCATTTTTTAAATAATTTGCATGCGAAATTTTGAAACGATAGTAATGTCAAAACACATCTCGTGTTGACATTTATACGTGTGAATTGACGCGTTAGTGGCTACGCGGGCTCCGCCCACTCCTCCGTTCTATTATGTATGTATTATAGTATTCTATACACTACACGCACGCACGCACGACGCACACACGCACAGACACTACACATACTATTTTTACTTCTCAATTTAAAAATTATAAAAGAAAAAAAATGTTGTATACGCTTACCGTTAAATTTAGTACAAGCGGTGCTTGCTTTAGCACAGTTTATGATATGGAAGAGGGGTTTACTTCTGATACGGGCAGAAGTCTACTAAGTCTCTAGTAAGTATGGTATTTGTAAGACCTTGTTTATGAATAAAACTTTAAATCTTTTTTTATTGTAATAATTTTACTACGTTCGGTGTAAGAATTATCTACTGCTCCATACCATCCCATATGTGTCGTAAGAGGTGACAGAGGGAAATAAGCCAGGCGACAGACAGCAGCGACTTTAAAACAACCAGAATTTAAAAACTGCAGTTGCTAAACCACCTGCCAAGTCATAACAACGTCAAACATCCTCGTTGTGAAGCAATCCATTGAGATTACTATGTTTAATTGACTTTGGTAGGCTATATTCTATAAAATATATGGTATGATATAAAATGTATGGAAGTAAAAGTTTGGTGTGGCAGAAGAAGCACGAAAGTAGAATGAATGCTGTAGAAATGCGGTCTTTAAGGAGTATGCTAGGGTTGAATCTGAATGACAGGGTGAGAAATTGCGTGATAAGAGATAAATGTGGTATGCAAGATGATGTTGTGACCAGGACTAAGAAAGGCATGCTTCGGTAGTTTGGTCACGTAGAAAGAATGAATGAGGAAAGAGTGACAAAGCAAATTTATATGGCAGATATGAACGGCAGAGTCGGGAAGCGACGCCCTAGAAAAAAGTTTATCGACCAAATTGGCGATATTTTAAAAATAGGCCACGTTAGAAGTACCCTTAACCGACGAGCATGTATGCGTAGATATATGGATGTAAAGGAGGCGAAAGAGGTATGTCAGGATCGTGCTAAACGAAAGTTCGTAGTTTTTGGCTACCCATCTGGGTGAAAGGCGTGAGTGTTTATGTATATGTATGTATGGTAGGCTATAATGAATTACTGAATAACTTTAAGGGATATTTACCTGTACGAGAACCAGCAGTTGGACAGTCAGATTGCCACCAAGAAAATACAACTCCTGGATTTAAATTTTAAAAGACAGGTAAAATATCAACGTAGTTCACCTGCTCCTGATTTCCAAGGTCTGCAGCCATGAACCTGCCGATGCCGGGCGGGAACAGCACCGACATCACCGCCAGCGTCATAAACCCGGGATAGATGAAGCGGCTGTAGAATTGCATAAAAACATTTTACCAGCCAATTGATATATGATCAATATTTTTATTTAATATGTTTATAGTTATCATGCCTCATTTCAAGTAAAAAGGGGAGTTTGTCTTAGTGCAATTTATTTATGTAGACTGCCTTCTCGCTCCAGGAGAAAATTCTAGTGTAGGTTCTTAAAACAATGACAAAAAATGAAACGATATGTAGTTATGTCAATGTCAGATCGATTACACTCACTTTTTCTGAAGGAAGTTGCTAAGGGTCTTCGTGTTTCTCATGAACAAGACGTACTGACGGTGCAGGAACACCCATAGAGCAGCCAATAGGCCGCAAATGATCCTGAAAGTGAGAACGAAGAATTAGTTATGTTATAATTCATGTTTTAGTCAAGTGAAAATACAGTGAGCTGATGAAAAAACGTGTGTTTCAAATGCCATTACCAAGCTCAAAGCTTTGGCAAAACGATTTAATCCATTCATTAAAACTCTATATATATATATATATATCAAAGTTATGAAGGAATGCAGCATAAGAGATTGCTCGACGAACACAGCTAGAACGAAAATACGAAATTGGTTGCTTACGCTTAGTTATGAACAAACAGAAAAGCTGCTCCGAACATTGTCATAGTAGCCACATGCACAATACTGATATTGAATTGTTATAATAGCAGTAACTGCAAATTCAAAATACTGTAATATTAACAAATTATAATATGTATGTATATATAGATGTATGTATGTATGTTTGTATAAATATGTTTAAGTATATATTTTATGTTTCTAGACTATAAATAAAATGGAGGAGACATTTAAAGGGAAAGCTTTGTAAAGTCAGTCGTGCACCAATTCTGTTTTTGTTAATATATGTATATGGCTCTCACGATACAGGTCTACGTGCCTAGTGTGAGAACCACTGCTAAATTATTTGTAAAGGTGCTAACTGTCAAAGTATTCTCATTTTTCATTTTAAAAAGGCTGACAAACTGCACTGTCCACATGATATTAAGTGGACACCATAAAAATTATAATAAGAATATCTTCCAAGACCCAGTGTTCAGATCACTGAACGATATTAAGGTGAGAGAAGCGGTAAAACCGGTCTGCTGGCGGCCGCGATCGGCTTGGAGTGGAGCGAGAGTGATCGGACGGACCTGGCACCGACAGTACGCGTGGACGCTCATATAAAATCATTTTTAATTTAAACATATTGTAACGTTTAGTTCCCCATTATACCAGTTTTTATATAAATATGCAGTAATTTCATTTAGTACTACAACATCGAGAACAAATACCCAGTTAGTGCCCGAGTGTATGCACAATCACAGGTGCACTCTCTATGCCCTCACTCTCATTGTCCGATAGGATGGTAATCCGAAACGACCGGAGAGAGATCAGGCGCAGGACCAACGGCTTTGCTTTACGTGCTCCCCAGGCACAGGGTGAAACACCGCCAATTTCTTGACTCCGGGCTGCTTCTCGGAATTTTTTGACAGAAAAACCCAATAAATGATTTTGTCACGACCCGGGATTCGAACCCAGAATCGATGACGATCAGGAACCAAGTTTGCGATCATTAGACCAAAGAGACAGTCAAATGGATAGCATACAATTACCGTAGTTGTAAGTGTATGGATTATCCATAGACAAATATGTCTATGCTGGATTAAGAATCAATTGCATATCATCCTTGAAAACTAGGATGGAACGCCTAGTTATCAGTGTAAAGGGTATAACGTTCTCTACACTCACCATACGAAACACAGCAGTATAACGCCGCTGTTTCGTAATACCTTATAAAATGAATAAGTTGCAAAATTGTAGTCAACTTTTTTTATAGAATAAGGGTGGCTAGTGAGCACATGCGCAAAGCATAAGCATGAACAAAATGCGTTGTCTCTCCTGAGGACCAAGACAGAATGACTCGTGTCCAGTAAAAAGGGTCTCCGGTTCTCTACACTCACCATACGAAACACAGCAGCATTAAGCTGCTATTTTGCGCTGGTATTCTGTGGGAGCGTGGTCCTTCCCCGGTCGAGCCGAGCTACTCACGCTACAACCATAATATAGCAGCAGCGTGGCTCTAACACATATATAATTAATGTAATAAAATAATTTATACGAAACTAAGTAAAGTTATAAGGATACGCCATCGAAAGCAAATTTGTTTACAAAGGATCATTTTATTATCTTTTACGGCTCTTAACAACTAAACTTTCTTTAAACGAGAATCAAATGGATGTTTATAAATGTCAAGTCACAAACTAAGACCGGCATTCAGAAACTATTTCAAGTTTAAACTTTAAGTCTAGAGTATCGAAATTTGAGTCTAGACCACACTATGTTTCATAAATTTTAACATAATGAAGTTTGAGATTAAACACATAATTGTCTGTGAACACCGGCCTAACCTCTCCTAGTCTATTTGGTGGAAGTTGCAACCATATACCTACAAGGCTACAAGGTCACCCCCGAGGACTGAGGTGGAATGCTTCACAGCCTGTTATTAAATTGATCCTCTGAGTCTTCAAACCCGCACCCACTACTGTAGCCGTAATTCGGCAACGGATTACTTGCTGGTATCCGGTATACGTCACTGAAACATACCTCAACAATCCTTAGGTAGAAGAGGCAGGTAAACCGAGACCAACAGTTGATTCAGTAAGTTATCTCAAAGAAGTACAAAGGCACTGACCCGAGCAGCACGAAGACAGCGAACTCCTGTGGGTCGAAGGGGAAGTCCTGTGGCAGGTTGGTGGGGAACAGCGGCTTCACAGTCGGCAGTGCACCTGACCACACCGACAGCAAGCGGAACATCTGTGGTGATCAATAATTCTATGTGAATTATAAAATTCTGGATAGTTCAACAACAATCTTGATGATACCAGAATTATTATCTTGGGGTGCCCGATATCGAGCCATTTATACTATAATAGACGATTATCGCCTGATGTACATTAAAGGAAAACGTCGCGAAGAAAATTGCATTTCTGGGAAATAAGAAAAAAATATTTCGAAGACATGTGAAGTTCGCCAACACGCATTTTGGCAGCTCAGCGGACATTTCCTTACCCTAAAACCCTCTTAGAAATGACAGGAGGCCTGTGCCCACCAATGGGACGCATTTGGGCTGTAACTTTTTACATTGAAACCTATATTTAATCGACTTCAAAAGCGGAGGAAATTCGCAACTCGATTTTTAGAGTATTTGTATGTATGTTAGGCGATATCTTTTATATTTTATAATGGATAGAAGACGAAGTTTTATTCATCTAGCAGACTTTGATAAACTGTAATTAATACAAGATTTTGTATTCACCTTTCATTCATTACAGTGTAGGTATATAAGTAAACTTCTGAACATGGGCTTCCTCAACATACTGCCTTATGGGGTTGGGCTATTGTTTGCTATGACAATACTTCATCTTCTTTTTTGGATTCATTTGGACTGATCTATGTATTTGTTTCACTAATTTAAAAAAAAAAAAAAACTACATCTAATGATGTTACTTGTGTTTAAGATATTTCTGTGTACACTTAAAAGGGTCCAAAATTAAGAGGCTATAATTCTTTTATCCAATATATCTCAGCACCCGACTTCAGGAGTTATTATGTGGCAACTTTTTTATTATTATTCTTTGAAGTATATTTTTTATTAAAAGCGCGTATTAATTTATTAAAGGCGCGTATTTTTTATTAAAAGTTTAATTTTCAAAGCAATAATGTTAATCAATTGGTCTGTTAAACTATTAAAGTTCTTTGCAAGTTTATATATATTTTTTATTTTATACATAGGGGCGTGGTAGCTCAGATGCTTAGCGCTCGCTGTAAATATAACAGAATGCGAGTAACCCGGGTTCGATCCCCGCCGGCACCAATGAAATTGTTAATTGCAATTTTAAGTGTTGATTTACCACGTGCTCGGCGGTGAAGTAAAAGATCGTGAGGAAACCTGCATGTCTGAGGAATAAGAAAAAGAAATATTTCGGAGACATGTGAAGTTCGCCAACACGCATTGGGGCTGCGCGGCGGACACTTCCTTGCCCTAAAAAAGAGGCCTGTGCCCAGCAGTGGGACGTATATAGGCTGTAAAGTTACAGTTACATAATGATTTCTTATATTTACGCGAACACCACACATGATTAAAACTACTTTTACGGATTTTATCGCGTTTATTTTTGCTTTTAATTACTTTTATTTTTAATACTCGACGTTTCGGGCGCTTTCCAGCACCCATGGTCACGGTGGACTGAGATGACTGACGTCCTGATGTCATTGTTAAACCCGGAGTACCTTCAGCTTTTTTAATTAAAAAAAAAGCTGAAGGTACTCCGGGTTTAACAATGAATTTTTTAATAAAAAAAAAAAGCGTTCAACGTCCATCAACGCGATAATTAACGACATTTCTCGTTAGTGTGGCCCCAGCATCAGAGAGATGCTGCTGCCCATCTCGTGTTGAATTTTTCCTCCGTCGCCTCCTACGACACCCACGGTACGAAGTGAGGTAGTAGAAGTTCTTACACCGTACTACACGGCGGACACATTCATACATGCATATGCGGTTACGGTTACAGCCTTTAAAGGTCCACTGCTGAACATAGGTACGATCTGAAACTACATAGTATAAATCATCGACCATCCATTATGAGTGTGATGAAGTTTTAATGAGTGATTATATCTATACTATCGCAAGTTACCGATATAGTCTTTTAAAGTCCACTGCTGAACATAGGCCTCCCCTGAAGATTGTCGAATAGGGAAAATTTGCTATAGCTGCCACGCTTGGTAAGTGGTTGCCAATCTGCCAAGCGTGGAAACATTTTTAATTTTTAGTCGTTATTAGGAAGATGCTGCTGCCCATCTCCTGACTTGTTTTCCTCTGTCGCCTCTTACGACACCCACGGGATGATATTTCGATATTCTTACGCAGCTACTACACGGTAAATAATACATACATACACAGGAAAGAACATTAAAAAAAACTCACAATGGCACTGCAACATGCAGCGAAGAAACCTCTCCAGTAGTTTCTGACAGCGAAATATGTCGTCGTTACTTCGATTGAGAACAACACGCCTGCAGAATACGTCATTTTATTAAATTGTGCAATAAAAAATATGACTGGCGGACCCCAAACTAGGGATAGGGATCTGTGTCTTGGGGACCAGGAGTACGGTTATCAGTTTTATTTACGTAGTTGAAAGTACCTACCCAAATTATCCAAAACAACGAATTATTTCTTTATTTAGGAAGATAGTTTTTAACTATTTGTATTATTCCTTGTTAAAATATTGACACAATATTATTTACTGTAAAACGTAGGTAGAGACGTGAGAACTGCAGAAGGCGTTGCGCGAAAACAGACCTGGCAGTTGGAATTAGTATTATATGGTAATATATATTACCATAAGGTGATTTATCAGCTTTGTTTTGCTGTGTTTAGTATGGTGAGTGTAGAGAACAGGATGCCCATTTTCATTGGCAACGAGGCGTTTCATCTTAGTCTTCAGTGGTGATTTCAATTCAGGAAACTGAGTTGAGAAAGATATAGACAGGCCTTCCGTTTTCATTTACTATCAGGGAGACTGTATTCTCGTTTTTCTCTCTCTCTCTCTATATATATATATATATATATATATATATATATATATATATATATATATATATATATATATATATATATATATATATTCTCTATATACGTGAAAAGAAAACTTTGTACCCATTTCTAAGCACAACACGCCCACGGATGAGTATGAGATAAAGTTTATATATAGAGGAGTGCAGAAAGCTAAAACTTATATATAAAAATGGCCTATATAAACATTAAATTAACTAAAATAAAACATTCAATGTTTACGTTTATATTTCCAATATCAAACACATAGTAGTCTGTGATCAAATAATTGCGCATACTACCTAGAGATTGTTGCCGTTAAATAATTATGGCAATATACATATTGACGGATTTTATCGCGTTTAACTATTTTAACATATTTTTCATTCCCGACGTTTCGAGTGCTTTACAGCATCCATGGTCATGGGTGTCGGAGGGGGGCACTGAGATGTTTGAAGTCCTAATGTCACAGTGGCATTGGGACGTAGTAATATAATATGCATATTAAATACATTTGTTTTAAATATTAATGTGCAGTTGTAATTGAAATACAGCTTACTTAACACTTTCACTGTCCGATTTTGGAGGACTTAAGCACTACGCTCAATGACCTCAATAGTGTCTCCCAACGGATAGGTCTTAAGATGAACATGGACAAAACAAAGATCATATTTAATGTCCATGTCACACCTATGCCGGTAGTTGTTGGGATCACTAAGCTCGAAGTTGTTGACGAGTGCGTTTACCTGGGACAAATAGTCCGACTAGCTAATTCCAACTTCGACGGAGAGGTCAATCGACGGATTCAACTCGGCTGCGTAGCGTTCGAAAAATTTCGACACATCTTCTCGTCAGGCATACCTCAAAAGTAGTTTGTACAACCAGTGCGTATTGCCAGTGATGAATTATGGATCTGAGACGTGGTACTTCACTGCTGAACATATGAGGACGCTTAAAGTTGCTTAGCGAGCTATGGAGAGGTTTCTCTGCGTGATAAACTTAGAAATGAGGATATCCGCAGTAGAACTAGAGTGACCGACATAGCCCAACTGATTAGTAAGCTGAAGTGGCAATGGGCCGGCCATATAGCTCGAAGAACCGACAACCGTTGGGGAAAAAAGAGGCAGCCTCGTACCGGTAGGCGAAGTGTAGGGCGACCCCCCACTAGATGGAGTGACGACTTGGTAAGACATGCAGGAAGTCGATGGATGCAGGTGGCTCAGGACCGCGCTTTGTGCATACCTTGGGGGAGGCCTATGTTCAGCAGTGGACTTGTGAAGCGCTGTAATGATGATGATGATGATAAGTAGAACACTGGACAGCGAATGTACTGTCCAGTGTTCTACTTATCATCATCATTGTAAAATTATTTGAACTTCTAATAATGTAAAAGTCCAAAATAAAGTGAACAGTAAAACAGACCGGCCGAATCTCAACGTTGACGCGACTATTGGGGCCTGTGCTATTGTGTCTGTGAACAATAGACGTCGTGAACAAACGGTCAGCCTTCACCACGCAGGCAGCGGCCAGTATGTCGCTGTTGCGCGACTCGTTTCTGTAGGCGCGTTGCGTGAGTGTGGTGTGGTGTGGTGGTGTGATGGTGTGATGTAGTTACCTCCGACCGGTGCGGCGAAGCAGGAGGCGACGCCCACCACGCAGGCGGCGGCCAGCATGTCGCTGGTGCGCGACTCGTTTCTGTAGGCGCGTTGCGTGAGTGTGGTGTGGTGTGGTGGTGTGGTGGTGTGATGGTGTGATGTAGTTACCTCCGACCGGTGCGGCGAAGCAGGAGGCGACGCCCACCGCGCAGGCGGCGGCCAGCATGTCGCTGGTGCGCGACTCGTTTCTGTAGGCGCGTTGCGTGAGTGTGGTGTGGTGTGGTGGTGTGGTGGTGTGATGGTGTGATGTAGTTACCTCCGACCGGTGCGGCGAAGCAGGAGGCGACGCCCACCGCGCAGGCGACGGCCAGCATGTCGCTGGTGCGCGACTCGTTGCTGTAGGCGCGTTGCGTGAGTGTGGTGTGGTGTGGTGGTGTGATAGTGTGATGTAGTTACCTCCGACCGGTGCGGCGAAGCAGGAGGCGACGCCCACCGCGCAGGCGGCAGCCAGCATGTCGCTGGTGCGCGACTCGTTGCTGTAGGCGCGCTGCAGACGCGACACGCAGCGGGACAGCAGCGCACCCACCATCGACGCGATGTGCACCGATGGACCCTGCCCCCCGAAATGACCAAATTTTAATGTCTTTAGGCATGAAGTTTGCCAAGTAATCCTGGCCGAAGTGAATTAATGTCTGCCTATGAGTGCGTGTGGGTATTTACCACCTAATTATCTATTCCTGGCGCAAAATATCAGTATTTGCACTGTTGTGTTCCAGTTTGTAGAGTATAGAAAGCCGGTATATTACAGACCATAGCGATGGAGTGATTAGACTAAAATCAAAATACACTAATGTGCGTGAAATGTGCATGTGTGAGAGACAAATAGTGCTGTACCATGCACTGCCTGCCCCATATCCAATTATCGATACCGATTGCAGTATATTCGTGGTTTTTATTTAACGCAGATGATAAAAGTGAATATTTTTATCCGATTAGGAGGAATCCAACAGGATGGTTAAGATTTCAAGAGACTGTGACACGTATGTATCATCTGTTATCTCAGATCTTCTAAACTAATTATCGTATTTTGACAAATCAGATATCTTTAGAAGCATTGTACTCTTTCGCGGGCTTTAGGCCGGGGACATAAAAGTGAAATAAAATAAATATTAAAATATCGTGTTTGATATCCTGAAGAAGCTTTAATTCGGAATGTTCTCGATATTAAATAATACTCGAAAGGAAAAGTGTACTAAAAGGATATTAAACAAGACTACCATATAAATCATTTAGAACATTGTCAAACATATTCAGACCTTACCTATTCCTAATTAAAATAAAAATGAGTTTATGTAGCCGTAATGACATCTTTATTTTGAAATTGATGTCCTGAAAGGTAGTTAAGGTTTAATTTTGATATTTTTTTCATTATGTATTAGGGAATAAAAATGAACAAAAAAACTTTGTTAAATTTATATCTTCCTTCAAAGAGAAATAATTTATTAAAAAATGTTGTGAGCTCTTCTTAAAGATATATTGCAAATTTACTACATATGTACTTAATTATAATAATAAAATTAGATCATATCGATAACATTTTATCGATATGCCCCTAACAGTGTCAATCTCTAAAAACGTGAGGTTAGAATAAGAAGGATTTCACGTATTTCTACGCGCGTTTTTGCATTGCCAATCTATTCTAACGTCAATGTATAATAAGTCTATGTTACAGACAGTGAGGCACTATATTTTAGTCCTCAGAGTTTTGTCCGTTTGAAGTTGGCTGCACAAAGTGCAGGCACGCTCGCACAGAGATTTTTAGTTCAAACATATTTAATTTGAACGTACAACGAATTTAAGGGCGAATGTATTATATATATATATATATATATATATATATATATATATATATATATATATATATATATATATATATATATATATTAATGTATTTTTATCTCTTGCTCCATCCTTCAAACGAACAAAGCGCTGCAACCTGCTGATTAATTGGACGAGGCTCTAGCAAATAACTGATAAAAGAACGCTGAACCCATTGTACAGACTTGTGTGTAGGTGAGGGGGGTGGGTAACAACATTATACTGTGCAATTCGATATAGTATTCAATATTTGCGTGTGGTAAGTGTATAAAGTAAACGAAAAAATGTATTTAAATTGACTTCAAGTAATAAAACTATTTTCAGAGCATGTTACAATTGTTGACACATTTTTTTTAAAGAGGAGAGTAAGTGACTATTTGTTTTTGTAATGATATTGCCACTCTAAAAGATAATTTTACGTTTTGTTGCCACAATAAATAAATTCATAGTAACCTTTTAAAATACTTTTGAACTGGAGAAGCTGAGGGGTTAGGCGATACCATTGGTACCACATAAATTGCTAGTTGCCGTTTCATCTGCCGATTTTCTACAGGTTCAGTGGTAAAGGAAACGAAACGAATGTTGCTGAGTTTCGTATGGTGAGTGTAGAGAACCGTGACATTACTTAGTAATAAATGCATCTGCATTTTGATCTTTAACTGAGGATAGATGTAGATGTCTGTCTATAGGCCACAAAATCCACTTGCCATCAGGTGGACTGTGACTAAAAATTCAGTAATGCAACCTGTTTAGAGTAATTTTGATTATAAACTAATTACAAGTAGATTCTAAAGTGTCATTCATAGTTCACTTAGTTACTCACCTCTTTACCCAGAGGGAGACCAGAGCCCAGGGTTGCGGTGAGTCCAATAACTTTGGATATAAGAGCTCTGAACGTCAGGTACTCCTTCAAGTGTACACCACGGAGAATCGTCTTCATTTCCGGTATGCCGGACCCTGAAAATGGTAACTTGTGACTATAGTTACTTACTTAAACCTCATCACATTCACAATGAACAGTCGTCACCCGATGAACTTATACTATGTAATTTACGAGCTTGAACATCCAATACTCGGATGATGGCGTAAGGAGAAGTAGATAGATTTATTAAAACAAAAAATTCTCTTGAGTGGCGGCCACGTACAGGCGGAGTGATAGAGCGACGATCTGCTATAACATCTCTATATATAAAAATAATTGAAGTCCGTTAGGCTCGCTAAAACTCAAAAACGACTCGACCGATTTTGATGAAATTTTTTGTGTTTATTTGAATGGGTCCTTAGATGGTTTATATTACGGTGGCCGTGGAAGGAAAAGGGAGATCTCCCGGAGAGCAAGTTGTTCTGCCCGGGGAGCGGCCAACGCTCCGTGTGATAGTTCGGAGCTATTCTATATATACTGTTTATGATTCTGAACTTTGACAGCGCGATTTAAGCTTCGATGTGTTTCGCTTGTGGTGCGACGACAGCGCCGCAACATTACATTTAGACCCGGCAGGTGGCGCTGTTTTCAAGATCCAGAAATCTGATTTAAGAAAAAAAACTAGCGATCCGGTAGTTTTTTTTAATAAATCTGAAGTGACCAACCAACTTACAATCCACCTGATGGCAAGTAGTGTAGTCCGTGGACACTTGCAACCGAAAGGCTACAGATGCGTTATCATCTCTGAGGGCTTACATGGAATGCCTTGGTTGGAATCCTTTATTTCGATCAACAATAGTCATAGATTGTTAGTAAAACAAACGTTAACTTAATGTTAGTAGAAAATAAAAGGTACTTATCCTACATTAGTAACTTTACCTACACCCAGCCTCATATAGCGAGACCCAGGTGGGGTTCTGCTGGTGCTGGTGTGTGCACCATTCCAAGTCCTCCAGAGAGGACTATCCAGCTTCACAGCCAATGTACTGAGAAGGGTGTTGGAGCTCCCCAATAGCCTGCTCATCATAGATGCAGCACGCTTGTGCATGATCGCGTGGAAGTTGTCCACATGAGCATCCGCAAAACTGACGCACTGCAGTGTCGAGACCTCCCCAAAATCACCCTCAGCACATTGTTGTACTGAACACGCAAATCACTGTAGGCTCGCTGCGTATAGTTAGTTCACAGACTGTACGTATGAGAGAATTGGCAATACGCCTTGAACAAAGTTAAGTTGATTTGAGTCGTACTACGTGCAAATCTACGAGCCAACATACTGCCCCGGACCGACAGCGCTCGGCGCTCTAGTTCAATGTCGCTGTCGTCGTCCAGGCGTTCAGTTACAATATGTCCGAGGTACCTAAACTCAGCCACTTGTCTCAGAGCAGTCCGACATAGCTGGATACGTGGTTCGAAGTCAAGTGGTCTGTAATCATACTGGCCCCATAACACCCTTCAGACTGGAACACACCAGTGAAAGCACTACTGTTTGGCATCAAAAGTAGGTAAGAGCATGGTACGTAACCAGACGGACTACATCAAGTAATAAGGGTAGTACTACCACTTACGTGCACGAAATCGACAGTTACAGGTGCCTCAGGACCACGTTTCGTGGCAACACTTGGAGACAGTTCAGTTGTGGACTTGTTGATGGCATCTAACGATTAGAATGAACCAATAAAAATTTTGAAAAGCAGATTCAACTCACCTATACTCTGTGCGGCGACAATATGAACAAATCCAGCGGCGAAAAGGATAAGGCAAACGGGCAGCGATACCCAAGCCACGTATTGACTGAACGTGGATGTAGCCAAGTCCCGGTACATCCACATTCGAGCTGTAATTATAAAGTGAAGAGTTTCAGCATGGAAACGATTGCCAAAAGGTTCATGTAAAAATTAGATTTGCAACGAATATTCGGCTATAGCTCGGTATTTGGAATATTCGGCTAGTTTTGTCTTATTCGGCCGGATTCCGAATAGTTAAGCAAGACGTTTTGTATTAGATTTAATGTTAACTTGCAAGCAGATAATCAGGTAGTGGTTGGCAAAGCGCCCACTGTAAATTTCATCTAGTATTAATTACGCTAGCAACCCAGGTTCGATCCCTGCCAGCACCAATGAAATTATTAAGTGCAATTTTAAATACTACTTTACCACGTGCTCGGCGGTAAAGGAAAACATCGTGAGGAAACTTCCATATCTGCGAAATAAGAACCAAAATTTTCGAACACATGTGAAGTTCGCCAACACGCTCTCAGAAGTGAGAGGAGGCCTGTGTGCTGTAACTTTTCCATGATAGCAAAATGTACATTTAAATTAATACGTAGTTTTAAGTACAACTACATTAAGTATTAAATATGCTAATATAAACATGAAATTAATACCTCTTCACGCACAGGAAAGCATGAAAACAAAGTTACAATAAATGTAATTGCTCGTATAAGGGAGCGTTGATAAATAGAGCGGGTTTGCTGGCGGGATGTTAACTGGAGAGCATACAGTAGCAGTTAGATGAGCAATAAATAACACTTCTTGAGAGTTTCTTCTTGTTTTATTTCTTGATTCCTTATTATTACATTGCCGGATTTGGAATAATTTACCACGAAAAACGCCCCTTTTTTATAAGCGGCTGTAACCAATCATAATTAAGAAAAAATCGCACACGGCATTAGTGAATCTATTGACCAATCAGAGCGCGGAGTAACCCTTTCTAAGAGAGATTCACAATTTCCTTAATAAACGTGGTAAAACATTCCTTACAATATTTATATTTATTCCTAACGATAGATACAACTTATCTCTACTATTCTAAACATAAATCATTCAATAAACCTTTATTTTACATTTATAAAAAATAAAAATAGTTTCGCGGTCGCCTCACGGTTTAGCTCCGGAGTAAGACTATATTTTTTGCCGAAGATACAAGTGGCGCCGCCAAGAGGTAGGAATGTACAACACTTTTTCAGGAATTATGCTTAAGAATCTATACAATATTTTTTCATGAAATTTAAATCTTTCTCATAATGAAATAACGTTATACAGCGATTAATTGACATATTAATGTTTCTTTTGAAGTACTTTAAAGGAAAAAGAATTATATTAATCACTTATATGTTAAATAGCTCTTAATAAAAGAAATCTTACTAGAAAATAAGCTTATCCTTGCGTCTAATGTTCTAATCAGACCTAAATAATATTAAATAGATTCATATGTATAAGTCACTTTAAGATAAAAATAGAAATGTTTAATTTACTTTCCTGTTTTTTCAGCACTAATCAGTCTTTACACTTAGCTTTATTTTACAAATAGGAAACAGTTAAGATTAATACCATCACCTAATTTTAAATCACTGATAAGGAATAATTATGATTAAATGCTAACACTTAGTTTTAATTCACTGATAATAAATAATTAATATTAAATGTTCAAATTCACTTTGTCGTCGCTAACATTCTCCCCCACGGTGCGTAGCACTGCATCCTCTGGAGGCGACGGCTCCGCTGGCACCAGCACGATGACACGTCGAGTTGGACGGCGAAGTATTCCGCCTGATGTCCGCACGTCCAGCACCCCGGTTCTTCCGTCTGGTCCGGGATAGGTTTTGACGATTTCACCGCGAGGCCATGAGTTTCGCGGTAATGTGGCGTCCACTATTAGCACGATGTCTCCTTCCCTTGGGTCTCTGGTTTCTTTCCCTTCGAGTTTCCTTGGCATCAGGAGAGGTA
Organism: Parnassius smintheus behrii; assembly: GCA_036936625.1. NCBI lineage: Eukaryota > Metazoa > Arthropoda > Insecta > Lepidoptera > Papilionidae > Parnassius > Parnassius smintheus. The sequence goes on along the minus strand of JAUPFT010000030.1, from coordinate 3,689,879 downwards.
AGTATTCTTTAATCCACCTTTTCCAGAAGTGGTCTGCGAGTCTCTGGGTGGTTCTCCAGCTTGCCTTTCCGATGAGCTCCGTGTCGCTGAACTCTCCCGGCGCCATAGCTCCGCATGATCTTCCCAGCAGAAAGTGGTTCGGTGTTAGGCTCTCCTCGTCTCCTGGATCCATGCTGATCGGGGTGAGAGGTCTCGAGTTGACGATGTGTTCAACCTCAGTCATTAGCGTATGGAGTACTTCCTCGGGCGGGCTCTTCTCGTTGAGGACTACTGCTAGCGCCGTCTTGACTGTTCGTACGAGCCGCTCCCAGGCGCCTCCCATGTTCGGAGCTCCCGGTGGGATGAACTTCCACTGGATGCCCTTTTCCTGTGCGGCCTCCTCTAATTCCCTTTTTGCTCCGACGAAATTAGTTCCGTTGTCGCTATATATGGTTTTCGGAGTTCCTCTTCTGGCTGCCATTCGTCGGAGTGCCATGATCATTGAGCTGGCGCTGAGAGAAGGTACCAGTTCTAAATGTACTGCTCTAGTTGTGAGGCAGGTAAATAAGGCTCCCCAGCGCTTCTCGTTTCTTCTTCCGATGGTGACTTGCATCGGCCCGAAGTAGTCTACGGCTGTGCAGGAGAACGGAAATTGATAATGCTGCAATCTTTCACTCGGCAGATCTCCCGTTGGTGGTACTTCTGGTGAACTCTTCTTTGTCTTGCACCATTGACAGCTGTGTGCGACCGCTTTTAGAGTTGCTCTTAAACCCAAGATCCAGAACCTTTGACGAATTTCGTTCATTACTGTAGCGGTGTTTCCGTGAAGGAATTTCCTGTGATAGTGTTGTATTATTAGACGAGTTATTTTTTGTTTTCCGTCTAAAATGATAGGATTCATTATTCTTCCGTTTCGGTCGTGAAATTTCATTGTTCTGCTCCTTAATTTAATTATTCCGTCGTCTCCAATGTAGACGTCGATTTTCTTAAGTCGACTCGAATTTTCTAATGGCTTTTCTGACTTCAGTTTTCTTATGTCTGATGCAAAACTATCGCTCTGGCTTATTTTTATTAATATCTCTTCGGCCTTTTTTAGGTGTTCTGCTTCTATGGGTGAGTATAGGCGCTTATTTTTACTTCCGCTGGTCGACGGGATTGAGGTTTGTGCTTCTTTCTTCTGGATTTTTTGTGGTTTCCAAGACTCATCCTTCTGGCGTGCGGCGGTGGTGGTCGCTTTACGGCTCTTCTTTAGTAGGTGTGTAAAGGCGATCACTCTGGCTGTAGTGCGCAGCAGTCGCTCCCAGCTCGAGAACCTTTCTAGGTTTAATAGGGTGTCTTCTGCTGCCATCGTTGCCAATACCTTTTGCTTGCTTTTTTCTTCTGGCATAACAATTTCTGGCTTGAAGTCGTGAAATGGCCATTCTTCTTCTGGTCGACGGAGAAATGACGGGCCTTTGAACCATCTGGCGTTGTGGTCGAATTCGGTTGGGGTCCCCCTCGTGGCGTCGTCCGCTGGATTCTCCTTGGTTGGCACCCATCTCCAGTCTTCTGGCTTGGACCTTTCTTCGATCTCGGCGAGTCGGTTGGCCACAAATGTTTTGAACTTCCTTGGTTCTGACTTTATCCATTGCAGCACTGTGCTGGAGTCGGTCCAGTAAACCTTTCTCGTTATGTCGAGCTGTGATTCCTCTTCGATTGTGGCGGCTAGTCTGCTTCCGAGTAAAGCCGCTTGTAGCTCCAGCCTCGGAATTGACACAGGTTTCGTTGGCGTTACCCTTGCTTTGCCGGCGATCATGGAGACATGGACCTTTCCTCCGGGCTCGACTATTCTCCAGTAGACTACTGCTGCATATGCTTCTTCACTCGCATCGGAGAATGTGTGTAGCTGTCCTTTTCTGCCTTTGGGTGAGACGCACCTCGGGATCTTCAGCCTCGTTAATGTTGACACTTCTTCCAGGTATTTCATCCAGACTTCCTTTTAATGTTCGTTGATTGGTTCATCCCAGTCTATTTTCTTTCGCCAGATGTCTTGGATTAGTTTCTTTCCTTGTATTAGAACTGGTGTAGCAAAACCCATTGGATCGAAGGTGGACATTACTGCGCTTGTGACTTCTCTTTTTGTTGGAGTCCTTCTGCCATCTTGCAGGTCCTCCGGCGTGTTGCGTAGCCCGACGTTGAAGGCTAATGTATCTTCTTTCACCAGCCATCTTAGTCCCAGAGTCTTCTCTTCCTTGGTCAGATGTAAGGAGTTTTCTTTGTTTGCGTCTTCTACCTCTGATATTACCCCCGAGTTGTTGCTGGCCCATCCCTTCAGATGAAAGTTTGCTCTTGCTTGAATGTCTTTCACTTCTTTGGATATTTTCTTTGCTTCGGTTGTAGATGCGAAGCTCTGCAGATAGTCGTCCATGTAGTGGTTTCTCTTAATTGCTTTCACTGCTTCAGGATGAGTGTTCTTAAATTCCTCTGCGTTCTTGTCCATTACGTATATGGCTGTTGCAGGTGATGACGCTGCCCCGAAGATGATTGAAGACATTCTATACTCTTCAGGCTTGCCGGTTCTTCGGTTTCCGCGCCACAGGAACCTGAGACTGTCTCGGTCGTCTTCTCTGACTTTTACTCGAAGAAACATGTCTTGTATGTCTGCCATAACGGCTACTGGTCCCTCTCTGAAACGCAGCAGTACTCCGAATAATGATTGTAGCAGGTCCGGGCCCGAGAGCAAGGCGTCGTTGAGGCTCTTTCCTTCATATTTGGCAGCTGCGTCGAACACTATTCTTAGCTTCTTCTTGACTGGGTGTACAACAGCGAAGTGGGGTAGGTAGAATGTCCTTCCTTTGTTAGAGGTTTCTGGAGCCTTCTCTGCGTATCCTTTTTCGATTAGACTCAGGATCTGCTCCTCGTAGTGCTTTCTTGCTTCTTGATCACGATCCAATTTTTTCTCGATGCTGACCAGGCGTCGAACAGCTTGATTGTAGTTGTTGGGCAGGTGTTCATCTTCTTTTTTCCACAGGAGTCCCGTTTCATATTGACCGCTTGGCAGTTTCTTGGTAGTTTTCTCGAGGGTTTCTAATGCTCTTCTGTCGCTGTCGTTAGATGGTGAACGATTTTGGATCCCTAGATACTCTAATTGGAAGTGTTCTCGGACGAGGTCTTCTATGTCTTCCTTGCCAGTGGTCGCTCTGCCATAATGAGTGAAGTGTACTGTGGCAGTTGTTCCTGTTTCACATCCGTGCAACACCCACCCTAAGTTCGTGAGGGAAGCTACAGGATCTGATGGTTTGCCCTTTTTCAGCTTTCTTGTCACTATCAGTCCCCAATTGTCTTGGCCTATCAGTAGCTTGGGCCTCTCGGAGACGTAGAGGAGTTGATTTTCAATTGCCTTCAGGTGCTCACAGTTTCTCACGGTGTCCTTGTTTATGCATTGTTCAGACAGCTTCAGGTCGTCGATGGTTCGTGCTACGATAGTTCTCTTTTCTTTTCTATGAGCCCCTTTTATTTTGAACTCGATCTTCTGTGAACTATCTTTTCTTAACACCTTTCCGCCAACGGTTTCGATCGTGAGTTTTTCTTTCTTTCCTTCGACTCCGATTTTCTCAGCAATTGATGCGTCTAAGAGTGTGACCGTTGACCCTTCGTCTAGTAGTGCTAATACGCGAACTTGTCCTTTTGGGCCATAGAGGTTCACGGGGATCATCTTTAGGTAGGCCTTTTCTTCTCCTTTGGCGTTATGGATTGAGGCGACCTTTTCTTCTGAGATGCTATTGGTGTCTTTTGCTTCTTTTTCTATCGACGCCGGTGGTTTGTCAGAATGTAAGATGGTATGATGCCATCTTTTACACAGCTTGCAGACTGGTGCTTTACAGTTGATTCTTGAGTGTCTGAATCGAAGGCACTTAAAGCATATCTTTGCCTTCTTGGTCATATCCCATTTTCCATTCAGGTTGGCTTCTTTGAACCTTTTACATTCTAATGCGAAGTGTTCTTCCCCACAGAACGGACACGACTTCTTATATTTCTCTTTTGACGCTTCTTGAACCAAATGAACGGGTTTTCTTATTCCTCTTCTTTGTTCTGAGGGCGCTTCGGGCGGGGCGAAGTCTCCGCACATGTCGGCTTCTGTTTCTAGGAACGCTTCGATAAGTAATAGCTCCTGAATTTCCTCGTCTCTTCTGCTTCTGTGGTAGGCGAACCAACGGAACTTCATTGACGTCGGCATCTTGTCTACTATAACTCTTAGCGTTTCAGGTGAACTGAGATACTGTGGTTTCTTCAGGGCTTTGATTGTTTCGACTGCGTCCTTTACTTTGCTTGCAAATATGCATATGTCGCTCGGGTTTTCGCCGACTCTTGGGAGGTTCTTCATTTTTTTCTAGTTCTGCTAATGCTAGTGCTCCAGGTCTTCCGAATCTTGCTTCTAGTCCCTTGATCACTTCGCGTGGGTCTTCGGCGGTGAATAGCAGGCTTTGGACGGCTTCTCTAGCTTTTCCTTGGATCGCTATTCTAAGGCGCGCTAGGTTTTGATTGCTACTGAAAGAAGCAGCCGTATCCTCGTATGATCTTTTGAAGGCTAACCATTCTTCGCAGGCCCCGTTGAAGTGAGGTAGTTCTAGGTGCTTCGGTGAAACGGTGTCACGTGATTTTTCTGATAGCTTTAGTATGACTGAAGCTAGTTCCTGGATGTCACTTTTCTTTTCTTCTGCCTCTATTGGTTTGTGGTTCTTATTAGGCATGTCTCCGGTCTGGATGAACCAGCGTTCGACTTCTCTAGTTCGCTCGAACAGCTCTTCTCCGGCACCATCTTCATCTTCTGATTCCGCGGTGAGAAGTTCTAATTCCGCTTGAGCAACTTTTGACCGCGCTTCTGCCAATTCTAGTTCCCTTAATGCCATTGTCATCTTTGCTTGCGCTTCTGCTCTCTTCCTATGCGACGAGCGAACGGAAAGCGTGTCTGGATCGCGGGTCGTCTTCTTAGGGTGAGGCTGTTGCAGAGTCTTCATTGCGACACTTCTTTCTTGAATCTGCGGCGTTGGATGACTTCCTTCTTGGTGAGGAACTGACGCTTCGACGGTGCGTGTCGGGGGGGTGGTATGGGTTACGTCCCCCGGTGTTGATTCTTTTCCGGCAATGTTTTTGTTAAGAAGTACGGGTTGTCTGTGTACGCTGCTGGGCGATGCTCTTGTAAGCGTCGATCGATCTGAAGTTGACGTGTTGGTAGCCGTCGTGTTTGTAGAATCACTCGGCGTATTCATGCTCCAATCCGTCGTACTGGTACCCGTAGTGGCGTTGCTTTCACTCGTAGTCTTCGACTGCACTGATTTTGATCTTGTATTTGAAGGCATCTTCCTAGTTTTCCTTAAACCCGATCCGGCTTCTCGAAGGACCAATGTAATTGCTCGTATAAGGGAGCGTTGATAAATAGAGCGGGTTTGCTGGCGGGATGTTAACTGGAGAGCATACAGTAGCAGTTAGATGAGCAATAAATAACACTTCTTGAGAGTTTCTTCTTGTTTTATTTCTTGATTCCTTATTATTACATTGCCGGATTTGGAATAATTTACCACGAAAAACGCCCCTTTTTTATAAGCGGCTGTAACCAATCATAATTAAGAAAAAATCGCACACGGCATTAGTGAATCTATTGACCAATCAGAGCGCGGAGTAACCCTTTCTAAGAGAGATTCACAATTTCCTTAATAAACGTGGTAAAACATTCCTTACAATATTTATATTTATTCCTAACGATAGATACAACTTATCTCTACTATTCTAAACATAAATCATTCAATAAACCTTTATTTTACATTTATAAAAAATAAAAATAGTTTCGCGGTCGCCTCACGGTTTAGCTCCGGAGTAAGACTATATTTTTTGCCGAAGATACAAGTGGCGCCGCCAAGAGGTAGGAATGTACAACACTTTTTCAGGAATTATGCTTAAGAATCTATACAATATTTTTTCATGAAATTTAAATCTTTCTCATAATGAAATAACGTTATACAGCGATTAATTGACATATTAATGTTTCTTTTGAAGTACTTTAAAGGAAAAAGAATTATATTAATCACTTATATGTTAAATAGCTCTTAATAAAAGAAATCTTACTAGAAAATAAGCTTATCCTTGCGTCTAATGTTCTAATCAGACCTAAATAATATTAAATAGATTCATATGTATAAGTCACTTTAAGATAAAAATAGAAATGTTTAATTTACTTTCCTGTTTTTTCAGCACTAATCAGTCTTTACACTTAGCTTTATTTTACAAATAGGAAACAGTTAAGATTAATACCATCACCTAATTTTAAATCACTGATAAGGAATAATTATGATTAAATGCTAACACTTAGTTTTAATTCACTGATAATAAATAATTAATATTAAATGTTCGAATTCACTTTGTCGTCGCTAACAATAAGGTTAATGCAAGACAATTAAGTGAATGATTTCTTAAATTTACGCAAACACTATACATTGAATAAAACTATATATATATATATATATATATATATATATATATATATATATATATATATATATATACGGATTTATCGCGTTTAATAAACTTTTTTTACTTATTTTTTAATTCCCAACGTTTCGGCTGCTTTACAGCAATTTACGCAGAACGAGCTTACAGTATCTTGATGTCTTGCAGTGGTATGCTTGGGTTTGGATATAATTTTGGAGGCCTACCACTGCAAGACTTCAAGATACTGTAAGCTTGTTCTGCGTAGATCGGACCAAAACAAAATATTGGAAAACTGAAGGTAGCCGAGTTAACTATGACATTGGACCTAGGACATATGACCGTCATACTACATCTAAGTCCCCCCTCCCCCCTGTAATCATGGCATGGTAAAGCACCGGAAACTTCGGGAATTATAAATATAAGTTAAAATAAGTTAATTAAACCCGGATAAAATCCGTATATTATATAGTTTTTATACAATTAAGTGAATTCCGTGTAGTGTAAAAGTTAGTAAAAATCGTGGATGCTCTCAAAGGTTGCATCACATCACTAGGAATGAGGTGAAATATTTTACAGCTTTCAGAGGGGGAAGTTAATTTGTTCGAAAAAATTAAAGGTTAATGTTTCTTTCCGAAATAGAAGTTATATTTCATATGAATTGCTTAGAGATTAAGAATATCAACTCACCATTATTACAGACCGCGATGCCTCTGTCCATGGCGAAGTTGAGCACTGCCATTATGATCCCGAGCAGCGCCAGGAAGATCCAGTCCTCTCCCAGCCGCGCGAACGTGTGCCACCATACGTAACCTGTAGCACACTTCATATCATTGCCTACTTTACCACTTGGAATACACAAGGTATTTTTACTGAGCAGGGTGATAACGATCCTTTCACCTGAAGTACACACCTACATTTTGCACATCTACTTCATATTTTTATCTCTACTTTACCCAAAGGTTGCCTGGTAGGTAATGCCTCAGGCATTAAGTCCGCTTATACATCATATTGTATAATGTTAAGTAAATATATTCAGTAAAGAAAAATTTACAGACCATAGGTATAAACCCCTACAGCTGGCCTCATACCTCTTATTTCGCACATATGGTAGGTACGTGGTAGAGCCACGCTGCAGTAATTTTATTATTGTAGCACGAAGGAGTTGGTTCGACCGGGATCAGACCACACTCTCCTAAAATACCACAGCTTAAAATAACAGCTAATTGCTGCTGTGAATTGTATGGCGATTGTAGAGATTCGGAAACTCTTTTAACTGAAAACGAGGCGTTCCCCCTTAGTCTTCAGGGGTGACAAGTGACAACGCATAATATGCATTTCGATTCTTAATTGAAGATAAATAAAGATGTCTATAGGCCACAACATCCATTAGGTGGATTATGTGCTCGTTTGTCAACCTTATTCTATAAAAAGAAGGTTTCCTCACGATGTTTTCTTACACCGCCGAGCTCGTGGTATGGTAAATCAGTAATTGACATTTTCATTGGTTCCGAATCCAGGGATCGAACTCGAGTTGCTCGCGTACTGTGAAATTTACAAAGGCCAGATATTTTGGAAAGATTAACCTACGTTTTCAAATAGAATAAGGGTGACAAACGATCACACAGTTCACTCTTGATGGTAAGTGTGACCGTAGGCACCTAGATTTATCCTCGACTAAAAATTAAAATGTAGATGCGTTGCCACACTTGCGGGCTAAGATAGGATGCTTCCTTACCAGTAAAGGAGGTCCTCAGTTCTCTACACTTACTACTTATACGAAAGCACAACAGCATTAAGCTGCTATTTAAGGCGAAACGTCCTCGTGCTACAATAGTAACTGTATAACTGCAGCTTGGCTCTATCATGTAGACACGTGTTTGTATTGTTTTGAAATGTAACAAGGATTTAGATCGAAAATGAACCAATAAACTTGGCAAAATGTCGTTGTGCTGATCTTATATAACAAAATTTATCATTGAACAAACTTTATTAATTTAGTGGCTACACAGATGTTGTATCAATTGAAATATAGACGTATTTCTCCGAGCTATATGATACGACGAGGTGGCCGAGTGGTTAAGGCGTTGGACTGCTAATCCAATGTGCTCTGCACGCGTGGGTTCGAATCCCATCCTCGTCGAAACATTTTGTATAATTTTTTGTGTTTTTCTTTTATAAAATAAGGTAGACAAACTAGCACACAGTCCACCTGATGGTACTCGTAAGTGTCTGATGTGGCCCATAGAATAGACATCTACATTTATACTCAATTAATAATCAAAATGCAGATGCGTTGCGGTTGTCAGCCCTGAGGACTGGGATAGAATTCTTCGTTTCTAGTAAACACGCATCATACGAAACACAGCAGCATTAGGCTGCTATTTTAAGCTGGTATTCTGCGAGAGCGTGATTCTACCTCGGTTGAGCTGACCTATTCGTGCTACAATCATAATATAGCTGCAGCGTGGCTCTATCATGTAGACACGTGTTTGTATTGTTTTGAAATGTAACAAGGATTTAGATCGAAAATGAACCAATAAACTTGGCAAAATGTCGTTGTGCTGATCTTATGTAACAAAATTTTTCATTGAACAAACTTTATTAATTTAGTGGCTACACAGATGTTGTATCAATTGAAATATAGACGTATTTCTCCGAGCTATATGATACGACGAGGTGGCCGAGTGGTTAAGGCGTTGGACTGCTAATCCAATGTGCTCTGCACGCGTGGGTTCGAATCCCATCCTCGTCGAAACATTTTGTATAATTTTTTGTGCTTTTCTTTTATAAAATAAGGTAGACAAACTAGCACACAGTCCACCTGATGGTACTCGTAAGTGTCTGATGTGGCCCATAGAATAGACATCTACATTTATACTCAATTAATAATCAAAATGTAGATGCGTTGCGGTTGTCAGCCCTGAGGACTGGGATAAAATTCTTCGTTTCTAGTAAACACGCATCATACGAAACACAGCAGCATTAGGCTGCTATTTTAAACTGGTATTCTGCGAGAGCGTGATTCTACCTCGGTTGAGCCGACCTATTCGTGCTACAACCATAATATAGCTGCAGCGTGGCTTATAAAACTCGTGTATTCGTTTGTCACTCATATTCTATTAAAGAGGAGGGCGATACCTCCCCAGATTGACTTCAAGGCAGAAAAGACTTAGCCACCTAGGCCTCTTTTGTCTGGTGGCATTTATTGTTATCTTATAAAACTTTACAGGATATAGATGCAGGTGGCTCAGGACTGAACTTTGTGGCAACATATGAGGGAGGGTTATATTCAATAGTGGACTAGTAATGTGCCTTAGTAGTATTTCAGTTTCATATACTCAAAACGTGCACATTAAAATTCAAAGTCAATAACTTTTTATTTCATTTAGGCTTGTTTAAATCTCTTATGAACAGTGGCCGACCGAACGTCCATTTCTGGCCGACGCTGAAGCTTATAACCTTACAAAATTCAGTTCAAAATTGGTTGAAATAAATAATGTAGGTGATATTAGAAATTTTATATTAAGTTTATATTCACTGTATAATATAAGAAAGTAATTTTAATAATCTCTAGAAGTTGATCGAAGGGATGATAAAAATTGCTTCGCCACGTCCCTCATTAGTAACAGTATACTCGTATTGATTAGTATAGTTGTAGCACGAATGGGTCGGCTCGACCAGGGAAGGACCACGCTCTCACACAATACCAGCATAAAATAGCAGCTTAATACTGTGGTCCATAGAAGTCTACATTTATCTTCGATTAGGAATTAAAATGCAGATGCGTTGCCACCCCCGAGGACTAAGATGGAATGCCTAGTTTCCTGTAAAAACGATCTCCGGTACTCTACACTCAACATACGAATCACAGCTATGTTGAGCTGCTATGTTACGATGGTATTATGTGAGAGCGTGGTCCTTCCCCGGTCGAGCTGACCCATTCGTGTTACAACCATACTATAGCTGCAACGTGGCTCTACCACGTATCAAATGTCCTATGTTCAGCGGTGGGCTTATAATAGGCTGTAAAGCTGATGGTAAGCCTGATTTGGAACATCTTTTAAAACACATAACTATTCTTTATAATTATATTAATTTCATGTAAAATACCAACTCACCTAATACTTTAAACACTTTCCCCCTCGGTCTGTGCTTTCCTGTTGCTTCAAGTTCCTTCTGTCGAAGTTTGTCTTCTTTTAGTCTTCTTTTTCTAAGTCTTCTTAGTCGTCTAGCTTCTTCTCTTGCGGCTTCACTTAGGTCGCGCTGATAGCGACCATACATCTGTAAAAGAAATTGAAAAACTTAATAATTAATTATATGATAACTGTCGGTACGTCTGTTAGTGATCGTGTAATTTCAGAAAGAATTGACCGATTGGCCACTTGAGTACAAATATAAGAAATTAAAAAAAAAAACAATAAACCCGCAACGTCGTGAATTAAAAAATTAAAATTAAACGCAAATAAACCCGTTAAATTAGTTTCATTTAACAATAAAATTTGCACTGTATTTCGTTTGAAAAGATAGTTTCTAGAAAATACAAAAATATTAAACGAATTATATTTTGTTATGTGTAATTCACTTTATTGCTCCTAGATAAATATATTTTTGTGGTATGTTAAACATGACATCGTTTGATCATCCATTCGATTGATAATCCCAAAAAATTTGGCGGAACAAAGAAAAAAACAAAAACATTTGCCCGCGTAGTGGCGATGTAAAAATATCCTCTATCCACAGAAACCTCAATAATTATTATTTAGATTCCTGTGCCTCTATCCCATATCATCCCGTGGCCCGTAGGTGAGATTACATTTGTTTTTAATTTCCTTATAAGTAGTAGGTTTTAAATTTGATAAAATTTTAGCACACGCTATTCTTATTAGCTTGACCTGTATGTATGCATAAATGTATCGTAACTTCATAATTTACTTGTGACCCACTTCCAGACGTCTGAATAATCTGTAATTTCGCAGACGTATTAAGGAACCGATGACATTACAATAATTTCAAACCTATGACCTAGTATTCTCATTAAGATGACGACTGACATGAGCATTTGTTCCGTGAATATTTGCATCGAGATTTTGTTGAAAGCTATATATTATATGCTCATGATACTTTAATCTTCGCAACGAATATAGATATACATAGAGATAATTTTTTTATTGCATTTGAACAAAGTTATTACAATAACGGAAATTTATGAACTACAAACGGTGGTAATATCGCGAATATATGCCTTTATTATAAGATAGGGTGACAAACGAGCTCGCAGTCCACTTGATGGTGGGTGGTTGCTGTGGCCCATAGACATCGTCTAGACATCTACATCTATCCTCGATTACAAATCAAAATGCAGACGCGTTGTCACCCGTGAGAACTAAGATGGAATGCATTTTTTCCAGTAAAAAGGGTCTCGACTGTGTTCCAGCAGTAGTCAAAACACGCAGAGGTAGTTTGTGCAGGGTTCCTTTAATTCCATAATTGCTATGTAAAGGCTGCTCTCGACGGTGCTCGCGCAAGCTATTGATTTGTAATGTATTCAAAAGGTTTCGCCAAAAAAACGACACCCGTGTGAAGCATGCTCGACTCGCTTCACTAAGCAGTTCCGTTCGCTGTACTGACGTGCGGAATATTCGTCTTGTAACGTGCTCACATCGAGCAAATGCTCATGTCAGTCGCCAGCTATAGGATCATCACAGTTCATGAACAGTGTTGTTATTGTAGTTTTTTTTTTAACTCTTTAAATAGTTCTTTTTAATGATATATTTGACATTTGGAACTATTTGTAGACAAATTAAAATTAATTACATAATAAAGGTTAGAGTGTATGTGTTGAATAAATTAAACGAGTTAATAATTGTGATATTTAAGATGTAGGTATCATTGTCAGAGTTTCATTTTACATTGAATACCAGCGTTAAATAGGATCTTAATGCTGCTGTGTTTCGTATGGTGAGTGTAGAGAACCGAAGACCCTTTTTACTGGAAACGAGGCATTCCATCTTAGTCCATAGGGGTGACAACGCATCTGCATTTTGATTCTTAATCGGGGATAAAGTAGATGTCTATGAGCCACAGCATCCACCTACCATCAGGTGGACTGCATGCTCGTTTGTCAACTTATTCTATAAAAAACTTAGCAGTTGCAGATCTGTAATAATAATACCTAGAAAGAGTGACTAGCCTCCATACGATAGCATTTCAAAAATACAAAATAACGATTGTATTTATTTGTGTATTTTACTAAAGAGGTAGTTTGCAAATTAAAAATGTTTAATTAATAAAAGCCACATTGATATATGGGCCTATTGACAGAACAAAAAAATTATTACTTTGAATATTTATCTCTACACTAACGATCTGCCCCGGCTTCGCACGGGTGTTATCTGGATTTTACACTGGACGTTGTTGACCACGAAGGTTGTACGCATAGTTATGCCTACAACCTTCGAAGCAACGTGTGGACATTGGGTGCGTTTGGCAGAAAAAAGCGCTAGCAAGCGCTTGTAAGCAAAATGCGATGGTAAGCGGTAAGCGCTGTCAAATCGTAAGTAACTATTTTCCTCCAGGACACGATGTTAGTTTTAACCGGGGAACCCAACCTAATTTAATTATATGTTTGTAAAGTATTCATATTAAAAACTTACCAATCGTGAATTTTTAATAACATGTATATGTCTATTCATGTCATTATATTACTTAAAACTAATATTGCACAAAACAACTTATAAATTCTACTTCGAAACAAACAAATTAAATAAGCAAAATGGCGGATTGTGTCAGCGCTACTGAAGTTGCAATCGTGTCCTAGCTGAAAACTATTTTAGCGCTTGTAAGCGCTTGCTAGCGCTTTTTTCTGCCAAACGCACCCAATGTTTTACCGCAATTTGATGAACGGTATGGCAGCGCATAAAATACGAACACACAAATATTATTTTTTATATATTTGATATATAAAAAACAATTGCTGTACGTTAGTCTCTCTAAAACTCAGTTCTCTTCCTCGCACAACTTCCTTGTGGAATCGACTACCATCAGAGATTTTTCTGGACCGATACGACTTAGGGACCTTCAAGAAAATAGCCTACTCCTTTTTAAAAGGCCGGCAGCGCATCTGCAATCCCCCTGGTGTTGCAGTTGTTCATGGGCGCCGCTAATCACTTACCATCAGGTGAGCCGTATGCCCGTTTGCCCCCTTTCCTATTAAAAAAAAATCAAAAACGATTCGAAGGATTTTGATGAAAGTTGTTGTGTGCGTTTGAGTGGTTCTGTCGATAGTTTAGATTGGACCCGGTAGATGATGATGTTGTAAGAGATCCAGAAATCACCCGTGTGAATCCTGGGCGAATCCGTAGTTACACATAAAGTTATCATTAAATTTGAGACAGTAATACGCACTGACTTCGTGAGAACCCGATTTTTTTTATAATAGAATATGTGACTAGCGAGCACATAGTTCACCTAATGGTAAGTAAGAGGATACTGTGGCTCATAGACATCTACGTCTATTCTCGATTAAGAATCAAAATGCAGATGCGTTGAAACTCCTGAGGACTAAGATGAAATGTCTCATTTCCAGAAAATAAGGTAACCGGTTCTCTACACGCACCATACGAAACACAACAGCAACATTGAGGTGTTATTTTTTTTATTAGCATTTGTTGGCATATACAAAACGGATGTAGTCAACAGAAGTGTAACAATTATTTTTGGTAAATACATTTTTAATTAAGATTTTTGACTTCGATGCTTGTCCTTTAAGCCATGTCTTCAATTTTTCGGGACCTTCATTTTTATAAATCTTTTCTTCATAATATGCTAATGCGCCACATTGCAAATATTTGGGATATTTTGCCAAAAGCTCAACCCAGAGAATAGTCGGTGACGACAGTCACTCAAGTTCATAAGCCGTCTAAGAGATAAAAATAACTTCAGGTTTATATCGACATCCATGCACTTGATTTCTCTTCCAGTTTACATGTTCAGACACTTAATACACAAAATCCACTTCAAACAGTTATTTAAAAGATAAAACAGGAGAAACAATCCACCGGCGGTCAAAAAGTTCCCACCAAAACGGTTTTTTTCATATACAAAAATACTGGTCAACATAAGGTCTCTTTAATAACGGATGTAGTGTAGTTGTCATGCTAATGCAGAATTTCGTACAGTACCCACCGACTTTCTTTTACGACATAACTATATTCCATCAGTAGGAAAAAGATACTGAATAAAAAATACTAACAAAAAATAGTATATACATTCCGTAACAAAAGATATGCACACAAACAATAAATTAGTTAATTTACTCTGTGGACATACCACCATCCGTTTAGCTTTTTCGCCAACGTCTTCATAATCCATAATGAGCAACAGTAAACTAACTTAAAATAGCATTGGTATACCTTTCTTGGACATAAATGGACTCAATTAATTCTATACAGAACTTTCAATACAATTTAATATCCCTAGTCAATTCTAAAGTATGAACCACAACAAACGGCGGTTTGAGATCTGTATTGCTGCAATCCTGATGGAAAAGTTATAGGCTAATGAAGACAGTAACCAAAAGATTCCAAAAATAAAGCACGCCATCCTTGATCTGCTGTTTGTTCAAGCATCCGATAATCTCGCAATTGTTTGCCATTGATAACATGTAAAAGGCTATGTATTTATAGGCCAATGTTTGCCGACGGATTAATTAGATAAGAACAAAAGCTTAATCTCGGGAAATGTTGACAATAGAATTGACACAGATTTGCTAAGTTTTTAACGGGGAGCCTATATTGTGGTTGCAACACGAATGTATCGGCTCGACCGGGGAAGGACCACGCATTCACAGAATATGGAGAGTGAAGAGAACCGAAGATCCTTTTAACTGGAAATGAGGCATTCCGTATTAGTCCTCAGGGGCGACAACGCATCTGCATTTTTATTCTTAATAGAGGATAAATGTAGATGTCTATGGGCCACAGCATCTATTTACTATCAGGTGGACTGTGTGCTTCTTTGTCAATCTTATTCTATAAAAAAGGTGCGTTGGAAAATAAAAGCTAGCCCTTACCAGACTATACTAGGATGGATCCATAGACACGGATCCCAGTATCGACTTACCACAAGTCAAACAAAGTCACTAAGTGTGCGTTAGTTACCCTTACTTCTATAAAAAAAAAAAAACAAACAAATGTGTTATTCTATGACCTCGCTGACGCAGTGCAGTTTCTTTTCCAAGTATTCCCAGACGTCCGTAGTGAGGACCGCGCATCGGGTTACAGTCCTTCGAGTTAAAAATTATTATTAACGCAATTAAAACAGCAGAAGCGTGGGAGGCGACTATTTTTAGCGATGCTATTCCGCAATTAGAATTGTCATGACTATATTTTTTTTATAGGATAGGGTGACAAACGAGCACACAGTCCACCTGATGGTAAGTGTTTGCTGTGACCCATAGACATCTACATTTATCCTCGATTACGAATCAAAATACAGATGCGTTGTCACCCGTGAGGTCTAAGATGGAATGCCTCGTTTCCAGTAAAAAGGATTTCCGGTTCTCTACACTTACCATACGAAACACAGCAGCATTAAGCTACTATTTTACGCTGGTATTCTATGGGAGCGTGTTCCTTCCCCGGTGGAGCCGACCCATTCGTGCTACAACTATACTACTAATATAACTGCAGTATGGCTCTACCACGTATAAAATACCATATAGTTAGCAATTTTTCATCATCATATTAGCTTTTGCCATAGTTGCCAGGCTTGGCAGGTGAGGTGGCAACCACAGTTTTTTTAATTATATTAAGCTGTTAACAGGAAATTACTCCTGTACATCCCCTGTTAAACTCCCCTCCGTCGCTTCTTACATGATAATATGGAGGTATAGGAAATGCCGGTTCAATGAAGACTAGGGATGGGCGGGTGAAAAAAGTTTATACCGATATATATCGTATCGATATTTTTAATGAGTATCGATATAATAAATCGCGTGACAAATATCGATATATCATCATGTATTGCATGGTGTAGCAGGATAAGACCCAAAATTTTATTACTCGACGGTTGGACGACGAAAAACACGACAACTGTTGTAGCTGCTATGGTTTCTTAATGATTTGTCGTTTAATACAACATTTTAAAACATGTCGAAATTAATACTGCGCCTTCGTAGATCTAGAAAAGGCCTATGATAGAGTGGTGAGGAATGAATTGTGGTCAGCACTGTCCGTGTACGGTGTGAGCAGTGTCCTCATACGAGCATTGCAATCTCTTTATAGGGATTCTAGTGCTTGTGTAAGGATAAACGGGGCATACACTGAATGGTTTAATATCGAAAAAGGTGTTAGACAGGGATGTGTAGCGTCACCGTGGCTGTTTAATCTGTTCATGGACAATTGTTTGACAGATTTAAAAGAGAATGAAAGTGGGTTGAGAATGAATGAGTTACTCGTCAAATGTCTTCTCTATGCTGATGACCAAGTATTACTTGCGTCTTCGGCCGAGGAGGTGCAGGAGATGGTAACTGCTATGAGTGGAGCTTTTGTTAGAAAGGGAATGAAGATGAATGTAAGGAAAACGAAAGTGATGGTGTTTGAAAAAGATGAGGCAGTGACAGACTGCAATATCGTGATTGAAGATGAACAAATTGAACAGGTGAAAGAGTTTGTGTATCTGGGTTCAAAGTTTACAAGAGATGGAAAGTGTGAGAGTGATATCGAAAGAAGAGTGAATGCAGGAAACATGGTGAATGGAGCTTTGCACTCCTTTATGAACAGTCGGATGGTGTCTAACAAGGCTCTTTTGGCTGTGCATGAGGGGGTGTTGGTTCCGACCCTCATGTACGGAAGTGAAAGTTGGGTATGGCAGAAGAAACATGAAAGTAGAATAAATGCAGTTGAGATGAGAGCATTAAGAAGTATGATAGGAGTTAAACTGAGTGACAGGGTAAGAAATAGTGAGATAAGGAAACGTTGTGGCTTGAAAGAAGATGTAGTGACAAAAATTGAGAAAGGTATGCTGAGATGGTTTGGCTACATCGAGAGAATGAATGAAGAACGATTGACGAAAAAAGTGTATAAGGCGAGTGTGAATGGAAGTGCTGGAAGGGGTAGACCTAGGCGGACTTTTCTAGACCAAATTAGGGACGTCTTGAAAAAAGGCCAGGTTAAGAGTACCCTAAACCGTAGAGCATGTATGAAGGGAATAATGAAAGTGGACGAAGCGAAACAAGTATGTAAGGATCGTAGCAAGTGGAAAGAAGTGGTCTCTGCCTACCCCTACGGGAAAGAGGCGTGATTATATGTATGTAAATTAATACGAATTCGATACCCTAAGTAAATATCGAATATCGATATATCGGGATTAAAAATATCGACGATATGTATAGATATATTTTTGAGAACATACCGATATTTCGATATTGTTTACCCAAGCCTTATAATGCAGACTTAATTCTACTTGATAATAGAATTTCTGGTGTTCACTGGTCGCCTCCTTCATGAGATTTTATCGCAGGCGATATGCAATTAACAAGACGTCATTTTTATTAAAATACTGCTGTCTGTTTGATTTTAATAAAGGACTAATACTTGTAGATGTTTATATTTACTCCGTGCAGTTTAAACCGTGTGGTTGCGGTATAAGAACATGCACTACCCCATATCAATGTGTGTGTGTTCCTTAAGAGGCGACAGAGGGAATCAAATCAGGGGTTGCCACCCGTACGTAGTATCGTACTATATATCAGTTAATTGTACTACATATTTTAGAAAAATAATATAGTATGAAAAATACTATATTTTTATCCCTAATTCAACTGTCGCACTTTTTTATATTTAATGTTATTAGAAGTCTGGAACAGGTAAGTTTTACGGAAACAATTTTTCCGTCATTAATATAAAATTTAAAGAAGAAAGAAATAGAGTATGTATTAAGAAATTTAATTAAAAATTAATTGCTAATTTATTTTAATATGAATCTAAATTGCTCAGACTTCTATAATTATTTTAAAGGTATTAGATATCTACCGCCAAAGCAAAGAGCCATCACAAATATAGGTATATGGAAAAATATATTAAGTTTAAAAATAAATGTGTATTGAAATAATACTCGTTTTTACGGAATTTATCGCGTATAATATACGCGATAAATTCCGTAAAAACGAGTATTATTTCAATGTGTAGTGTTCGCGTAAATATAAGAAATCATTAAATAAATGTGTACTTTTTTCTCCTGAATTTCTCAAAAGCACTATATTTTTGGATCTTTTATGGGAAATTTACTAATATTTGTTTAAAAAAAGTGGCATCCCTAGCAGCGGCGTCTTCCTAATAAGACGAAAAAAAACTGAGGCTTTTAAAACCGCTTGCTAAGCAACTGACCACTGACAACTAAGGCCAATCCCAAAAGCCCAGGGGGGATCCCTGTAAGATAATCTATGGGGGGTGCCTATATTCAGTGGTCTTTAGTAAGTTGTTACGGTATCGGTAACGGTTTACATTTATTGCTGCGTTTTTTATAGAACCCATCACTATTCACACGATAGTAAGTGGATGCTGTGGCTATGTAAAACCTTAGAATCAAAATGCAGATGCGTCGTAAACCCTGAGGACATGGATAGAATGCCGCGTTACCAATAAAGCCCGTCCCACACTTCGTACGGAATTCCCTTTCCAAATTCTGAAACGGAACGAACATGTCGGTCACACACATACGGAATCCCGTTTTGCCCGCATAATTTCGTACGGAAAACTACCGTAGGTGTGTGACGGGTCCTTGATTTTCGGAAATCCGAAACGGAATTCCGATGTATGTGACGGGCCTATGTAAAACAGAGTCAGAGAGTCACAGAGAGTGAAAGAGCCATGCTGCAGGTATATTATGGTAGTACTGATCGTATGGATACGAACGGATCGGCTCAACCGGGGAAGGAGGCTCTCTCACAGAATAACAGCGTAAAATTGCAGCTCAGTGCCGCTATTTTTTAAGTGTAAAGAACCGGGGACGTTTTTACTGGAAACGGGGAATTCCATCTACGTCCTCATGTATGAGAAAGTAGAAGTCTATGAGTGACAGTATACACTCGTTTGTCACTTATTCTATATAAAAAAATACAATTGGCAAAAAAACGAGTTGCATTGACCGTGGCTTGCACATTTACGTCGTCATTGTACGTCGCTGGAATAGAATTTATCGTAACCACGTGACGGTAGTGAGGTCACCGCATGGAGCCTTGCGGTGAAAACGATGATAGGATTAATGCAGAATTTAGATATCGCTATCACGCGCCTGTGTGTTTGTCTGACCTTCTCCGTGTGCTAACAAGCTTCGGATTGGCGAAATTTTGACTGTTTGACTTTAGCAAATGTGAAGACTACCTACTATTTGGTAATGTTGCCGAATTGAGGACGCCTGATAAAATAGAATATTTATAAACAATATTTACACGCAGCGTGTTACCATATAGTGGCAGTGCAAGAATATCCACTAGCTCATATCGCCCCGTGGGTGTCGTAAGAGCCGGCAGGGGGACACAGATCGGGAGATAGGCAGCGTCTTTCAAAAAGTAAAGTAAAGTTACAGCCTATATACGTCCCACTGCTGGTGAAACCCTCTCAGAAATGAGGGGAGGCCTGTGCGGCCTCCCCTCATTTCTGAGAGGGTTTTAGGGCAAGGAAATGTCCACCGCGCTGCCCCAATGCGTGTTGGCGAACTCCACGTGTCTTCGAAATACTTCTCCCTTCTTATTCCTCAGACACGCAGGTTTCCTCACAATGTTTTCCTTCACCGCCGAGCACGTGGTAAATCAGCACTTAAAATTGCAATTAACAATTTCATTGGTGCCGGCGGGGATCGAACGCGGGTTACTCGCGTTCTGTTATATTT
Organism: Parnassius smintheus behrii; assembly: GCA_036936625.1. NCBI lineage: Eukaryota > Metazoa > Arthropoda > Insecta > Lepidoptera > Papilionidae > Parnassius > Parnassius smintheus. The sequence continues at coordinate 3,669,545 of JAUPFT010000030.1, read as the reverse complement.
ACAGCGTGCGTTAACCATCCGAGCTGCCACGGCTGGACGCCTACGGCGTCTTTCTACTAGCAATAAAAATAAAAAACTGCAGTTGCCAATCCGCTTAGGGAGAGTGGCAACTGTGGCAAATATCCTCTCTATAACGCAATCTATGGGGAGGCCTATGTTCAGGAGTCTACTTTAATAGACCATAACGGCAACGGTATTTATACGTGGTAGAGACACGCTGCAGCTGTATTGTGGTTGTAGCACGAATAGGTCGGCTCGACCGGGGAAGAACCACGCTCTCACAGAATACCGGCGTCAAATAGAAATTTAATTCTGCTATGTTTCGTATTGTTAGTGTATTAGTGTAGCGAACCAGAGACCCTTTTTTTGCGCCCGAAGCAAATATGGGCAACACTCCGGAAAGCGGGGGAGGGAGGTGGGGAGTGCTTACAGCATACCACGCAGCCGGCTGCGTGGTTATGTGGAGACTTTTACCCACTAAACCCCACCTTTTAGGGACTGGCTTAACGGTCTAACTAGAGATCTCTAAGCCGTATCGAACGCGACCCTCCTTGGCAGAAAGGAGGGCGCAAGCGGCGAAAAGCCGCTTAGAAGAGTGCCTAACTAAGGCAGATTAAGGGATGTGTTACGTAGGCTCGACCTGAGCCGCCAGGAGGCAGTTCAGGTCAGCCGAAAGCTTGTTGGGGGGGGGGGGTGTACCACTAAGTGAACGCCAGTACGGGTTTCGCCGAAATCAGTCGGTTGGGGACCTTCTACCTTCTAGCGTATGCCATACAAGTATGGGGCGAAGCACTCGAAAACAGTGGAGAAGCTCTCGCTGTTTCCCTTGATGTCTCGAACGCCTTTGACAGAGTTTGGCACGCTCGCATTTTGGGTAAGCTTCCAGCGCAAGGCTTTGACTTTATGAGAGAACGGCCTCTCTGAGTCGTCGTCGATGGCTTCTCATCCGATCCTACGGCGACTAACGCCGGTGTGTTGTAATAAGGCATTCCATTTTAGTCCTCAGGGGTGACAACGCATCTGCATTTTGTTTCTTAATCCAGGATAAATGTAGATAGATGTTTATGGGCCGTATAAGGAAAATCCGTAAAAGTAGTTTTCTTCATTAGGCTAAGTGTGCATGTTACTTTACTAGGCTATTTTCACACTTTCCTTAACAAATACCACTATAAAATTCTTGTCATCCATTAACTTCATGATTAATTCATGGTGGACACTTCATTTAAACGGAAACATTGGAGTAAACTCTTTCCCTTGACATCGGTCTATTGTTTGGAACTTAAGACCTTAATTTCGTATAATGGACACCCACAATGACCTTACGAGAGGTATAGACGTGAGGAATGAATGGCTTCTTAATGTTCATATGTATGTATGTATGTATTTATTTAGTCCGAAGCAATGGGTTAAAATTATTCACATAATGTAATAACAATAACAATATAATAATACGGAGACAGGCAAGTGGTCAGCATTTTAGCAAAAGCTTTGTTAGCTCACCGTAAAATTTACACTACGCGAGTAACTTGAGTTCGATTCCGAGTAAAAAATTATAAATTGCATCTTTAGCTGACTAGGTAACTTTACTTATTTAAGTAACTTTTTACACATGGTAGAGCCATGCTATACACGTGGGTCATTTCGACCGGAGTCTCAAAGAATACCAGCGTCAAAGAGCATGTGTTTCGTATGGTGAGTGTAGAGATCATGAGACCCTTTCTTACTGAACACGCGGCATTCCATCTTAGTCTTCAGGGGTATCAAAGAATTTTGATTTTTATTCGAGTATATCTATATCGAGATGTAGATGTATTCGAGTATAGAAGTATTTAAAAGCAACATGTTAATAAAGCTCAAAAAGAAAACTATGGACTCATGTATTCTGCCCTCTCTAACGTATGGTTGCCAGACGTGGAAAATTACGAAGAAAATTAAAAATAAAATTAGTTCATGTCAGAAAGGAATGGAACGCAGCATGTTAAATATAAGGAAAATACAAAAAATACGACACACGAAAATACGAAACTATACTGAAGCAATAGACGCGCTGACTTACGCTCAAGCACTAAAATTCAGATGGGCTGGTCATATAGCTCGATGCGATGACAACAGGTGGACTATAATTGTAACCACATGGAAGGGCCCGCCAGGCAAACGCCGAGCTGGGAGACCCTATATGAGATGGGAGGATGACATAAAGAAGATCGCAGGAACAAACTGGTTAAGATTAGCAAAAAACAGAGAAAATGGAAATCCTTGGAGGAGGCCTTTACCTGAGAGGGGTCCATGCTATTTATAATATTTAAAATATTTATATCATTCTAGCATTAAATATTACTTTATTGATTACTCTATTGATTGAATTGTATAAGCACGAGATTATAAATTTATTTTTAATTTTGATTTAATTTTTTTATTTTAATTTTAATTTTGATATTTGTGTAATAATAATAATAATTAAAAAATTCAACATTAAAAAAATCCAAATGTTTTTATGTTAATAGTAAAGCTAAATGTCATAAATTTTAATATATGGTTACAAGTGCATGTAAACAATAATTAATTAGTATGTTAATTTTTGTAATGCGTGGAATTAAAAGGTTTTTTTATTTTATTTTTATTTATAGATGTAAATGTCTCTGGGCCACAGCAGACCCTTACCATCAGGTGGATTGCATGCTAGTTTGTCACCCTATCCTATAAATAAATACGTAATTTTCTTTATTCCTTTGCCTTTATACTATAAAAGAGCGCACTCATGGTAATCGTAATCGCTAAGTGATAATAGTTCCAAAACTAATTATAATAATCCACTAATTATAATTAAAAAACCTGCGAAGTTTTTGCACCAGCACTGTTATAATCGGGTCTATGACACAGTGACGTGACGTCACGTCGCACTGGTCGCAGGTAGCAGTTTGACCTGCGGCGAAATCTACTTTATTTTATGTCTGCGTGAATCTGAACAAGAAGTTTTTTTTTTTTCGAAGATGTTCAGAAACTGGAGTGATCTCTCTGATTTGGTTATCAATTTGTATCATTTAGTTGTAACCCGTAGGTTCGTTTACGTTGGTTGTTTTTAAAATAAAATCAAAGTGATAAATCAATTACGACTTTCTAAAGGATGCAATAACAATAATAAAATAATAATAAGAATAATAGGAGGATAATAGAAGGAGGAAGAGAAAAAGGCATTCGACTCGGTGGTTTATTGTACATGGCTAAGGAGGGTCCTCGATCTGTAAAAGGTTGGCTGTGCGGCAAGCATAAAATATTAGTTTTTATATTTTATGTCTTTATAAGAAATTATGCATTTAAACCGTACGAGAAAAAAATAGAAATATCCCCACAGCCAGTGATATTTCGCTTATATATATATGTTGCAAGAGAATTTTATAATTATTAGAATGTAATGCAACTTCTTGAACGTATTAGTAGTTAGTTAAATATTGGTGAGCAAGAGACAAAATTGTTAGTGTAGGTATCGAACCTACGACCTTTTGAGTTCGCGGTCCTCACCCTGCCATTAGGCTAGTGTCGTCAGCTCTTTTTGTTTTGGAGATTATTTTTTAATTTTCAATTTAAGTTATGTATTCAGACGATAAGTGGATTATTAAGAAGTCAAGCGGCCTGACCATCATAATTAAAGAAAGTTCTGATTGAAGAGATCAAAGTGCGTTTCGCACTGGAAGATGTTTCTCGAACATTGCAATACCTACAACAGATTCAACATAACAGATTCATATTTAAAGTCCCGTTTTATCCTCGAGGCGGTAGGTAGATTACATAGATATACACTAAATATGATAGGTATAGATAGGAAATTGAGAAAGTAGTGATAAAAGAATAGTTTTTCGCCTACACCGTACACAATAAAAAATCAATATTTTTTTATAGAGTAAGGGTGACAAACAAGCACAATGTCCATCATATGGTAAGTGGATGCTGGGGCCCATGGACATCTATATTTATGCTCGATTAAAAATTAAAATGCAGATGCGTTTTTGTGGTAAATCCCAGACGAACCTGGGACACTATTGATGAAACTAAAAATAAGAACATACCAATAAGTTTAATAAAATTAAATAAATAATAAAAAAAAACTAACTAAACAAGAGATATGAAGCAGCATCATTCTGATAACAACTCGAAACAATAAAAAAAACTGCGGTTACCAATCCGTTTACCAAGAATGGCAACCATGGCAAAATCCTCACAATGTGGTAATGTATGGCAGAGCCTTATGTTCAGCAATGAAAACATAAATTAATTAGAAATTTATTATAATCCCACTATTTAATAGTATCAGGCATTGCAGATATCCATCATACTATTACGTGCCAAAGTCGACGGCACTAGCGCCATCTAGTGTCGAACCGAAGAACTAAACTTGTAGAAGTTGAAACTCGAAGTCTCGATACCTTGCGCGTGTTTACTTGAATATTCTGGATATTTCGGTGCTAATTTATATTTATAGGCGCTGCAAGATGCGATCGGGGAAGTGTGGAATTCGGCGAGACAAGCGAAACTTCGGAGCGAAATAAAGTGAATTAGTGTGATTAATTATTAGTGTTTTAAGTTTTAATTGGTGCAAAGAAAATTAAAGTGTTAATTTAGGTAATTCTATCGGCAATTTTTATTGTCACGAACCTCAAGCTCGTAACAATACTATAGATGAGGTGATACCTCGAAAATTTGGTGGTTTTTTATATAGCATATTTTTTAAGTTTTATAGATTACGAACCAAATTTTTAGTATATGATTTTTGACTGTATGACCTTGGATTTTACAAAAGGAAAACACGATAACATGTAATTTTCTCGATAGAAAAAAATTGCTAAGTAGGCTGTAATTAGGTAGTTACATTTCTCCATGACACCACAATATTTTTACAAATAATTTTATGGAATTATTTTTAAGGCGTAGTAAATAATCATATCTAAGTTTTCATAAACCAGTTTTAAATCCGTAACAAAGTTTTGTTAAAAACATATATAAATTAGAAATGTTGTTCGGCGCTTACGTAGTTTACTTCCGAGTGTGTGCTGGGCATAGCTATCTCATAATTTGCGTATTATGAAGTCATTGCATCACGTTGATTTTGACACTCAATCAGTAGTCCGTGAGCTTCACCGACAAAGGGATATATATACCACGCCCCCAAAACTACGAATACTTTTCAAGATATAACTAACTAGTCACCATCAAGTGAACCGAATGCTCTCTCTTTCTCTCTTTCTCTATAACATATCTATAACGAGAGAGATAAAGGTTCACGTAATAACGCGGTAAATATAACGCAGATAACATTTTTAATATCATCCCACTGCTGGGTGAAAACCTTTCCCTTTCTCTTCCACCTCCTCTCCACTTTTCGTAACATTAGAGCTATAATTGAGGTAACAGTCAACTTTTTCCTTATATTAGCAAGTGCGACAAATGTTGTGACTGAGACCGTGTTCTGCGTTGAAAAACGAGCGTACATTCAACTCGATGGCAAATGGATAGTGTGACCCATAAATACAAATGAAGGCGATATTTATCCTCATTTAAGCTTTACCACGGAAAAACCTCTGTCCTGGGAAGAACCAGCAAGAAACTCAGAGGGTACTTTAAACCGTTTATCAAGATTTCGGTAAAACTTTGTCAACATATTCCTTGCACTTCCGCGAAGGATATAGGTGAAATTGGGACCCGATATAGGTGGCGCTGCAGTAAAATCCAGATCAACCGTGCGAAGCCGGGGCAGATCGCTAGTACGTTGTAAAATAAAGTATACAAACATTTAGAAACAGCATGGTAGCTATCACTTCATTCCCAGGGATTATTTTATCAATCATGTATTTATTAGTAGTATTACCAATACCAACCACAGGACCAACGAGGACTGAGGTTCTGGGTTCGAATCCCGGGTTGGGCCAAAAAATCACTTATTGAGTTTTTTTGTCCAGAAATTCTCAGTAGCTGCCCGGATTCAGGAAGTTGGCGGTGTCTCATCCCCGTGCCTCGGAAAGCACGTTAAGCCGTTGGTCCTGCGCCTGATCTCGTCTCCGGTCGTGTCGGTTTACCGTCCCATCGGATTATGAGAGGGAGGGAATAGAGTACACCTGTGTTTGCGCATACACTTGGGCTAGCCTCCGTTGAGGCAGGCCACCGTGGCCGAAATTCGGTCTGGAGGATATTATTATTATTAGTAGTATAATAACCCTTACTAAACAATCTTTGGTTAATAAAAATTTTAAAGTCATCATCCTGCATATTTTCTGGGACTTTGTTGTAAAAACGTAAACATTGCCCCATGTAGGAATTACTGACTCTTTAGAGTCGAGTATTCAATAATAACGGCGTCAAAGAGCCTCGAATGCGTTAAATCAGTCGGTCACGACTGTTTGTTTATTATAGCTGAATGCAACACATAATGAGACAATAATACGGATAATGTTACGTGGGCTCCTGACGCTTGTACTAGATAACTAGGTAAGTAGGGCATAGAATTAATAAGGTATTCTAACGTCTAATATTACTTGAATGGCTGAAGATATGAAAATAATCAAAGGACGTGAAGCTACTATTTACAGTTGTTCACGTGCGGCAGTAGTCACTCGTAATCAGATTAGCCGCATACTCATTAGTTTTTATAGGATAAGGTGACAAACGAGCACACAGTACACCTGATGGTGAGTGGATGCTGTGGCCTATAGACATCTACATCTATCCTCGATTAAGAATCAAAATGCAGATGCGTTGTCACCCGTGAGGACTAAGATGGAATGCCTTGTTTCCAGTAAAAAGGGTCTCCATTTCTCTACACTCAACAATCGAAACACAGGAGCGTTAAACTGCTATTTGACTCTGGTAGTCTGTGAGAGAGTAAAAATAAGTTCAACAATTAAACGCGTTAAAATAAAATTAGTTTTATTAAATGATAGTGAATGTTGTACCACCACCATTTGTCGATAAGGACAAATCAGCTCAAATTTGTAACAGCCAAGAGGAAAAACTATGCCTTCCTCAACATTTCCTCTCGATACCAAACTCACGAATTCAACAGATTCGGCATTGCATTATTCGCTAACCTTGCATCTCATTAACAGGCAAAAGTATTTCGCTAATTTAAGCAGTCTAATTTCATCCTTACTGTGTTTGCTTGTTAGCAAGGTCACACAAGGTCGTTGGTTATTTAAGAACAAGTCCCAACTTGAGTAAGTATATATCTTGAGACACTTTTATCTAACTTTGGTGAGGTTACATGGGATACGACCCTCCGAGATTTCATGACTAAGTTTGTCTGTCACAGTAATTATCTCTAGTCGAAATTTATAGAAATACAAAACCTTTTATACGTGGTAGAACCATGCTAATGCAAACTATATTACGTTTGTAACATGAAATGGGTCGGCTTGAGGCAGGACGACGCTATCACAAAATAGCAGCTTAATGCTGTTGTGTTTCGTATAACATATATAATGAAGCATTAGTCCTCAGTGACATCGCATCTGCATTTTAATTCCTAATCGAGGGTAGATGTAGATGTGTATATTTTCAATTAGTAGTAGTAACATTTATAACAATACATCTACATAACCTAGAAACATCTAGATTAGCTTCATTACAACAACTAGCAAAAATGCTAAGTAACCGAGCAGGCACACTCGATCCCACGGGACGTGGAACACAACACTCGCATCTCTTACAACAAGTCGCGTCACTGGATACTTAGCCCGTGGGAGGGAAGGAAATAATGTCTAATGAGGTAAACTCCACAATTGCTTCCTGCTGCAGGAAAATTGACAATGGAGATATCAGTATCGTCGTGTATGTTTACACTAAAAAGAACTGTTTAATATGGTTCCTTCAAGATACTAATAAGCCGTGCTAGACTGATTGCCGCGGGACTGGCTTAAACGTCATTCTACCTGACCTTCCATTCTTTCATTAAAAACCGTTACCCAACACTAGGATTCTCTCCTGTATCATGCAGGCAGTTTATATACAATTGCACAACATCTAGAGCCGTAGTAGTTCGGGGGCTGACCGCTCGCTGTAAATTTCACAGAACGCGAGCAACGAGAGTTCGATCGCCACCGGCACCAATGAAATTGTTAAATCCAATATTAAGTGCCGATTTACCACGTGCTCGGTGGTGAAGGAAAATATCGTGAGGAAATCTGCATGTCTAAGAAACGGCGGACATTTCCATACCCTAAAACCCGCTCAGAAATCAGAGGAGGCATTTGAACAACAGTAAGGCGTATAATAACCTGTAACTTTAACTTTTAAACATCCAGACCAGAAACAATTAGATACTTGCGGCCCATACAAATACTTGTTCCGTGCGGGACTATGTGCGGTATGCGCGGGACGTCGGAACTCTGCTAAGCCACTGCCCCACGGAGCCGTCGTTACTCAAAGGGTCTTAAATTAAAACTATATTATCATTTCGTGCTCAGTTGATAACGATAAGTTCCGTCAGGGTTCAGTATTCGATATCACTTTACCACAATCCACCTAGAGGAAACCATGTATTTCAAAGTAAACGAAACGTGGTAGGGCCATTACACAGCTGTTTAGATCCACTCAATACGCACTCACAGAATACCTTAAAGTAGCAGCTTTATGCTGATGTACTTCGTATGGTAAGTGTAGAGCATGGGACTCTTTTAAATCGAAACGATCGAACACTTTAGGGGTAACAAACGCATCTACATTTCGATTCTTAAAAGAGGATAGATTTTTTTTAAATATAATAGGGGTGACAAACGAGCACACAGTACACCTGATGGTAAGTGGATGCTGTGACCCATAGACATCTACATTTATCCTCGATTAAGAATCAAAACGTAGACGCGTTGTCACCCTGAGGACTACAATGGAATGCCTCGTTTCCAGTAAAACACAACAGTATTAAGCTGCTATTTTACGCCGGTATTCAAAAGATGTAGGTATCTATGTGCCACAGCAGCCGCATAAAAAATCCCCCCCCCCCCTTCTTCTCCGTGTGAGTGGTGATCTAAGAGAATCCATCAACCAATCTTATAACGCGGGTGTCAAACAGAGTTGATTAACGATATTGCTCTGAAGATAATGGCTGAACGACCCTTTTACATATTCCTGATTGTGAATACACTGCAGTGTCCCGGTCTGAAGGGTATGTGATGAAAACCAGTATTACATGTTGCGAGGAATTACATCGTATCGGCAACGGTTTGTCGGTTATGGCGAAGAGGCTGATGTCTACCTATTTAGGGAAACTGAAGAGAGTTATGGGGATGATGATGGGGCAGTTTTTATTTCTACTATTTGCTGCATCCTAGGTTATTAGTATATACCATACAATATATACATATAATATATACATACATATTTAATATGAACCCAATTACCTCTAAAATTCGAGACGTGATAAAAACATCAAGGACAAACAAAAGCAAATTATACAGTTCTGGATCAAGGCACGCTGAGGAATTCAGGGCAATGAAAGAGCAGACGGACAAGCCAAACGTGCTGCCACTAAAAGCAAGCAAAGACCTGACTATGATAAACTCCCACCAGGAACACAACTCTATGTACAAATTTGGCAAAGAAAATATGAATAATCAACAACCAAGACCTTTATTCCAATGTTGTAATAGCTTATAAGTCAATAAAAATATGGCTATAAAATAAAATTATACACTTCTAAATACTTTACGCACACATAAAACGTTGGTACCTAACCTATCTATATTGAGCGCACGGAGGAGTTTGTCTAGGAGGCGAAAGTTTGGCATAAAGTTGATATAAAAGAGGAATACAGAAAAATAATTTTTTTATATAATATGTGTAACAAATACATTAAATAAAATGCAAATAGTAAAATTAAAAATTTTGTACAATCGACTTCAATACGACCATATCAACGTATTCGAAGTCAATTAATACGCATTATTAATGATAACTAAAAAGCTACTGGTCAGAACTTGATTAAATTTATATGGGACCACACGAGAACCACTAGCTTTCAGATAATAAAGGAATCATCAAAATCGGTTCACTCAGAGAAAAGTTCTGCGGCAACACACACAAAAAAAGGACATACAGTCGAATTGAATACCTCCTCTTTTTAGGGTTCCGTAGTCAACAAGGAACCCTTATAGTTTCGCCATGTCTGTCTGTCCGTCTGTCCGTCCGTCCTCGCTTAATCTCTGTGACCGTTAGCACTAGAAAGCTGAAATTTGGTATCAATATGTGTATCAATCACGCCGACAAAGTGGTAAAATAAAAATTGGAAAAAATGTTTTATAAGGGTAGCCCCCCTATATGTAAAGTGGGAAGTGATTTTTTTTTAATTTCAACCCTAACGTGTGATATATTGTTGGAAAGGTATTTAAAAATGAATAGGGGTTTACTAAAATCATTTTTTGATAATGTCAATAATCTCGGAAATAATCGCTCCAAGAGTAAAAAACAATGGTCACCGAGGAGGACACATTGTTTTTTACTCTCGAGATGAGGAGGGGTGACCTCCTCTAACTTTTGAACTTGGATGGAAACAACAGTACCCACTACCGGGAGCAGTTGCAGGAGCGCGGAGCGCTGCTGGAGCGCGAATATAATGAATACCCACCTTTAAACTCATAAGTGGGAACACTTATTGTGACGGACGGGAAACTACGGAACCCTACACTGAGCGTGGCCCGACACGATCTTGGCCGGTTTTTTAAAGTCGGAAAAAATGAAACATTTACCGTTGACGTTCACACTGTGAATGATAAACACATAATCATAGATTATACAATAATATATAGAGACACTTATAGACGAATTTTAAAAGTATGTCGACAAATAATTATTAACAAATTATTTGAATGAGCGGTGAATTGTGATTTCAAATGTTCCTTTTTTCTATAGCCTATGGAGTGAATATCAAGGCAAGAAATATTTTATTTTATATCGTAGACAGATATTGGTATTCTCTGTCTACGTTTTATATTTTGTATAATAGTTATCTGTTTTATAAATTGATGTGCAGTTAAAGGTGAAATACAGCTTGCTTAATTTACAAAATTACGCCTGAATTTCAACCGATGCGCGACCACTTGTATATCATGAATGTGGTTAACTTGAATGCTCGAAGGGTTAACACAACATTTATTCAATTGAAACGAGATTCGGGGCAGAGTCGCCGAGTCACGCGGTCGTATCAACAAACACTAAGTATTTTAATAAATAGGTAGGTAAATAAATTTAGTAAACGAGTATGGTAACACTTGAATTACAAGTGATACCGAAATATTACCAAATAGTTACAAAATTCTGCCAACATTTTAACGTTAATCTGTATATTTGTACAGTCATTCTCATGGACACATCATAAAGGTAATAACTAAATTATTGTGTATTTGACACTATCCAGTTGAGCAAACACTTTAGGTAGAGTATTTGCAGTCAAAATAGCTGGCTCGACAGACGTTGGTCGAGACTTTCCGGTAGGTGACGCTATGAGGTTTCTCAGTACTATTTACAGAGTAAATACACCTAAAGTTTATTAAAATTCAACGACAATGACACCAATCGGGTCTGCATCTACATTTTGTGATTTTCTATTTTGGTACAACCATGAATATGATTATTTCGGTCCATGAATTAGAATTCATTCATATTTTTTCTACAGCGGACACTTATCGGATCCTATACATAGCTTTGACCCATCGTTCTGACAAAACACATTATCAGGTTGTTCAGATATTACACGATCACTAATGGACGCCACACACGGTCAGTTCAACTGATTATTCCAACCGATCAGTTCAAACTAGGATTGTTGATATTTTTTAAAATATCGGAATTTCGATATATCGATATATAAACTTATATATAAAACTCCGATATTGATGTATTTATAATTATCGATATAAGTATCGAAAATTCGATATTTTTAAAAATATCAACAATCCTAGTTTGAACTGATCAGTTGGATAGATCAGTTGAACTGACCGTGTGTGTATATACATAACACACGCGTGAACGATTATAAAGACAAATTATATATTTGGAGTGTACTTATTAAAAAACTTGTTATGTGATACTACATACGACAAATTCGCTAATAATAATTTTTACTTGGCGGTCATGTCGTTTCCACCCTATAAAATCGATTCCTAATCGATAGTTCTAATCGATTAAGTCCTTCAATTTTAAATTGAAGGACTAGTTTGAGGGTTGCGGGCGGATATGGAACAAAGGTAAAGCTGTCATCACTGTGATATAAGTTTTTTTTCCTAATAGGGTGACAAAAGAGCACACAGGCCACCTGATAGCAACGCACTTGCAATTTGATAGTAAAACACCTGGTGTTGCGGATGTTTATGGGCGACGGTGATCACTTACCATCAGATGAGCCGTTTGCTTGTCTTGTGAAGACTCTGTGTCTACACAGGCCTGGCGTTATACAAAAAATACAAAAAAAAAATCAATAATTTATCACAGCTGACGTAGCATGGTATGAGTTGCAAGAAAGATTGAGTAAACGTTATAAATTTTAAACAGCGAGCGCAGTACGACTAGGAAAATCTTAGGTAACGTGTAGACACACCGATTTGAACTTGTCAATTCACCCAATGCATACACGCGATGCTGTCACAAGGTCGTTAGGTATGACAGAAGTGTCGCGGTTATTTTGCAAACATTTCCTCTTGTGCAACGACCATTTTTTTCTGTAACACATTTTGTAGGTAGTTTTTTTTAATAGACAAATTAGTACGTTAATGGCCATCATATACACCCACATTTATCCTCTATTAACAGTCAAAATGCGGATGCGTTGTGACCCTTGAGGACTTCTAGATGGAATGCCTCGTGAGCTCGTGACCAGTAAAAGGGGTCTCCGGTTCTCTACACTCACTACACGAAACACAGCCGTATTAAGCTGGCATTCGGTGACAGCGTTGTTCTTACCCGTTCGAGCCGACCCACTCGCGCTATAACCATAATATAGCTGCAGTTAATGAAAGACGACAAATGTCTTAATTTGACAGCTGTCATCGAAATCGTATTATTGTTACATATTATTGATAGAATCAGGCGTTACTTTGCGGAAATCCATTATAATAAAAACATTAATATTTTTGTTACATATTAGTACGTACATTACTCACTAGAGGGCACACCACTGAAAATCAGCTTTGTGGATAATTACCACGAAATCATGCTGTCCTTTTATACGAAACTCGCACACATATTAAAGCTATGATTGAATTGCTTCCATTAGATATAAGTTGTTTAGTGTACCTATGCCTAATGTTTTTTTTTGTTAAAAACATTTAATTATAAATTAATATATAAAAGAATAAAAGTCGTTATAATAAATTAACCTAGAAAATGCAGCGATTGGTGCGTTCCTTAATTTTTGACGTACCTATCTTATAAAAGAACAAACCTCGAAGAATCATATTTGAAACAATATTTTTTACTTTCCATTTTGCACTTAGACGACACGTCAAAATATCGATTGACGCATCACAGTGTCCGGCTCCAGACTCCAGAGGGTTCAGATTTTGTTTAAGATTCGGACAACTTAGCCTCTAATTTCGTTGAAGATTAAAAGTAAATGATCTTTGTAACACGTGTGTTAAGGTTTGTTGTAATAAATATTTTTCTTTCTTTCTTTCAAATCGTCAATACCTATCGAATATCGTCAGCTGTGCCGCGGTCTAAATGGCCATCAACTAAATTCCTACAATCATAACTGCGTCAAATTCACACGCCGCACGTAAAGAACACCTTCCTGTTCCTGAGTCATCAAAGGACAACACGGATGGCGCCATTTGAGCTTTTCATTAGATCCTACCATGATTCAGGGCTAAGGACTTCATGTGGGCGGGTCGAATTGTAATTTAGCGACGTCTGCACGCGATGCCGTAACGTTGCCAGTTTCCAACAAGATTACGTAAATTTTATTTGACCACTAGACTCGGCCCTGCTTTGCGTGGTTATTAAGGCGTCACCGTGAAAAAATGCATCTCCTTTCATCGAATAGTATACTAATGACACCACTAACGAACCCGAAATTTTAATATAGGTAACTTCATGTCTTTATCTTGAATTTACTTATTCAAAAACAAGATTGTATAATTTTGACTCGATCATAATTATTTGCGAAAACACCTCCAAAAATCACTATAGTTGAAATTACAACGAAATCACTATGTTTCATATATCACTATGTTTGGGATTCATTCAAATATATTCATAACATCAATGTTCGTAATTTACTTGCTTATTATTTTGATTATTTAAATCAATTTTTTTAAATATTTTAAGATTCTGACAAGTTTTAAGCGGTCTTAATTGCAATTACTATACTACGCAACAATATTATGCAATTTTAGACCTTATGACGGCTCGCAAGTTTTTCTTATAAAATATAGCCTAGATGTCTCCTGGCATTGCCCTCTATCAGTCCGTGAAGTTTTTACACATCAAAGACATATAAAAAAAATAAAAATGGTTTTTGATGTCCTTAATGGTACCTAAATACCCCCCCCCAGCTCTAATGTAAGACAGGTATTTTGTAAGGTAGTTATTTCGATATTAAAAACAGAAACTTCAATTTTATATATATATATATATATATATATATATATATATATATATATATATATATATATATATATATATATATATAGATGTATAGAATAGATATTATTCATTTATTTCTTATTTTATCTTCAAGGGAAACATGCACAATTTTAGTCTATTACATAACACTTATTAATCTTATTTTTAACAATAAAGTTAAGTAACGCATCGACAGCACCTTGCAACTTGATGACATACTTAGGTGTGTAAAACTAAAGTTAAGTCAAAGTAAAGTGAAGTATTAATTTTAACTATTACCCATTACGCTTTCAATTTCTTTTTTAAGCTGTCCACATGACAGAGAAAATACATCAACATGTGAAAAGTTGTTATTATAAGATTTACATGCATGAGTTATAAAACTTATGCTGCAATTACGCGATATAGAGCATGCAGTGATTTATGGAATCAGCCGTCATTGCGTTGGTAATCAGGCGGTATAATACCTACGTTTCTAATAAATAATCAATTAATAAGTGTTATGAGGTTTATCTGTTATTTCTCATGATCGTCTCTCACACATCTACTTGACGAATAAGTTATAGATTCCTTTTCGTCACCTCAGAGCACCCTTGTGTATGTTTCATTTCATGTTATTTTTTGTACAATAAGGGTGACAAACGAGCAAACAGTTCACCCGATGGTAAATGGATGCTTTGGTCCATAGACGTGTATCCTCGATTGAGAATTAAAGTAAAGTAAAGCAGATTATTTGTACGTGGTACAGCCATGCTGCAGTTATATTAGTAGTATAGTTGTAGCACGAATGGGTCGGCTCGACCGGGGAATGACCACGCTCTCACAGAATACCAGCGTAAAATAGTAGCTTAATGCTGCTGTATTTCGTATGGTGAGTGTAGAGAACCGGAGACCCTTTTTACTGGAAACGAAGCATTCCATCTTAGTCCTTACGGGTGACAACGCATCTGCATTTTGATCCGTAATCGAGGATAGATGTAGATGTCTATGGGCCACAGCAACCACTTACCATCAGGTGGACTGTGTGCTCGTTTGTCACCCTATCCTATAAAAACAAATATATGGACACTCCTGATGACTAAGATGGAATACAGCGTTATCAGTAAAAAGGGTCGTCAGGTTTTTACATTTACCATATCAAACACATTTATACATATTTTTCACTTTTATCGCAGTCGTTAATAAAAATTATGGCAGTTTGTTTATAAACGGCTTTGTATAAACGATTTATATTGTTTTGTTTTGTTATTTGGGTCACTGCTCGACAATACGATATAGGGGTGGTGGATATTTTTATACCGCCACCACACGGTGGTAAGTTTGAAGCTGTGATGTGACCGTTATTTATTATCCTCTTTGGTTCTTTAGAAGTTAGTTAAAATTGGACTTTCACACAACCAATGATCTACTAATGATTCAAAAACTGAAGGTAACCGAGCTATGTCATTGGTGATATGATACGCCAAACATCTCCCCCCCCCCCACCCCGCCGGCAAGAATGAAAATTAAGTTAATTAAACTCGATAAAATTCGAATAAGTGGTTATATCCAATAATGGTCTACTACCCTAAACCATCCGTGGGTGTCATAACAAGCGACAGTGGGAACTTAAAAAGAAGAATAAATAATAATACGAGTATGTGGCTCCGACAGAACAGAATATCAGAGCTCCGGTAACTGTTACTGTAGCATTATTCTGAGTCGGTGGCCTTTTTGTTTCTGCAATCCGTTTTTTTTTTTAATTTTACTTCATATTTAGTTAAGTTTTTTTATAAGATAGAATAGAATATTTTTTATTCAATATAGATTACATGTAATTCTTAATCAAAGTCATTTTTTACTTTACCACTGGTTCGAAAAAAACCTGTCCTGGGAAGAACCAGCAAGAAACCCAGCGGAACTTTTTAACAAATTTTACAATGTCAATTATCACAAAATATTTACAAACTTTATTTTAGAAACAGCTTGAAAGCGACCACCTCATTCCCAGGGTTATTATAAAGGGGATAAGGGTTGCAAACGAGCACACAGTCCACCTGATGGTAACCGGTTGCTGTAGCCCATAGACATCTACATCTTGCCTCGATTACGAGTTAAAATGCAGATGCGTTGTCATCCGTGAGGACTGAGCTGAAATGCTTTCTTTCCAGTCAGAAGGGTCTCCGATTCTCTACACTCACCATACGAAACACAGCAGCATTAAGCTATTATTTTACGCTGGTATTCTGTGAGAGCGTGGTCCTTCCCCGGTCGAGCCGAACCATTCGTGCTACTACTATACTACTAATATAATTGCAGCATGGCTCTATCACGTGAAGATTGTCTGTTAAATTGATGTTCTGCAAGTTGCAGTAATAAATAAGTATATCCTTTATTTCTTTCAAAAAGCTTATATATCAACAGTTATAACTCAAAATCATAAAACATTGCGGTTGTCAACCCACTGCTAAGTGTACCAACTATGTGGTAAAATTCAGGGGGATTCTTACTCTTAATCGATGGGAAGGCCTTTTATTAAGCAGTAGATGGAGGCTACAATTAACAAATGAATAATATCTAGTGAAATGAAATGAAATAAAAATAAATAAGACGTTTAATTCTTATTTTTCGACGTAAGATATAAAAAAAAAATTGTGTCATAAATTTCAATATTTTCTTCTTTTTTCTAAACGACAAAGGAAACTCTGTGGGTATTATTATTTTTCGTAATTTTTAATGACTAATTAAAATATTCTTTATCAAAACTTAAAATGAAAAAACTCCATAGGTGATCATAGCATATTCTATAAAAAAATACAACGTAGTAACGTGTGAGTTTCAATATGTTATCAAACTTTTTTCAGATCTTAAAGCAGAATCACACTGAGCCACGTCATCGGCTTGTACATAAAACTCTGAAATTCACGTGATTGTTTGTATAACGATTATGCAGCTGTAATTTGGAGCTAAAAGGCTTTTTAATTGCCTACTTACTGAGTTTGGCGAAGAGCAATGTAATTAGTGCTTTAATAATTATGTGTGAACTGGACTCGAATGATACAACATACCACTTGTTGGTGTTCTCCTTAGAGCTTGTTCATACCAGTGTTATCGCTAACATTAATAACGTTATTACCAACTACTCAATTTTTAACCGACTTCAAAAAAGGAGGTTTACAATTCAAGTGTATGTTTTTAGTACCTTATATCTTCGTCAATTGTAAACCGATTTTATGCTTCTTTTCACAATTCAGATATGTTCCCAATTAATTGGAATTTAAAAAAAAACCAGCCTTAAGAGAAGCAAAATAGGGGACGAATTATTAAATATAAGTATCTAGATTCTAGACGACATTAAAATTATGATGATATTCGTTAGTGCAATTAAAAAGGTAAAAAAATCTTTCTTAATATATAAAGTAAAGGCGGATATGAAAAATTAAGAAAAATAATTTCAGATTTTGAAGTCGCGACTTTCATCCTTAGCTATCTCTTAACACAGACTTCATAAAGTTAATTAATTGATTCTTTTTAGTTTGTCTTGGTTTTTATTAAAAGATATTTTTTGTAACACAAGTTTAGAGGTGTACTGAAAAGACTTCTCTCCGCCTCGAATGACGTATTTTACCTCATAACTCTATTTTAACTTCACGCTAAGAAAATTGAAAATTTTCAAACATAGGGAAGTTATTGGTTTCACCCAGATTTTCGAAAATCGGGTTTTCATCACATCTTGACGTTTTGAGATCCCAGGAAGCTATTCTGACTAATTTCACGTCGACGTCCGTACGGATGTGAGTGCGTGCGTGCGTGCGTGCGTGCGTGTGTGTATGTGTGTAAGTATGTAAACCTTTCATAACTTTGGAACGTCTTGATAGATTGAGATGCGGTTTGGTGATAATACGAACTGATTCGGACATGTAGATTTTGATAAATATCAAAAAAAAAAATTTGAAAACAGTTTTTTAATAACTTTTAAACGGCTTTACCCATCGATTTCAAAAACCTCTTAACCTCAAAAAATGACGTCGAATGCCGTTTGGAAAATAAAAATCGGTTCATTCGTTCGTGAGATATCGAAGAAGAAAGAATTCGAAAAAAAAAAACGTTTTTAACATAACTTCGAGATTTCGCAACATAATTTGGTGAAATTTGGAGCGCTTTGAATTCGAAATTAGCGGGAAGTTGCTGGGATGGCTCGCAGGGTCAACATATTTTTTTTTATAAGATAAGGATGACAAACGAGCACACAGTCCCCATGATGGTAAGTGGTAGCTGTGGCTCATAGACATTTACATGTATCCGCGATTACCAATCAAAATGCAGATGCGTTTTCACCGATAAGGACTAAGATCGAATGCCTCCATTAAAGAGGATCTCCGGTTCTCTCTACACTCACCATACGAAACACAGCGGCATTAAGATGCTATTTAACGCCGGTATTCTGTGGTATTATTATCGTAAATATATCATAAGAATTTCTGTCACGGCAGTAAGCCCGAAAGTTCCACCGCCGACTTTCTTACTCCGGGATGCTACTTACAATTTATTGACAGAAAACTCAATAAGTGATTTTTTTGGCCCGACCCGATACGAACTTGGAACCTCATGACCAGCAGTCGAGTTTACTGTAACTAGACCAAAGAGGCAGACCAACGATGAAACATTAGTTGATAAAAAGTAAGTTCACAAAGCTTTTATAAATTATTACACTAAGCACGCATCAACAAACGTACTCTCAATAACAGCTTCATGCTCATTGTGTTAAGTCGTACACTGATATCAAGGACGTGGACACCGACCACAGACAATTAACCAACTGATAACAAAACCTCGTGATTCGCCCAACATGTCCAAAACACCGCTGGCGATCAATTAGTACGGGTCCCACTTGGCGGTGTATAAACGTTCCTAACCGAACGAACAAACAATCACGTGCTAACGTACCCACAATATAACAATATTTGCATTATGTAGGTTCAAAATGGCATTATACTGAGGTAGCTTAACGATGAGTGAAAACAGATCACCACCTTTACACGTGGTAGACCCATACTGCAGTTGTATTAGTAGTATAGTTGTAGTGGTTGTAGCATGAATGAGTTGGCTCGACCGGGGAAGGACCACGCTCTTACAGAATACCAGCGTCAAATATTAGCTTAACGCTGATGTGTTTCGATATGGTGAGTGTAGAGAACCGGAAGCCCTTTTTACTGGAAACGAGGCATTCCATCTTAGTCCTCACTTGTGACAATGCATCTGCATTTTGATTCGTAATCGAGGATAGATGTAGACGTCTGTGGGCCGCAGCACCCACTTACCATCAGGTGGACTGTGTGCTCGTTTGTCAACCCATCCCATAAAAAAACCTCTCACCGTCCAATAGTTAAATTTTCGTGAACTTACGGTAATTTAAAAGAGAACACTCTTTAGTGATAAGACCGCCTTATGGTAAGCTATGTGCTATGGCTTTTGTCAAATTGTTTATTTGGTGCACAAAAAGTACTATACCTAATATATAATAAAACTACTATATCAAAATGACACTAGGACTGTCTAGACCATAAAATACTATAATACTTGTGTATTTATAGTATTCTATGGTCTCGACAGAAAACGAGCCCTAGTGAAATACACTCTATGGTTACCTTTTTTAACAAATAAAGTAATTTCCCAAAAATGATGTAAAAATATAGTACTTTTGAGAAATTAAGGAAAAAAGAAGTACATATTTATTTTTAGTCTTTATGTATTTTTTCATACATATATTTGTTATTATTGTATTTGTTTTGGCCATCCATCATCTAACCCCCTTAACTTTAAAACTACTGCTTCTACCTTACCTTTAAATAGCTATAAGGAGTCTAAGCAATTTAGATTCAAATCAAAAAAAAAAAAATTATGCACGCCCTTTTTCTTTCTTCTTTCAATTTTACATTCATGATGGAAATAATTATTTCCGTAAAATTTACTTGTTCCAGACTTCTAATCACAGTTAATATAAAAGGCGCGACAGTTGAATTAGGGATAAAATTATAGCATTTTTCGTACTATATTAAATATTTTTCTAATATATAGTACAATTGACTGAAATATAGTACGATACTATACGGCTGGCAACCCTACTTTTTTTATAGGATAGGGTGACAAACGAGCACACAGTCCACCTGATGGTAAGTGGTTGCTGTCACCCACAGACATCTACATTTATCCTCGATTACGAATCAAATTGCAGATGCGTTGTCACCCGTGAGGACTAAGATGGAATGCCTCGTTTCCAGTAAAAAGGGTATCCGGTTCTCTACACTCACCATACGAAACACAGCAGCATTAAGCTACTTTTTTACGCTGGTATTCTGTGAGAGCGTGGTCCTTCCCCGGTCGAGCCGACCCATTCGCGCTACAACCACTACAACTATACTACTAATATAACTGCAGCATGGCTCTACCACGTAAAAAAATATTGCTACCGTTATAGTTTAGATACATAAATTTCACAAGGTCAAACATCCAACCCCGGAACAATTATTTGCAGGCGATACAAATACTTGTTAATAACAATGAAAAGGGGGCTGGCGGTGCTAAGCGTGGCCGCTATGGTAAATACGAGAGGTCAAAAATAATTTGATGCAATCTATGGGGGGGTGGGGGAGTGGGGAGGGGGCTACGTTCAGTAGTAAACTTTTGAAAGGCTATAACGGTAACAATATTTTATTTATATTAGTTTTTTGAAGTCGGTTTAATTTTTTTCTAATTTTAATTATTTGACCGTTATGAGTGGATCAAGCAATATCACAAACAACAGTTTGCGCCCTCCTTTCACCCAAGGAGGGTCGAGTCAATCCCAAAAGGTGGTGTTTAGTGGGTAAAAGTCTCCACATAACCACGCAGCCGGCTGCGTGGTATGCTATGAGCGTTCACTACCCCCCTCTACAATAAGTAATATAGGCAAATGGTGAAGAAAAATTAATTAAACAATCTAAAATATTCTGTCCTTTTAATGTTTTAAATTCAAAATGCATGGTAATGCATTGTTTTAACCGATTTTTACTGTAACATATGTAGACATTCGTAAGGGTCGATCGATGGCAAAAACGACGTCGCTCATAATTCACATTCAATTTGGGATAATTTGAAATAAAGCCTTATTTACTTGTATTTTAAAAAAATTGTAACAACGTTATATCATTATTAATATATTATTTGAGTTTGAGGTTTAAAATTTGGCTACTCTTTGAATAAAAACACTGTATGTAGCACACGGGATAGCGAAAGGGTTAAGTTAAAAACTGGTATGTCATTAAAATAGCTAAATGAATAAATTTCATACCCTTCTTTTCC
Source organism: Parnassius smintheus behrii (assembly GCA_036936625.1). NCBI lineage: Eukaryota > Metazoa > Arthropoda > Insecta > Lepidoptera > Papilionidae > Parnassius > Parnassius smintheus. Next base: position 3,647,627 of record JAUPFT010000030.1, on the reverse strand, counting down.
ACACTTAGGACCTGATTTTTCTTCAAATTTAAACGAAAATTCAAATAAAAAACATTGAAAACGGTTCACAATCGGCAAAGATATCGTGGTCATTTATTTTGAAGCCCGTATAATATATGACTTACCAAGGTACCCAAATAACTGTGCCCAATGTCCTCCTCCGAAGTGTCCCCGGAGACCAGGGTCTGTCGTTTCCATTTCATTTTATTTTCTTGTTCACTTTTATTTCGATTGTGTTACTTTGATATTTTGTGTCTTTGATTTAGTTTTTATTAAGTTTATTATATTAAAATTATTTGGACTATAAATGTCTACAATAAATACATCTTTCATTCAATTTCAATTCAAATTAATTTATGGCTTTTCTTAATTGATAGTGGCAAGTTTTACTTTGCGGAAACTCATTATATTGTTAACAAACACCTATTTTACTACATGAATCGTATCATGCAAACATACAAAGGTATAGAATAAACCTGGCTCTGTACTTTTCATCATGGGGGAGGCATACCATTGCGTAGCCAGTAATGACATATTATGAACCTGAATGGTGGTCTTGCACTGCAGGCGTTTTAGAAAGGATCAAGTTCACTCAGCGAGCTATGGAGACGGGTTTCTCTGCATGACAACATAACACAACAGATCGGTAAGCTGAAGTGGATATGAACCGGCTATATAGCTCGAGGAACCAACAGTTGATGATGAAGAAAAGTTCTGGAGTGAAAGGGTCCGGTAATCGAATTGTAGTGCGGCCCCCAAATATGTAGATAGCAAGATATGCAGAAAGTCGATGGATACAGATGGCTAAGAAACTTGCTTCGTGGCATTTCTTGGTAGGGGAGTGGGGTATGGATGGACACCGAGTTTAATTACAGGCTGTGACGCATTCAATATTATTAATTGTTGTATTTTATACTACAATTTACTTGAACAACTTGCTAAGTAACAAATTCACACAGATCACTAAGAAATTCTAATCTTATATAAATATATAATTATATAACGTATGTAATTTATTAAATGTATATGTACATAATTTATATATCACAATATGCATGTATTAAATAGTTTTTGATATGTAAGTTTAAGTATTATTTTGTTTTAAATGAACTTTATGTTTCTGTCATTTACGAGTAACATTTCACACATTTACTTTATATATTTATGTTTGCATCACTCAAATGTTGACTGGCAGGTATTGCCTCAGACATTAAGTCCGCCAATGCATCATATTGTATGAAGTTTAAATAAATAAATAATAATATCAAAACCGACTTCAGTTGTCACCGGATCTGGTTTAAAAGTCTGAGAATGTCTAGGCAAATCAATAAGTAGAACATCAGCAGCATCAGCTAACTGAATTGAATTGATAACTATCTCAGTTTTATAGTCGCTAAAGTAATTTTTCTGTTAGACTTGTATATTAAACAATCAAAACTTTTAACTTAGGTCGATTTATCAGTCTTTGGATAAAATATATTCATAGGTTAAAATTAAACACAAACAAATTAAAGATCACAGTTGTGTGATTAAAAAAGTTCAATTGTGTCACTTTAATATTCAGTCGGTTTAAAATTTATTCGATAGATAACTTATTTTTAATCTGGCGATTAAAAATCAACCCTTAATGGAGGCTACTTCTCTCGTACACAGTAGAATAAAGATTACCTGCGACACTTTAAAGGAACGATGAGTTGTAGATAAATACGAAATTAAACAGGGAATGTTAATTTCAAGTTATTTTACAGATTTTATTTGATAGTTTTTATTATCTAAACTTTTATATCACATATATAGATAAAGAGGGAGTCAATAGCAGAAACCACTCTACGCTGTAGTGAAGAAGAAAATATGCTCTACCTGCCAATCACCAAAAGAAAGTGAGAAAAAATGATTATGACAGCATAGAAAAATAGATAATAGGCGAAGATAATCGAGGATATAGGATATAGATATATAATAGGAGTCTCTTCTTCGTTTTCAAAAAAGAATTGTTGGACACCATTATGAAGATTTTGCAATTTTTTTCAATGTGATCATTCATCATAAATTTATGCAATTTCGTATTATATACCGAAACAAAAAAATATCCCAAATACCGAAAACTCGCAAACTGTACACAAATACAGACCACCAAACAATTTTTTTTTAATTTTCAACAATTTCCACTTTTCGAAATATTCGCACTTCGAGTAACCACTGGTAGAACTACCGGGAGGGTATCACCGCGCGCTTAACCCAGGTGTACTGGCGCTAAAGTCTGTTCTCGCGAGATGTGCTGAAATTATGAAACTTGAGACTCGCTCACACTATTAGTCATAGCTTTAATATGTTACCTACATGTATTACACCTTCAATAGATCGGTTTACATAGAACACAAATTGTGCACTTTAATCCTTCAATAATAAGACTCAAAATTGCGTTACATTTTTGCGCCTAATATTTATATATCGATTAGAGAAAGACTAGGATTTTCATATGTATCGTAGAGATGTTTTACAACAGAAATTGCTCATGAACAAACATTCGGAAACATAACAATTATTAAGGAATAAAAAGACTAGTTTCGTGCGAGATTCGAAGCTCCAACTCCATAGTGCCACGTCTCGTTAGTCACTGCGCTCTTGCAACAAAACCTTTATATTTTTTATTCAATTTATAACAATGGACGTGGCTTCATCATTATGATCCCGAAACCAAATTACAGGAACACCATCACCTACAACCCCCGAAAAATTCAAGCAGTCTTTCTGTCGGTTAGGTCATTGTGTTTTTTCTGAGATAGTCAAAGAGGTAGTGATGATTGAGTACCTCGCGTCATAGAACCACTGTTAAAGCAGTAGCTCATTATGTTAAGATAGTGGCATGGTAGCGGTCACCTCATTCCTAGGGTTTATAATTAACTATAAACATAGGACACTGAAGTGGCAACGGGTCGGTCGACGGAACGGTCGAAGAACGGACAACCTATGGGAAAGAAAGGTTCTCGAGTGGCTTCCACTAGATGCGAGTGACGACCTGGTAAGACATGCAGGCAGTCGATGGAAACAGGATCGTACTTTGTGGCATTCCTTGGGGGAGGCCTTGGTTCAGCAGTTGACTTGTAAAGGGACGTAATAATAATGGTGATGATGATGATGTATTCTCTGATATAATGATGATTTTAGTAAACATTTTAAACTATTCTTTGATAATATCTAACGCTTAGTTGATACCTTCTATTATTGTCAAGAAATGATTATTTCTAATATCGTCAGTGTGTACACACCTTTACATTCCACAGTTACCGGGCGCTATTACCTCAGCTTAAAAAGTTTGTTCTAGAGATTAGAGCGTCCTCTATCGGTGGTAATGATAGCGTTTATCGAAATTCACGGTCCTAATTATGTGCTAACCGGTCAAGTGATCACGTGATGAGCTGATCAATTAACGACTGTGAGTGGGCAGGAAGGTTCCGATGACTCTAGTACTAAGAACTTAAACTTGCTTACACATAAGTAAAAGTGGAAGTAAGAAACAAACAAAGAACATATTTATTATTTGCTGCAACTTACTTTTAAAAGTTAAAGTTACTGCCTATATATGTACATACGTCACACAGCTGTGCACAGATCTCTCATTTCTGTGAGGGTTTTAGGGCAAGAAAATATCCGCCGCGCTGCCCCAATGCGTGTTGGCGAACTTCAAATGTTTTCGAAATTTTTTTTCTTATTTCTTAGACATGCAGGTTTCCTCAAAATGTTTTCCTTCACCGGAGATCACGTGACAAATCAACACTTTAAATTGCAATTACCAACATCATTGGTGCCAGCGAGGATCGCACCGGGGTTGCCCGCCTACTGTGTAATTTACAGCGAGCGGTAACCATCTGAGCTACAACTTACTTTTACAAAGCATTAATTTGGCAAACCAAAAATACTTTAAAAATTGTTATTTGCAATTTTACGTGTTGATTTATTTTTTAAAGTTTGCAACTGCAAGACTTCAAGATACTATAAGCTCATCCTGCGTGGATTTGACAAAATTTAATAATTTTAAACTAATAGTAGCCGTGGTTAACTATGACATTTTGACATTGAATACCTCAGTCCCTCCGTGACCACGAGTACTGTAACGTACTCGAAACTTCGAGAAAGTTAAATAAGTTAATATACGCGACAAAGATTAGGAAATTATTAATTGCAGCTTTAAGTGCTGATTTACCACGTGCTAAGAAAAACATCGTTAGGAAGCCTACATATGTCTAAAAAAAAAAGAAAAAGCAATTCCAAAGATATGTTAAGTACGACAACACGCATTGGAGCAGCGCGGCGAACACTTCCTTGCCCTAAAACCCTCACAGAAATGAGAGGGCGCCTGTGCCTAGCAGTGGGACGTATATAGGCTGTTACTTTAATTTTTTTATATACTATGAAATTAAATTAGCTAACTCTATGGTACGATTACATTCCATATGATTCTGTGATGCCAAGTCTTTATTTATATTAGTCTATGGCACAAACCCAAACCTATAATCGTCAGCACGGAGCATCTACGGTCTCACCTGGGTGTTTCTGTCTGTCTTTCACAGAGATTTTCTTAGTCAGAGTTCTCTAAGTTAAGAAAATTATAAAAAAGACCTGCGGAGTTTACTTCGTCGTTGTTTCTTCAAGCAGAGGAAGCTCATTTACTAACGGTACTAGATTAAATAATGACTGTCTTTATGGTCTAGTCTTTTAAACAAAACCGCTTAATATGTAGTGCCGAGTTCAAAATCCGGGTAGGGTTTAATCAGTTATTGCGTTCTGCTGTTAAGAAATTCTCGGGAGCAGCCCAGACTCGGGAAATTAAGGGTGATTCACACCTGTGACCCGGAAAGTATGAAAACCCATACCTAATCTCTTTCCGATCGTGTTGGATTGCCGTCCCATCGTATTATCAGAGTGAGGGGAGTGCACCTGCGCTTGCGCATAAAATTTTTCATTATAAACCTGTCCCGTGCAGATAGCTCAGACAAATTGTGTTCTTGCAAGAAAATGAACTCTGGCAAGCCATGCTGCAGATATATAATGGTTGTGGCACGGATTGGTCTGCTCGACCGGCGAAGGACTACGCTCTCACAGAAAACCAGCATGAAATAGCAACTTAATGCCCTTAACTTGATACCCCTTTTACTGGAATTGAGGCGTTCCATCTTAGTCCTCCATGTTATCCATGAGGACGAAGATAGAATGGCTCGATTCCATTAAAACGGGTCTCGGGTTCTCTACATACACCATACGAAACACAGCAGTATTAAGATGCTATTTCACGCCGGCATTTTCTGAGAGCGTGGTCCTTCCCCGGTCGAGCCAACTCATTCGTGCAACGATAATAGCTGCAGTGTGGCGTTACCACGTATAAAATTGTTTATTTAGATAGACTCTGTTAACAGAATCTATCATACTGTATAAATACTACATATTGTATTTTATGGGTACCGCAAGAATCCACTATGGTATCACCATTTAACGTCTAGTATTATAACCACAGAGAAGGACGATAACTTGGAAGTGATCTCGAGACATTGTGACAATACTGCGAGGATGCTATGGGCAGAAAGAATTTTAGTGAAGAAATTTCGAAGAAGAAATTTATTGAAACCCATTTAAGCTTTACTACTGATTCAGAAATAACCTCTGCCCTGAGAAGAACCAGCAAGAAACCCAGCTGGACTTTTTTTAAAGGGTGCAGTTGTGTTCCAAACGGAGATCCCAGGAACACTAATAGTGACCACCGTCATGTTTAGCCGGTGGGAGTCCGGCATAACCTTTCCGTTCCATGAAGATTACACCATAAAAATAGTTTTCATTTCGTATTCTACCGCATGTGAAACTTAAAACAGTTAAAGTTGTTGAATAGTTAGGCCTTAGTATTTACGTAATGAAGCTATTTTCATGCAATTAGCTGGTAACAGGGCCGCTCTGAAGGCGTCGGTATCGCACGTCAATCTGGCTCGTGCGAGGGGCGACCGTGAGCGTCTTCGCACTGTTTCCATTATCGGCGATATTATAATATTTTAGGGCTGTCAGCTTTGTAATTTATTTCAATAAATTTTAATCTCATGGTCGATAGTTTAGGTAGTAAAAATTGACAAATTATTAAGTTATCTCACCCACTTTTTTCTTCAAGACATCAAGAAAAGAATAAATAGTATTTATTGTGTTTAAGGGTCACGGTAGCCTAAAACGTTTTTACTATGATGATAAGTGGCATTGTGATCAAAGATTTTAAAGCGCACTGGCTTTAGCTTAGCTCAAAAATCTTTTTACTCTTGTCTTGAAGAGACCCGATTGTAATCGAATAGAAAGACAGAAGCTAGCAAATTCTTCACTCCTTTACTGTTCATATTAGGAACGAAAAAATTAACCGTTTGGTACGAATACGTGGTGTCTCGACAAAATTGGGTGAGACCGTAGTGTCACCCTAGTCCTCACCTCCCGACACAAGTTTACCACTTGAGAACCTTTCTCTCTTTCTCATTGAATGTCGGTTTTACAAGCTTTGATACTGCTTACAAATCTTTAGGATTATAATACCTATGCCTGTTGCAACTTCAGCTTACAAATACTTGACGTTATACTCGTTAATTCTTCTTAAATTACGTCCGTGTGTTAAGAGCATCGTTTCATCGGCATCGTTATTTTAGACTAACGTTCAAGTCAGTTCACTTATCACTTTAGTCGCTAGGGACACATAAGTAATAAATATTTTATCCGATTCGTTTTTATCGATAAATAGCACAAACTCTCAGACAATATACCTACAGAAAGTACATTACAAAACATCAAAGATGGCGTTGGTGACGAGAACGAAACCATAGAAGCATTCAAATGTGAAAATTATGAGCTTCGTTTAAAATTAATGATGGCTTGTGATGAAATTGCTACGTCCAAAATTGCGAGTACAATGAGCGACCTAAATCCCGAATTAAGGAGTATATTATCTTAATGACTTTTTCAATTACAAAACACCAATAAACGTCAAAATGAAATCAATCTGATAGTCTGTTATTTTAGAAATTTGGGACAGTTTAGCTCGCAGTTCATTTTTTTTAAATAAAAAAGAATATAAACAATGCTATAAACATTACTAATATTTCCCTTAACCACTCGTGGTAAGCTTAAATTGCTTGTATTAGATGTGGTTCACGCCAGTAGTCGAATGGCGGATTCGAACCCACGACCTTTTTGAGTTCGCGGTCCGCGCCCTGCCATTAGGCTACTGTCGCTTTATTATTCTAAACGACGAATGCTTATTAAACTTTATATGGTCATCTGCAACCAACTCCGAATAAAGGTCACAGATGCGATGTTACCTGAGAATAAAGATATGCCTTACAGCCTTTTATACTGACTAACACAGGGGTCACCAAATGGCGGACCACGGTCCAGACCCGGACCGCCGTCCTACTTAGTACGGACCCCGAGAATCTAAAAATACCAATACAAAAATTTGTGATAATTCGATTTACTTCTATTTCGAAACACAAAAATCGGAATTTCTTTGCCAAGAATTTCGGACAAAATTAATGTGTGGTAATGAATACCTAGAATGAAAAAAATGGCTTTGAAACTTGGTATAATGTTTGAATGAACATATGTTTGTAAAGCAGCATTTTTCAAGACGAACTTCATTAAAAATAAATTTCGATCTCGTCCTACCAATGACTATCTCCAAGTTTTAATGGCAATACCTAGCACCAACTTAATTCCAGAATTCAGGCAGATTGTTCAGATTTAAAAAAAATCCATTTTTCGCATCTAAATTGGGTACTTACCATGTTAGTTTTAATTAGATGTATTTTTAATAAAAAAATATTCTGATTTCTTTTCGTTTTATTTGTTAATTTGAACCGCGATATCTTTATATTGTGGCGGCGTTTTCGTCGCGCCACAAGCGAAACACATCGAAGCCTAAATTGCGCTATCAAAGTTCCGAATCAAAAACAGTATATATAGAATAGCTCCGAACTATCACACGGAGCGTTGGCCGCTCCCCGGGCAGAACACCTTATCCAGCGGGAGATCTCTCCTTTCCCTTAAACTGCCAAAATATTTTTTTAAACAAACCCGCAATGAAAACAATTAGTGATCCTTGCTCTAACACTTCGAGCTGCAGCACAGCAATGGGTGCACTGCTAGTGAGGACATAAACGACTTTTCCCGCCTTCATGGTGGCACCACTTACGTACGAGGTCAAATATTTGACTGACTCCATTGCGGGGGAAGTCAATTTGTAAGAAGCGTGTAGAGATGAATATGTCTTTCTGAAATATTTGTTATTATATGTTATATGAATTAGATTAGAAATTAATAAACCAAACTTTATTTTTTGAAGAATAAGGGTGACAAACGAGCACACAGGCCACCTGTTGGTAAGTGGATGCTGTGACGCATAGACATCTACATTTACCCTCGATTAAATATCAAAACGCAGATGCGTTGTCACCCCTGTGGAGTTAGATGGAATGCCTCGTTTCCAGTTAAAAAAGGATCTTCGGATCTCCACACTCAGCGTACGAAACACAGCAGTATTAAGCTGCTATTTTGCGCTGGTATTTTGTGAGAGCGTGGTCCATCCTCTCAGTCAAGCCGACCTATTTATGCGACAACCATAATATAGCTGCAGCGTGGCTCTACCACGTACAAATATGACACTGTGTGACCATTTGCATACCAAATAGGTTCACCTCAGTCCCAACCAGCGACATCTAGTGAGCGTAAGATTATTAGCCCTCATTGTTACCAAACCAGCTACTGGGTGCGTCTGGTAGAAAAAAGCGCGAGCAAGCGCTTGTAAGCAAAATTGCGATCGTAAGCGCTGTCAAATCGAAAGTAGCTATATTCCTCTGAGACACGAAGTTAGTTTTAACCGGGGAACCTCACCTAATTTAAATATATGTTTGTAAAGTATTCATATTAAAAACTTCCAATCACGAATTTTTAATAACATGTAGGTATAATATGTTTATTCATGTCATTATATTACTTGAAACTAATATTGCTCAAAACAACTTATAAACTACTTCAAAACAAACAAAGTAAATAAGCAAAATGGCGGATTGTGCCAGCGCTACTGAAGTTAGCAAACGTGTCCTGGCCGAAAACTGTTTAGTTTCGCTATTTTGCTTACAAGCGCTTGCTAGCGCTTTTTTCTGCTAAATGCACCCACTGTCCAATTTTAACGTATCCAATATATTTTTTTCTTTTTTTTTTATAAAAACGTTACCCCCAAACTAAGATTTTCTCTTGTATCGTGGGGCCAGTTTACAAACATAAATTGCACAAGGACAAACATCCAGACCCGGAACAATTATTTGTAGGCTATACAAATATTTGTTCCGTGCGGGATTCGAATCCGCGACCTCCAGCGCAGCCACTCATTGCTAAGCCACTGCGCCACGAAGTCGTCAATTGTTACAGTAGTTTGATTATTTATCAATAATACCCTCCTTATTTAGTATTGTACGTGGTTGTCAAGACCCTTGAGTTAAAGAGTACAAGAACACGTTAGACGTGAAGTGGCAATAGCAAAGTACGTTTCGCTAAAGTGGTTGATAAAGTGGCGTTGAAAACCAAACATAATAATAAATATCGTATTTTAGACACGATTTCCACGCTAGAGACTTGATACTTCTTAAAAGTAGTGGTGGCGCGGTACAGTTGCTAATTCTAAATCCGGAATGAAGGGCCACAAAATGGTGACACACTAAAATGTGAGGGTATTCGTTTTTCGCGCAACCAAATAGTATGTGTTCGAAAAAAATATTTGCATATATGAAATACTCCATGATAGACCAAAAATCCTCGCGAAAGAACACCGATTCCTACAAGGATAATACGTGAGGCTATTGAAATTAAAAAACACCGTAATTTCAAATTGAAATTACGATGTTTTTTAATTGAAATTTTCAATAGAGAAGGAGGCTGGGTGGGACCCGATTGGGACCCTATAATCAATAAAATTAAAACTAAACCCAAGGAAAGACCTCAGGGCATAGTCAGGTCATTTTGCATAGATCATAAACAATAATTAAAATAGCTGAAGGTGCTCCGGGTTTAACAATGACATCGGGACGTCAGTCACCTCAGTCCCCCGTGACCATGGGTGCTGGAAAGTTCCCGAAACTTCGGCAATTAAAAATAAATATTTAAAAGTAAAATTAAACGCGATAAAGTTCGTAAAAGTAGTTTTAATCAATACTCAATTAAATTCATAAATTTCTTTCTTTATCCATTTTTATTCTTAAAAAACTGTGACGTTCGGGATATAATATTTTTCGATAATATATAACTATAAGCCATATTATTGAATTGGATTCTTAACTGACTACATTATTTAGATCGTTTTAATTAAAGTAAATTTTTTTGTCTACCGAATTTGTTGCGCTTATAAAATATATTTTCAATGCTCGGAAGGTTAGTTGGGAGGGTGCTCAGTTGAGGACAAATATAGATGTCTATGGGCTACAGCATCCACTTATCATCAGATGGACTGTGAGCTCGCTTGTCACCCTTATTCAAATAACTTAGCACGTACACCCCGCGCCGTCCATATTTATTTGTTAGTTTGAGTTCTTGATTAGAATTAAAATAATAATATACTAGAATAGACCGTTTAAGTCGTAAAAAATGTAGGCCAAGTCTACTTTTGTAATTAAGCAAATAAAATAAAACCTAAAATTAATTGTTTATTTTATTATCATACATGAACGCAACTAGAAATACTCAATACTCTTACTCACGAACTCATTATGATATAGCAAAGGTTAGAAAGAAAACAAATGACTGATAATTGTGATTTGTGATTAATAAATTGCTTACACGAGATATAATTGGACATTCGAGGTTCTTCACCCACTTTTAAAAATAAAATAAATAGTACTAATACTACTCTACTATATATATATATATATATATATATATATATATATATATATATATATATATATATATATATATACATAAATAGTATATCGAATCGAACTAACGATAACTTTTCATTTGTTTTCTTTTTTAATAAGACTACTTCCACATTAGGATTTTGTCCTGTATCTTTTAAGCAGTTTACGTACATAAATTGCACAAGGACAAACATCCAAACCCGTAAAAATTTCATATAAAACACACACAAATACGTATTCTGTGCGGGATTCGAATTCACGGTTCTTAGCATCGCATGTTAGTAATTATTTAACATTCTTTAATCATGAAAACGAACATTTTATAAAAGTAAGGATAACGATAGAACGCACAGTCCATCTGATGGTAAGTGGATGCTGTGGCCCATAGACATCTACATTTATCCTCGATTAAGAATCAAAATAGAAATGCGTTGTCTCCCCTGAGAACTAAAATGAAATGGCTCGTTTCCGGGGTCTCCACTTTTCTACACTCACTATATGAAACAGAGCAGCATTTACCTGGTATTCTGTGACATGATGATCCTACCCTGGTCGAGGTGACCCTTTCATACTACAACCTTAACATAGCTTCAGCGTGGCTCTACCACCTATAATTATATAGTTTAAAAAAAACACACTGACACACCTTTCACCGCACGCGCAAATTTCACTTCAATATTTTCTTTCTACGTCATCATTTACAATTCCTCGTTCCGCTCACTTATTCCTTCCTTTTACACATTCTCTATAAACCTGTCACTCATTCACAACTCTACACACATTTACCTACCACCCTTTACTAAGAACTAAAAAGCTGATGGGTTCACCCCGAGTTTTAAGATGAGGTGTCGTTAAAGGGGAGGATTTTTTTATAGAATAAGGGTGACATACGAGCACACAGTCCATCTGATGGTAAGTAGATGCTGTGGCCCATAGAAATTTATCTTCGATTAAGAATCAAAATGCAGATGCGTTGTCAGCCCTGAGGACTAAGATGGAATGCCTCGTTTTCAGCAAAAGGGTATCCGGTTCTCTACACTCACCATACGAAACACAGTAGAATTAGGCAGCTATTTTATGCTGGTATTTTGTGGGAGCTTGGTACTTCCCCGGTTAAGCCGGTCCACTCTGAGTCACCTGCATCCAACGACTTTCTGCATATCTTACCAGGTCATCGCTCCATCTAGTGGAGAGCCTCCCTACACTACGTTTAACGGTACAAGGCTGCCTCTCGAGAACTTTTATCTCCCATTGGTTGTCGATTATTCGAGGTATATGGCCGGCCCATATCCACTTCAGCTAACTGATCCGTTAGGATACGTCGGTTACTCTGGTTCTACTGAGAAAATCCTCATTTCATAGTCTATCATGCAGAGAAACTCTAAGAAAGCCCCTTCCATAGCTCGATGAGTGGACCTTTAGCATTCTCGTACGGCCAGCATTGAACGACTACATTTCAGATCCAACTGTCATCACTGGCAAAATACACTGGTATACCTTGCTTGGTCTTAACTATATTTGGTGAGGGTTTACTCCCTTACCGGTACTATTGTCTCACTTGAGAACCTTTCTTCGTTACCAGTTGTCACTTAAGCTTACTGATTCGCAAAACCATTATAGCCTTCTTTGTTTATCACAGCTTCTTCGGCTACTTCACAGCAGACAACTGCAAGCTTATGGGTTACGCGAATGCAAATATGCAAATTAAAATAAAACGCCTCTGATTAGACTACGGATTATCAAAGTCACAATTTCTTTCATATATTTTTACCATTTTTTTAAATGTGTGATTTGAAAGTCGTTGAAAAGGCGACACTAAAAAGAGACAAACATATACAACCATAGGATTTAGCCTGCGAGAGAATGAGATAGAAGATAATTTACAGTGTTTCCTATTGTGCTTAGAGATTATGCATGTGATCTACGAGCAGTAAGGGTTGAGTAAGAAATTTGTTGATACAAAATAGTAGAATTGAATAGAAAATATATTGTATTAGCAATGCGACTTCGTTCCGGACACATTCCGTGTAACAAGTTTGCTTTTATGATGAAAATGAAACAATCTCCAAATTGCGATACATGCAAAACAATAGAAGATGTACAACACTTGCTCGCGGAATGTTCCAAAAATCATCATGAAAGGAAACTATTAGTTGCCAAAACTGGTATTAAAATTTGTAACCTAGGGGAATATCAAAGCATTCTGTCTGAACCATTATCTGATGCTGCTCAAATTGTATATAACTTAGTTAATTTTTTGTTTAAAATATTTAAGAAATTGTAGTTTGTTATTTAGTTATTAGGTACAATGGGACTGACATGTTTAAAATAACCTAAGTCCCTAAATTTAAAAAAAAAAGAATTAAAAAAAATAGTAGAAAAGTACGATGATGAAATTGAAAACTTGGAGTCAGTATAATATTTAATGAAATTAAAGTGTAATAAAACGTAAAATAAATTTTAAACTAGTTACCAAGTATTATAATGAACAAACGCTACAATTATCCCTCTCCTGATACTCTGCATTCGCCTCATATTCTCGCAGTTTATTTCTCTGAAAGCTTGAAAGTTTCACTTCTACCGCGAATGAATTGACACATGTCTTTTTTTAAAAACGTAACCCCACTAGGATATTCTCCCCTATCTCTGAGGCAGTTTACATATATAAATTGCACAAGGACAAACATCCAGACGCGGAACAATATCAAAGTCACCTAATTAGTTATAGTAAAACTTTAATTCTCAATTTTTCCGTTCTTGCGGCGGATTTTTTCTTTAAATTTGTAGAGAACCTACCTTGAAGTATAAACTTATTTAATAAAAAAATTAATTTTAGAAGATAACTTGTAACATTACACACAAAATAACATAAAGTCGTTTTGAGAGCCTCCTCTGTTATGAAGTCGGCTAAAACTAACATAAGATGTAGTCTTAAGATTTGTTATGATAAAGATTTACATGTTATTAGTTTTATACCTTATATTTGAGTCATATTTATGTTAATCTGTTAACATAAGGAAGAGCATTGTGTTCTGAAATACAGATAATATATGATTATCAAGTTCACAGACACAGATACTTAGTTCACAATAAATGATGAGACATATACAAAACCCTCATTAAATAAGTACATATCAGCTTAGTTTCTTGTTTCTTTTTGTAATTTATTTCTTGTAATTTGTTTATTTGATTCTCGCTATAGAAGAGCGGGACATCCTGCCACAAGTATATATTTACTTAAAAGGATGTCTTACTTACTTCCATACCCATGTAATGTATGTTCTTTAAAAAAAAATAAACAATTTTTCATTTTCATTCGCATGTAATAGTTTTGGAAATAGTGAAAATAAAGTATTATTTTTTAAGTGCGGGTATTTACATAGCATTTTAATCTGATTGGGTTGAATGATAAATATATAATATATATGTAAGTATATACTGAATATAGTAAAATAAATAAATAAAAATACATAAATAATTAACTACCAAACCAAAAAGCCCTCGGCAGGGAAGCCCAAACGGCCGAGGGTTAGCGGGAAAGGGAAAGAAACCGGCGGACGATGCGGGCGGTATTGAGAAGCACCGCCTTCTGCATCTGAGCCCGGAGCGGTCCGTCACGGAATCCCCAGTCGCCTCAGATGACCCAAAACTGCGAAAAGTTGACTGGGATTAGCCCGTTCGAGAAACGACTGAGGAATAACTGTTGTCACCGATCCACGAGACCGTACTTCAGGACGAGCTGCTGGTGTATGATCCAGGTTACTAAGTAGTTTCTATGCAAATAGGGAATGCCTAAGTGACTCACCAGGACGGCGATAAGCTCGACGGATGTCGAGATTGCCATCCCTTAGGATGAATCTCCGATAGTTGTTGGTCTTAAGACCCTTTATTGCACAGACAAAACCCTCGGTTTTCCCAAAGAAGTTACCGTAACGTAATCATTGAAGGGAGGCAATTGTGTCTAAGACAGGCTCATGTAGAGCCTTGTAGAACCACCCATGGAACTCCTTCTCCTTCCATACGGTCCCCCGGTTGGAAATTTTCTGTACTGCCTGGTCTTGCCATTGCTCGTTGACTAAGGACAGAAGGGTAAGTCATTTTTCTAAATAATAATAATTATGAATATTATTGTAGTCGTTGACAACCCTACAAGACGTCCAACGCATCTGTTACAAGACATTCATCTGAGCGAGACTCCTAATGATCATAATAACTATAAAGTGGCAACCTTGGCAGTGATTGCAAGCGGTAATTATGTGTTTATAGTCTCTCGCTTATTGTCTTATGTTGTCTTAACGCATTACGGCTATGGAGGTTCATGCTCTGATGATGATGATGTACTATTGACTCATTGAACACAAACAAGAACTCTCAAAGCTTAGTTTCTTTTTGCAATAAAATTGGTAAATAAATAAATCAACATCTATACATAAAAATAAAATTGATACGCCTGTCTGTCCTAGTAGTAAACACAGCTGTCTTCGCCAACGATACGACATTCTTTGTATCGGATTACAATAAAAATAGTCTCACTTTGAAACTCCAAAAAGCTACCAATCGCTTAGGTGAACGGTTCCGCATAATATAGAGAATTAAATTGTGAACCTTGAAAAAAGTGTTTCAATATAAGTGTATACAACGTCGTTAAACACCAAAAAAGATTCAAGGTCTAAGCACAAAACTAAATATTGTTTCCATAAACGGCCGCCCCATCGCTTGGTAAGAATCGGACAAATATCTGAGCATCACGTTCAACTTCCGCGTGAGTTTCGCGACACATAAATGTAGTACGCAATAGAGCCAAGTCAGTAATTGACCGTCTCCACCCTCTTGTTAACAGAAATAGTAAACTGTCGCTCAGACACAAACTCCACTTGTACAAAACCTACGTTAGACCTATCATGTCTTACACAAGTGTAGCCTTCGTCCACACGTATATGACCCACCTATACGAACTTCAGAAAGTCCAAAACTTTTTCATCCGTCAAGCCATCGGAGCACAGTGTGTAAGAGTATAGAGCACTCACCATAAGAAACATAACAGCATTGAGCTCCTATTTCACGCTGGTATTCCGTGAGAGTGTGGTCCTACCCGGTCGAACCGACCCATTCGTGCTACAACCATAATTTAGCTGCAGAGTGGCTCCACCAAAAGGTGGTATAGGTGTAACAATATGTGCTAACCGATATCAAATCAAATCATTTATTAGCAATCCAAGTGTACATAATTGGTCTTAAATTGAACATATTTTTACAACTTTTTTACGTGGTAGAGCCATGCTGCAGTTATATTAGTAGTATAGTTGTAGCACGAATGGGTCGGCTCGACCGGGGAAGGACCACGCTCTCACAGAATACCAGCGTGAAATAGTAGCTTAATGCTGTTGTATTTCGTATGGTGAGTGTAGAGAACCGGAGACCCTTTTTACTGGAAATGAGGCATTCCATCTCAGTCCTCACGGGTGACAAAGCATCTGCATTTTGATTTGTAATGGAAGATAGATGTAGATGTCTATGGGCCGCAGCAACCACTTACCATCAGGTGGACTGTGTGCTCGTTTGTCAGCCTATTCTATAAAAAAAAAAACTTAGACGCACTTATCAGACACGGCAAATTTGACAGACACCGCTTATACATAAAGTATAAAATATGTATACTTAGAAGCTAGATAAATATAAAAATACATAATGGTGTTATTTTTTGTTATCTAAATATCCCTCCACTGATTAAAAGGGGTCATTCCGTGGGTGTCGTAAGAAGCGACAGAGCAAAATAAATCAAGAGGCAGCAGCGTCTTCCTAATGACTACTAAAAATAAAAAATAAACTGCGGGTGCCAACTGCCAACCCGCTCGCCAAACGTGGCAATATCACCCCTATAAGGCGATCTAGGGGATGCGTATGTTCAGTGACTTAAGACGTCACATCGAAAAAGTGGCTCCGGGCTATCGTCGTACTGATCCCAGTGAATACATAATTTCTATAAAAATTTAAAAAAACGCCGTCATAAGGTCTAAAATTGCGTAGCGCCCGCGACGATTAAGACCGTTTGGAAATTGTCAGAATCTTAAAATATTTTTTAAAAATTATGATTTAAGTAATTAAAATAATGAGCAAGTAATTATGAATATTGATGTTTAATTATGAATATATTTGAGTGATTACCAAGCATATAGAATTAAGTGATTTCATTGTAATTTCAACTACAGTGATTTTTAGATGTGTTTTCGCAAATAATTATGATCGAGTCAAAACTATACAATCGTGTTTTTGAACAAGCAAATTCAAGATAAAGACATGAATTTACCTACATTAAAATTCCACTTTCGTTAGTGGTGTTATAGTCCTATACTATTCTATGAAAGGAGGTGCATTTTTTCACGATATCGCCTTGACAGGATGGTAAGATAAAATACATAGTTCGTTTTAATGTCAGTGAAAAGTGATAACGGCGTTGAGGTATAATTAGAAATATGAAATTCCTATCTACACGATCTATCATGTTAATTTTGGAAAAATCTCATGGCTTCTCATAGATGATCATCTCGAAAGTTGCCTCATCTGATATATAGACAGAGGACATGAGGGCAATACTACGATTACCATGCTCTGCCATGGGATCTTCCTCTGTCCAGTAGTGAGCAGATTCGGGGCATTGATAACTAGTATATTTTCCTAGGTAGTGTAGGGCCTCATTCTATAACAAAAATCAACAATTTGAATTAATGGTTGAGGGGTGGTCATCATCATCATCATCATCATCACCGGTGATGACCGCGGTCCTCGCACTCAAATGCGAAGATAAATGTATTTTCTTCATAGATAATTTTTAATTCAAAATAGATTACTTATATGTAATACTTATTGAGTAATTTTTACTTTTACAACTGGTTCGGAAAAAAATTCTGTGTCTTGGGAAGAACCAGCAAGAAACGCAGCCGGTCTTTTTTTGAAAAGCACAATTTACGATATACAATTTCATACAATTGTTATGAAAACGTTAAGAAACAGCATGGTAGCGACAACCTTATTCCCAGGGGTTTGCGTTCTATTATTTAGGTATGACGTAATAAGTTTAAGCGCTAGGTTTTTTACACCATAATGATGTAGCTTTCTGATTAATGTCTCATGGTGAACACAGTTGAATGCCTTGGAAAGATCACAAAATATACCCAAAGTATCTTTGAATTCTCCCATGCACAGAAAATATGTCTGATTAGCTCAACAACGGCATCATTTGTCGAGCGACTCCTGGTAAAAACAAAAATTTATTACATTTAAAAAAACTTAACAATTGATCTAAAATATATTTTTTTCAAAAATGTTACTGAGCGTTGGCAGTACAGAAATAGATTTCTGTACCGCCAGATTTAAATAAACGCATAACTTTACTATATTTCATTAAATCAGGAAACACACCTGATTCGATACTTACATTGAAAATAATAGCAAGTTGGAGTGCGACAGCATCTATTGTAGAAGCAACAACTTTGACGGAAATCCCCCATAGATACGCTGTTTTTTTTTCAATAGCTATAAAATATTTTACAATATCACCTGATAATATTTTGTGAAACGCAAATTCTTTTTTACATACATTTACATTTTGTTTAAGTAATGACTCCGCAATAGTAGGGGTACTGAATATAATATAGCAATAAGGGTGACAAACGATCACACAATCCACCTAATGGTACGTGGGTGCAGTAAGCCATAGAAATTAGCATCCATCCTCGATCAAGAATCAAAATGAAGATGCTTGTCACCTTTCAGGACTAAGATGGAATATCTTTAACAGTAAGAAGGGTCTGTGGTTCTCTGCACCATACAAAACACAGCAACATTACCTTCTATTTGCTATGCGTACTAATAAAACAAAGTAACGTATCCTAGACGACAATGGGAACGCACATTCACTCACTCCCTAGTGCATCGAGACAATTGTCTATTATATTAGCACCCTGCTTGACGAGACTGCGCAGATACGCCTGCTTTACGATCAACAGCGCAATCGCAACCAAGGACAGTGACCGGTCAGTAGAAAACGCATTTTTAAACAAATACTTCATTATTACAATCTTCTTTTATTGTTTCGTACCTAAAGGCCATGTTGCAGCTATATGTTAGGTGTAGCGCGAGTGTTTCGGCTCGACCGGGGCAGGATCACGCTCTCACAAAATACCAGCCTAAAGTAACATCTCAATGCTGCCGAGTTTCGTATCGTTCGTTTCGAAACGAGGCAAGGGTGACAACGTGTCTGCATTTTAATTCTAAATCGAGGATGTATGAAAGAACGTTTCACACCGCAACGTTAGGTTTGTCCTTCAATCCGACTAATGTTTTCTTTATAGCAATTTTCGATCCTCATCATTACAGCCCTTTACAAGTCCACTGCTAAATACAGGCCTCCCCCAAGTAATGCCACAAAGCACGGTCCTGAGCCACCTGCATCCATCGACTTCCTACATGTCTTACCAGGTCGTCACTCCATCTAGTGGGAGGTCGCCCTACACTACGCCTACCGGTACGAGGCTGCCACTCGAGAACCTTTCTTTCCATCGGTTATCGGTTCTTCGAGCTATATGGCCGGCTCATTGCCACTTCAGCTTACTAATCCGTTGGGCTATGTCGGTCACTCTGGTTTTACTGCGGATATGCTCATTTCTGAGTCTATCACGCAGAGAAACTCCTAGCATAGCCCTCTCCATAGCTCGCTGAGCGACCTTGAGCGTCATTGCAGACAGCCAGTAGTGAAGGACCACGTCTCAGATCCGTAAGTCATCACAAATAACACGCACTTGTTGTACAATCTAGTTTACAGAGTTTGAGGTATACCTGACGAGAAGATGTGTCGTAATTTCCCGAACGCTGCTCAGCCGAGCTGAATCCGTCGATTAACCTCTCGGTTGAAGTTGTACTTACCTAGTCGGACTATTTGTCCCAGGTAAACGTACTCGTCAACTTCGAGCATAGTGCTCGCAACAAATACAGGCATAGGTTTTTAACAGTGGTAGAGCCACGCGGCAGCTTTGCTGTTGCACGTATGGGCCGGCTCAAACCGGGGTGGTACCACGACCTCACAGAATACCGGCGTGAAGTGGAAGCTCTGCTTCTGCGTTTCGTCTGGTGAGTGCAGGTGGCCGGAGGCCCAAATCCCCCCCCCCCATCAACATGGTAGCGGAATTAAATAATAATAATAATAATAATAATAATAATTTATTCAGATAGAAAAGTGATACAGAGTAAGAGTCAAACAATGCATCTTATATACTAAATATGTTCTTAAAAAATGAACTTGCTTCCTAAGTTAGGGTAAACCCTGTGTTTTAGGTTAAGCAAAGCTCTTCCCACTTACATAAAACCTTAAATAAGATACACAAAATATAATGAAATAATACAAGTGACACAAAAAAAAAAATAGATCCTTAGAATTTAAAAGACATGCACAGATTAAAAAAAAAAAAAAATAAATATTAGCAGAGAAGTAACGAATTGACATCTATGAACACTTATGCAAGTACTGTTAACAAATTCTCCGTTTCTTCATAAGACTTTAGTTGAAGCCATTTTCTGAGGGCAATGTTGCATTCATGCTTATTCATAGAATATATATGAACAATTTTGTTTACTTTATTATATAAATATGGGCCAAGAAAGCAAAAATATTTTTTTATAAATTTTGTATTGGGCTTAAAACTGGACTTAATCACAATGTCTTTACGACGCTTACATTTGATTTTGTCAGGGTCATAATTTATACACTGATGCTGTTTTTTTATAACATTTAGAACAAATAGTTGGCGAACAGTTAGTACTTGGCAGTTATTGTAGAGTAATATTGTAGGATATTGAAATGGTTTAAAAGTGGAGACCTTTAAAAGCGCTCTTTGAGCCCTTTCTAAAGAAACCATGTGCGTTTTTAGAGCCCCACCCCAACAAGAAATGCAATAAGTTAACAAAGATTCACACAGAGCAAGATACAGCTGTTTCAAAAGATATGGTTGCACTACATGTCTTAGATTTTTAAAAATATATATAAGTTTGCGGATACGATTTTTTAAATGTTGAATATGGTGTTCAAAAGATAGATTTTTGTCTAGAAGGATACCCAAATACCTGACAATCTCAACTCTTTCCAATAACGGACATCGGCAGGAAGTGAGAGAGCTAGGATTCTTTAAAATACAGCTATGTGCACGTAGAGAGAAAGCGTTTCCTGGTTGCGTCACATCACGAATGGAAAAGGTCAGATATTTGGTTTTCTCCGCATTTAAAGTTAATTTATTAGAGCACAACCACCTTTGTACAGTATTAAATGAATTTAATAATAATGATAGACTACCCCAGGAGGGTACCAGCACCCCTGGAGAATCCCTCGCTGAGCATCCACGACCATGTTTCTCCACTTCTGAGCGTGGGTGCTCAGGCTGCCCCGCGTATTCTGGGGGGGGGGGGCAAAATTCCGCTCAAGACTACAACTGTTCGGGGTAAACGGAGCAACAAGACCAAGGCGACCCCTGCCACGCTGTCCGTGAATTTCTGCAATATCAGGGGACTTCACTCTAACCTAAACGCCGTCCACTACCATCTCGAGACGGCGGGGCCGGCTCTGCTCTTTCTGACCGAGACGCAGGTGTCCCCTCCGGCTGATGTCTCGTATCTCTCCTACCCGGGGTACAAACTGGAACACTCCTTTGTGCCTCGGGCTGGAGTTTGCGTTTACGTCAGAGAGGACATCTGTTCTCGACGCCTCGGCAGACTTGAAGGTTCGGACCTGTCCATCCTTTGGCTACGCGTAGACAGCGACGACCATCCGCGCGTCTACGGGTGCCTCTATAGGTCCCATAGCGGTAATGCCGAAACAGACCGACTCTTCGACCACGTCCAAATGGCTGCAGATTTGTTGCTACAGCAGATCCCCTCCGCAGAGATCGTGATCCTCGGCGACTTTAACGCCCATCACGCCGAATGGCTTGGTTCACGTTTAACCGATCATGCGGGGAGATCTGTTCATGATTTTGCCTTGGCATATGGTCTGACACAACTGGTTACTTCGCCTACGCGGATTCCAGATGTGGAAGATCATGCACCTTCCCTGTTGGACCTTCTGCTGACCTCTCACCCGGACGGATATCAGATTTTCGTCGACGCCCCTTTAGGCTCCTCGGACCATTGTCTGGTCCGGAGTGTTGTGCCACTCACGCTGAAATCGCGGTTGCATTCTGCAGGCTGCCGCCGTGTTTGGCACTATAGGTCAGCCGATTGGGATGGGATGCGGTCTTTCTTTGCATCCTACCCTTGGGGGCGGGTTTGCTTCTCGCCGGATGATCCCAACGTTGTTGCGGATTCTGTTACTGATGTGTTACTTCAGGGTATGGAACTTTTTATTCCTTCCTCTGTGGTGCCCATTGGAGGCAAGTCTCAGCCATGGTTTGGTCGCTCCTGTAAAATAGCATCATGCTATAAGCAGGAGTGCTACCAAGCCTGGGTTGATGCATCAGCGTCCCGGGATGTAAACACCAGCGCTCTAAAAAAGAAGTATAATTCCGCCTCTAGGTCCTTCAAAAGAGTCATTGCCAAGGCAAAGTCAGAGCACATAGGCAGAATTGGCGAGAAACTAGTTCGCCTATCTTCTGGAACCCGTGCATTCTGGTCTCTCGCTAAAGCTGTCCAGGGGAATTTCTGTCAGCCATCTCTTCCATCTCTGCACAGGGAGGACGACTCACTGGCCCATACTGCAAAGGAGAAAGCCGATCTTCTAGGCTGCTTCTTTGCGTCTAACTCGACTCTCGATGACGGGGGGAGTACGCCGCCGACCATCCCGCGGTGTGAGTGCTCCATGCCGGAAGTGCAGTTCACACAGCGCTCGGTTCGCAAAGCACTCCTCTCCCTGGACATCCACAAGTCGAGTGGGCCTGACGGAATCCCCCCAATTGTGCTGAGGACGTGTGCTCCAGAGTTGGCACCGGTTTTAACGCGTCTTTTCCGGTACTCCTACTCCCTAGGCGTAGTCCCAAAATCATGGAAGACGGCTTTTGTCCACCCGATCCCTAAAAAAGGCGACCGCTCAGACCCGTCCAACTACCGGCCGATCGCCATCACCTCCTTGTTCTCCAAAACAATGGAGTCCATTGTAAACTGCCAGCTCATGAGGTACCTTGAGGATCACCAGCTGATTAGTGACCGCCAATACGGTTTTCGCCGTGGTCGGTCAGCTGGTGATCTTCTGGTCTACCTCACGCACAGATGGGCGGAGGCAATAGAGTTCAAGGGGGAGGCATTGGCCGTTAGTTTGGACGTTGCGAAGGCCTTCGATCGGGTTTGGCACAAAGCGCTTCTTTCGAAGCTCCCTTCCTATGGGCTTCCCGAGAAATTGTGCGATTGGACCACCAGCTTTCTTGCAGATCGGAGCATCAAGGTCGTTGTAGACGGTGCAAGCTCCGATTGCAAGCCTATTAATTCTGGTGTTCCACAGGGCTGCGTGCTATCGCCAACGCTGTTTCTTCTGCATATCAATGATATGTTGCATACCCGTAACATTCATTGCTATGCGGATGACAGCACTGGTGATGCTCTTTACACCGGCCGAGCCAATATTTCTCGGGAAAACGTCTCCGAGTGCCGGGACAAACTTGTGTCTGAAGTCGAGTCTTTGCTGAACAGAGTCTCGGATTGGGGACGACTAAATCTAGTCCAGTTTAACCCCCAGAAGACACAAGTTTGCGCGTTAACCGCTAAAAAGAACCCCTTTGTCGTATCCCCTCAGTTTCAAGGCACTCCCCTTGTTGCCTCAGCCAGTATCGGAATCCTCGGCGTCGACATATCGAGTGACGTGCAGTTTCGTGGTCACTTGGAAGGTAAGGCCAAATTGGCCTCTAAAAAGCTTGGCGTGCTCAGCAGAGCGGGACAGTATTTCATGCCGGCACACCGCCTGCAACTTTACAAGGCGCAGGTTCGGCCGCACATGGAATACTGTTCCCATCTCTGGGCTGGGGCTCCCCAGTACCAGCTCCTTCCACTTGACCGCGTCCAGTGCAGAGCGGCTCGAATCGTCGACGACCGAGTGCTTTCCGATCAGCTCGATTCACTGGCGCTGCGAAGAGATGTTGCATCTCTTTGCGTATTTTATCGCATCTATCACGGGGAGTGCTCTGAGGAATTGTTCGGATTAATCCCAGCCGCCAAATTTCGTGAACGCACTACACGGCAAACTTCCCGATACCATCCACACCATCTTGATGCTTGGCGGTCCACCACTGTACGTTTCACAAGGAGTTTTCTTCCACGTACAACCTCTCTGTGGAATAGTTTACCACCGGCGATTTTTCCGGACCGATACGACCTGGGGACCTTCAAGAAAAGAGCTTACTCCTTTCTAAAGGGCCGGCAACGCACCCGCAATTCTCCTGGTGTTGCGGTTGATCATGGGCGGCGGTAGTCACTTAACATCAGGTGAGCCGCATGCTCGTTTGCCCCCTCTTCTATATAAAAAAAAAAGGTGTGACATGCACATTAAACATGGTCATTTACTCGCCATTGATATTAATACCGTGTCCTTTCCAGTCCAGTAGCTTGAAAACGTCTTCCAATGCAGCGTTGAAGAGTTTCGGGAATACAACGTCACCCTGTCTTACACCTCTCTGCAGTTGGATAGGTTTCGAACTCTGGTTCTGTACTCGGATAGCCATATTACTATATTTCACTTGTAATCTATAAAAAACAGACAAGCGTGAGTAGAACTCGCGCCTTGAGGGTTTCGTATAAACTCAATTATGCACGCAGATATTTTTTAAGGTAATATATAACATATGTAATGTAATATATACTTCTCATCAAAATAATCGAAACACCTTCGTTTTAATTTGTTAAAAAATTGAAATACCTAATTTAATACAAAAGAGTTTTCATTCCATGAAAAAAAAATGTTATTGTATAGCTGACAATCTGGCCATTACAATGGTAAGCGAAAATTCAAAATTCGAAATTAGAATTTCATTTGTTTATCCTTTCAGTTGGAGAACATTTCACGTTTAAAAACTAAAAATTTGCGTTTATCTTTAACGTTTTTGTTTTTAATTTGTTTACTGTGACTTTAAGGCCAGCCACACACTTGACGGAAATTCCGACGCCGAACTTCCGCGGGAGTAAATCCGTTACCATAAGTTGCAGCCACACTGAATATTCAGTGGCAGATTATCAATTGACTGCCAACGCTTATACGGTGTGTTCGACTAGAAATTGGGCAATTTCATACTTTGTTAGACATAATCCAGATAAAGCATTCGAATATTATCGAAAGTCCGTACAATCATTTGATGTGTTGTTGAATTTAACGAAGGACTATATTACCAAGCAAAATACAAAACTTAGAACGGCTAATCTCCTGAAGAAAGGCTGACCGTTACATTAAAGTAAGATAAATATTAATAGTGTAAATGAGACAAATTATTTCACTTTAGGTTTTCTTTTTGTTTCAGAGGGCCCTGGAACTTCATCAGTTTGAGTTGGACTCAAATTCTCAATTACAGTTAGTTGTGAGTTTGCATTACTTGATAATTCATTACAAGAATTTTCATTTTGGCGTTCTATCTGGCTTTTCTCTAGAGTCCCTAAGGCAAACTCTATTTTTCACTTCGATAATAAATCGTTCAGTGTCGAACATCCTGTGCGTGCGCCGTCACTGCGAGTTATCCGCCAAATGTGGCGCGATGCATACAAACACCTGGAACGCGACGTTGCCGATCTTACGCCGACGGAAGATCGGTGCGCGGAGGACGGAGCAGACGCGAGAGCAAGCAGTCCGCCACGGACAAAACTGATCGTCCGCGACGGGACGACCGACCTTCCGAGTAGTGTGCCCGCTATTTGTAATTTATATGAAATAACATGTATTGACGTTCCGCCGCGGAAGATCTGCGACGGAATTTTCGTCAAGTATGGCGCTGGCCTAAAACGTCTGAAAAAAGTTCTAAGTCAGTTCTTAGCGGTCAGCCGCCTAGAGTCTACATCACCTGAGGATGCCTCGTGTAGAGGAGAAACACGTGTCGTATTATCGTCGATGGTGTGTCTTACCTGGAATAGTGGTGTTGGAAGTGGTGGTGCCGGGAGTAGTGGTGTTGGGAGTAGTGGTGCTGGGACTAGTGGTGACGGAGTTATTGCATGCAATTGAGGGAGGGCGGGAGGTGCTCTTCATTCCAGGTAAGAAACATCATTGTATAAATGTAAAAATACTAATTAATTCGCAACCTTCCGCTAAATAATAGCGGAAGGTTGCGAATTAATTAGTATTTTTATTATGAAAAACCGGATGGAAGCGGTGAAGCGGCGGGCTCGAGGAGGAAACACTAGTTATTAAACGTTATTTAACGTTAATGTTAGTTTTTCAGTTTTTTTTTTCACCTACGTGACTCATTAAAGAAAACATGAAACCTATGAGAATTTAATTTGAATTTGGAACAATAACATTAGAACTTGAAAACCTAATAAAACTCACTATTAAGCGACATTTGATATTTATTCGTAAATAATAAAAAAATACTGATAATCCTTACAAAACATAAAATTGCAAGGTGTTTCGATCTTTTTGATGAGAAGTATAAATTATCATCATCACCATCATAGTGTAGTGGCGGTTGACAATATCCACTACCCCATATATCTTCCCGTGGGTGTCGTAAGAGGCGACAGAGGGAGACAGGCAGGAGATGGGCAGCAGCATCTTCCTAATAACAACAATAATAGAATAAAAAACTGCGGTTGCCAACCCGCTCGCCAAGCGGCTCCCAGTCCCCGGCGGACCCGCTATTCCTGGCTACGGTGGCGACCATGGTAACGGCGGGGCAGGGGGTGCTAAGAATCTCCGGTGTAGGTTCGGTTGCCACCTACGACGACTCGACCTGGCAACATATACCTATACCCTGAGGACTGACGAGAAGACACTGGAAATGGAAGAAGAGGTAGAAAAGTTGCGCTGGCATATTATTGTCCAAAGAGAGGGGGAGGACACGGTAATCCTGGAGTCCGGCAACTTGTTCTATCACCGGGAGGGCGACCATCTGTCCCAACGAGGTGTCGGATTTATTTTCCACAAGTCTCTCGTCAACAACGTTGTAAAGATTGGGAGTGTGTCAACGAGGGTCGCGTACCTGATACTCAGAATCACTAAACGGTATTCGCTGATGGTCATACAGGTTTACGCACTAACCTCGGCACATTCCGATGAGGAGGTGGAGGAAATGTATGAGATATATCCAGAGCCATGCATTCTTCCAAAACCCACTACACGGTGTTGATGGAAGACTTCAACGCAAAACTAGGCACAAGAGAAAGCGGTGAGCTGAAGTTAGGGAAATTCGGAGTAGGGCAACGGAACCGTAGGGGCCAGAAGCTGGCCGACTTTATGGAGAAAGAGGGACTATTTATGATGAACTCTTTCTTCCAGAAGCGGCCCCACAGGAAGTGGACCTGGTCGAGACCCGACGGTTCGACAAAAAATGAGATTGACTTCATTATGACGACCAGACGCCAACAGTTCAGTGATGTCTCAGTGATCGCAAGGGTGAAGACTGGCAGCGATAACTGAATGGTCAGAGGCACACTGAACCTAAACGTTAAGTTGGAGAGGTCTCGTCTAATGAAGTCAACGCTCCGTCCCCCTCGTGCTCTAATCCAGAATCCCGAAACCATTCAGCTCCAGTTACGGAACCGCTTTCAGTGCCTAGAAGATTGTAATGACGTGGACGATATGAATAAGATGCTCGTAGAAACCGTCCATGCGGTCGGAGCTAAGTTCTGCAAGACCCGCCGCTGAAGAACACAAAAACTCTTAATCTCATTGCTGTTAGACGGGAGAGGAGGCTGCAATCGTCAACAGATTTGACAGCATACAGGCAACTGAACAGACAGATCTCCAAATGCATGCGGCGAGACTTGCGCAACTTTAATACTGCTCGTATTAAAGAAGCGATCGAGCGGAACCAGGGCTCCAAAGTCTTTGCCAGAGATTTGTTTGCCAGTAAGAGCCAATTGTCAAAGCTGAAGACTGAGTGTAGCAGCATCATTTCTGGGACACCTGAGATTCTGAGTGAGATTGAGAGGTTCTATGGACAGCTGTACACATCATCGTTGGAGCCACACGCAAATGTGAGTAACGATCCAAGAGCAAGTCTTATCCGACACTATTCTGATGATATCCCGGACGTCAGTCTGAGCGAGATTAGAATGGCTCTCCAACACCTTAAAAACGGCAAGTCCCCGGGCGAGGATGGAATTACAGCGGAGCTTCTGAAAGCGGGTGGAAAACCGGTACTTGAAGTCCTTCAGAGGCTCTTTAATTCCGTCCTCCATGGTGGTACTACTCCGGAGGCGAGGAGCAGAAGTGCGGTGGTCTTGTTCTTCAAGAAAGGTGACAACGCCCTCTTGAAGAACTACAGACCGATTTCCCTTCTGAGCCGCGTCTACGTTCTGTTTTCGAGAGTCATTACGAATCGTCTCGCACGTAGACTCTGTCGACGACTTCCAGCCTCCCGAACAAGCCGGTTTCCGAAAAGGCTTTAGTACCATAGATATACCCTTCTGCAAATTGTACAGAAGTCCGAAGAGTACAATCTGCCACTTTGCCTGGCGTATGTGGAATATGAGAAAGCCTTTGACTCCGTCGAAATTTGGGCGGTGCTACGTTCTCTTCAAGCTTTAAAGTCTAGTTAGTCTTTCAAGCTTGCAAGCTCTGCGGTGCCAAGTTGACTGTCGGTATATCGAAGTGCTGAAGTGTTTGTACAGAAGGGCTACGACGGCTATCCGAGTGCAGAACCAGAGTACGAAACCCATCCAACTGCAGAGAGGTGCAAGGGTGACGTTATTTCCCCGAAACTCTTCACCGCTGCATTGGAAGACGTTTTCAAGCTACTGGACTGGAAATGATACGGTATTAACATCAATGGCGAGTACATCACTCACGTTCAATTTCCCGACGATATAGTCCTTATAGCAGAATCGCTGGAGGACTTAAGCACTATGCTCAATGACCTCAATAGTGCCTCCTAACGGATAGGTCTTAAGATGAACATGGACAAAACAAAG
This sequence comes from Parnassius smintheus behrii, assembly GCA_036936625.1. Taxonomy (NCBI): domain Eukaryota; kingdom Metazoa; phylum Arthropoda; class Insecta; order Lepidoptera; family Papilionidae; genus Parnassius; species Parnassius smintheus. The sequence continues at coordinate 3,618,624 of JAUPFT010000030.1, read as the reverse complement.
ATCATGTTTAACGTCCATGTCACACCTATGCCGGTAGTTGTTTGGAGCACTAAGCTCGAAGTTGTTGACGAGTACGTTTACCTGGGACAAATAGTCCGACTAAGTAAGTCCAACTTCGACCGAGAGGTCAATCGACGTATTCAACTCGGCTGGGCAGCGTTCGGGGAATTACGACGCATCTTCTCGTCAGGTATACCTCAAAACCTGAAAACTAACTTGTACAACCAGTGCATGTTGCCAGTGATGACCTACGGAACCGAGACGTGGTCCTTCACTGCTGGCGGTATGAGCACGCTCAGTGTCGCTCAGCGAGCTATGGAGAGGGCTATGCTCGGAGTGTCTCTGCGTGATAAACTTAGAAAAGAGGATATGCGCAATAGAACCAGAGTAACCGACATAGCCCAACGGATTAGTAAGCTGAAGTGGCAATGGGCCGGCCATGTAGCTGAAAGAACCGACAACCGTTGGGGAAAAAAGGTTCTCGAGTGGCAGCCTCGTACCGGTAGGCGAAGTGTAGGGCGACCCCCGACAAGATGGAGTGACGACCTGCACCTGGATACATGCAGGAAGTCAATGGATGCAGGTGGCTCAGGATCTTGCTTTACTTGGGGGAGGCCTATGTTCAGCAGCAGCAGTGGCCTTGTAAAGGGCTGTAATGAAGATGATGATATATATACTTCTATGACGTGCGTCGGTACCAATGAAATTGTTAATTGCAATTTAAGTGCTGATTTACCATGTGCTCGGCGGTGAAGGAAAATATCGTGAGGAAACCTGCACGTCTAAGAAATAAGAAAAAAAATATTCGAAGACATGTGAAGTGCGGCGGACTAGTCCTTGCCCTAAAACCCTCTTAGAAATGAGGGGAGGCCTGTGCCCAGGAGAGGGACATATATAGGCTGTAACTTTATCATGTATAAGTAATCTCTATATATAAAAATCAATTGCTATCCGTTGGTATCGCTAAAAGTCGAAACTGGCTCGATCAATTCTCATTAATTTTTTTGTGTGTTTGAATGAGTCCCTGAATGATGTAGATGCATAATTAGACCCGGTAGGTGGGGTTGTTGTCGAAATCCGGAAATCCGGATTGGTAGTATATAATATAAAAATAAACACCGTAAAAAATATTTTTTTTAAAACAGAGAAAAAGGGAAAGCAACTAGTGGACGATGTAGGTGGTATCGAAAATAACACGGACTTCTTTTTTCTTTTATAAAAACGTTACTCACACTAGGATTTTCTCCTGTATCACAACAATAATTTGTACAAGTACAAATTATTATTTGTTGACCATACAAATACTTGTTCCGCGCGGGAAATGAACCTGCGGGAAATGAATCAGCGCCGCCATTCAATGCTAAGTCACTGTGCCACGGAGTCTTTATTTTGCAATTTAGCCCGGTACATTCCATAATGATATATTAACCTGAATTAACCAATTCGCAGACTCCTTATATAGGGCATCTCGGGAGCTATGTCCCGATATTCTACGGTTTCCGCACGATTCCGATCATATGGAGTTGTAAGTCAACAATATCAGGTTTTCGCCGTAGGGGCCCGGGCCCGGCCTCAATAACGCCTAACGACGGGTCTTCATTTCGTCATCATGATTACAGCCCTTCACAAGTTCACTGGCGAACACAGATCTGCCCCAAGGAATGCCACAAAATAAGGCCGTATCACTCTGTCGTCCCATATATACATATATACATAGGTACATATATATACATATATACATGTATAGTGGGAGACCGCACAGTACAATCAAAGTAAAAGACAAAGTCCGAAGGATTAGTAAGCTGTCACATTATTAATACGAAGAACCGACAACCGTTGCGGAAGAAATGTAAGACGAAAAAAATTGCTAATACATAAATATAGAGTATCTACTAATCTAGAAATTTTGATTTAATGTATTTCTGCAAAGTAACGCAAAATGATAACGGCAACGTAAACTTTCTCCAATTTATTTGACTTACATTTAACTATCGCACACACATCAAAAAATGTTAATATATTTTATTCCAAACTGCCTAGAATAACTAGAACTTATTTAGTATATCTAAACACCGTTATTTTTTTTAATAAGCACGTTATTCGCGCACAGCCAGCGTTTCTCAAGGCAGCGTTGTAAGGAACTAATTTTCATACGTACGGTAAAAATATATTATAATTACTGCGACATCACGCATCCGAGAGAGTTATGTACATATTGACTATGTACACAGCAAATATATGCACAGTAAAGACAATTATAATATAGACACATTGTTGCAGGTAATTTCAACGAAACCGTTCGTGAAACGGTTGGACTAAACTCACACGGTAAGAAAGCTTTTTACGGTACAGAGTCCACTGCTGGACATAGGCCTCCCCAACAGATTGCCTGCAGCTATATATTGTGGTTGCAGCACGAATGGTTCGGCTCGACCGGGGAATGACCAAGCTCTCACAGAATACCAGCGTAAAATAGCAGCTTAATACTGCTGTGTTTTGCATACTGAGTGTAGAGAACCGGAGACCCGTTTTACTGGAATCGAGGCATTCCATCTCAGTCCTCAGAGGTGACAACGCATCTGCAGTTTGATTCTTAATCGAGGATCAATGTAGATTGTCTATGGGCCACAGCATCCACTTACCATCAGATGGACAAATGAACTATATGCTCGTTTGTCACCCAATTCTATTTTAAAAAATCTATCAATATAAGTGAATCTTTAAATGTAATTTTCACCAACTTGTAGACGATTGATTGACTTGAAAATTTGCCACTCGTATCAAAGACCGATGAGAATACAATAATTTTACAACTTTATCAACGTATCCTGACCAGGATCACCAGGATAATTCTCACTAGAATCATCACAGCTCATGATTATTGCGCATCATAGTTTTTTTAATTTACTCAAAGTTTTATTAATAATTGAATAATCGCGAAAATATAGAAACTTTTCATTATCTTAAGATTTAAAAAAAGTTTATAGCCTATATACGTCCCACAGCTGGGCACAGGCTTTTTCTCATTTCGAAGAGGGATTTAGGGTAAGAAAGTGTCCGATGCGCTGCCCCAGTGTATGTTGGCAAACTTCACATGTCTTCGAAATATTTTTTTTTATTTCTCAGACTTACAGGTTTCGTCACGATGCTTCCCTTCACCGCCGAGCACGTGATAAATGATCACTTAAAATTGCAAGTAATAATTTCATTAGCGCCGGCGGGTATCGAACCTGGTTTGCTCGCGTACTGTGAAATTTACAGCGAGCGCTAAGCATCTGAGCTACCACGGCTTTCTTAAGATTAAAATCGTTAAAACGAGACAGAATCACGCTGCAGCTATGCTATTGATACACAACGGCATAAATATATAAATTATTTTTATATATGAATAATAATAAAATACCATACTTAAATCATAGCTCCATAAAAATGTGATTAGCCTCGCAAACTAAATGTTGTATTAGTCTATATAATTTATCTTTGCCCAGCTGTAGCGCCTTGTGGGCTATACTAATAAAATACCCATATGTAAATATAGACAAATCTATACATATAATTAGTCTAGACTCTAGACCAATGCCAATAATGTCTACACCGCTAATATTTAAATGGTACATTGAAGTTATGTAATATGGTCGATGTGAACAGTGTACTATTTTGAACTGTAACCACTACACGAATGTAAGTTAAGTCTTGCGATCTTAATCCGAAACGACTTATCCTTGACCGAGACCACGGGGGCGTGACGTCACATGTTTGATCTGCGTTCTACGTACGGCAAGTAAGTTTGCACTTTTTTTTTAAATAAAAATGTAAGTAATGTTTTTTCAGAAATGTATAAATTTATCAATTACAATAAGAAACTATTTAGACTTTATAATATATGTATGTTCGTGCAGTACATACTGTATTTATATTTGTTAATTTTAGTTACTTTTATACTTTACTGCACATCATACAATTCCAAGGACATCACGATTTATCTTCGACGATCTCCAAATTACACAATTACAAGAACTTATTACTTATTGTTGGAATATCATTGAGTACACAGGAAAAGATAGTTTGTTGGTGTGTTCGCGTTTGAGAAAGTGTTATCAGTGCAATAACAAAAACAAATGTGTCACGTCGAATATTCAACTTTTATAGAAAACATAACAAAGGAATCTTAAGGCGTTGAAGGAAATTTAAATATTTATATTTCTCAGTCTATATTTTTTTTTTTTTTATAGAATAGGCTGACAAACGAGCACACAGTCCACCTGATGGTAAGTGGTTGCTGCGGCCCATAGACATCTACATCTATCTTCCATTACTAATCAAAATGCAGATGCGTTGTCACCCGTGAGGACTGAGATGGAATGCCTCATTTCCAATAAAAAGGGTCTCCGGTTCTCTACACTCACCATACGAAATACAGCAGCATTAAGCTACTATTTCACGCTGGTATTCTGTGAGAGCGTGGTCCTTCCCCGGTCGAGCCGACCCATTCGTGCTACAACTATACTACTAATATAACTGCAGCATGGCTCTACCACGTAAATATATATATGGATTTCCTTCGTATATTTTACAGCTACTAAGAGTCAACTGCTGAACATAGGCCTCTCCAATCAATCACCTCATCGCAACCACAGTTTATTATCTTAGGTTATCATCAGGGAGATGATGTTGCCCATCTCCTGTTCCAGTTTCACACCCACGGGATGATATGGAGTAGTAGCTATTCTTATACCGCCATTACACACTCAATACTTCGAAAACAATAAGCCTGTACAAAAATATACGAAAAGCGTGCACACTAATACAGCGTACATATAATACACAACGTCATTGCGAACAAGATAAGAGATAAGCTACCGCGTACACAGAGCAAACAATCTGAAAACGTTCGCAGCGATAAGTGTGACAATCTTATTTGTTTTCTTTTTTTTTTAATTTTAATAACAAAAATTCGTGATAGAAATATCGATAGACTATATTTCGTGGCGTAGGTATCAAATTCGAAATTCAAAATGTAGTCTAGTAGTAGTATGGTTGCATTTGTTTCTGACCTTGATGTAGATTGACATAGATGTTCGATATTTGATTTGGTCGTTAATGTTTGATATTTTTCCATATGTTTGTTTTGCATTCGTTATATTTACTATTTTTTGTATTTATTTAATGTTTCAATGCAAATATTATAATCAAACGTCGTTAAGACTTTCTTAATTCACTGAATGATGTGTCTATGGATAAGTTTTTCTATGTGACTATGATTAGTTTTGATGTGCAGTCATTGTTCACATGCTTACCTGTTGAAGACTGCATCTCAATTGTAACTAGAAGGCTGGAAGAAAACAACATGCCCGTAGAATATACAGTATTATATTAGCTTTTCTAGATGTGTTAGTAATTCGGAATCCTGATAACACCTTGAGCAATACTGTGTATAGAAAAAAGACCCATACAGATAGATATTTAAACGGTGATTCTCACCACCATCCTTCACAGTTAGCTACCGTGGGTAAATCTTTGTTTCAGAGAGCACGAGGGATCTGTGACAGTAAACACCTGGCTGCCGAGCTCCACCACGTCAAGCAAGTTTTGTATGACAACAAACTTCGGGTTCCGCGCCTACATCACAGTGAACGAGTGAAGCCGGCCACAGTCGAGCTTGTACCCGCTGTAATGCCATATGTCAGAGGAGTCACTGACAAGATTGGCTATATTTTGAAGCGTGCTTCCATTAAAACATACTTCAAGCCGTCGGAGAAGATTGGTCTGTTTTTACCATCAGTCAAGTGTAACGTCACTCTGCAAGATGCAGGAGTGTACAAGCTTTATTCTGAATGTGGTCTCTCTAACATAGGACAAACTAAAAGATCAATTAAAACCCGCGTTGTAGAACATATAGCTGATGTGAAGAATCGACGTCCCGGGAAGTCTACAACCTGTGAAAACGTATAGGATCGCCCCCGTCACTGCATCAGACCACAAATCCTCGGTAAACAGCACCGATTCCTTCCAAGGATGACTCGCGAGGCTATTGAAATCATAAAATAGTCTAATTTCAGTAGAGAAGTTAGCTGGGCGCTACTATCTGCTTGGGATCCTTAATAAATTTAATTATAGGGGATCCTTAATAATTAATAAAATTAAATTCCAACCCAAGCATACAACTGCAAAGCTTCCAGATACTATAAGTACATACTGTGTAGAACGGAACAAAAATTAATAATTTTAATCGATGGTAACCGCGGTTAATGACATCTGGACTTTGAACATCTAACCCCCCCCCCCCCCCCCCCAGACCACGGGTGCTGTAAAGTTCTCGAAATGTCGCGTAGAAATGTCTCGAAATAAAAAAGTCAATTACGCGATAAAATCCATAAAAACTAGTATTACTTAAATGTGTAGTGTTCGCGTAAATATAAGAAATCATTATGCATAAATCAAAGTTTAAGACTTAGTTTAGGTAAAAGTTTTGAAACAAAACAAAACCTTAACAAAAAAATGACATATGAGAGAAAACAGTAAGTTTTATGATATTTTTAGATAACGCGTCCTATTATCAGATTAAAACAAGGAAAATGTTATTGCAGTGTTTATGTTATCACATGTCTAAGTTATGTAATCACATACTATCGTTGACTATTGGCAAAATATTGCTTTACGTATCATTTAAAGAGATGTTTTATACTCTAAAAATCATAATCGTCAACCACAACACAAAACAAAACTTGCTACTCGTACAAAATTAGATTTACAAACATACATGTATAACATTTTTTATGAGTGATTTACGAGCACACAGTTCATTTGATTGTAAGTGGATGCTGCGACCCGTATCTTCGATTAAGAATCGATATGCAGATGCATTGTCACCCCTGAGGACTAAGATGGAATGCCTTGTATACAGTAATAAGGGTTGCCGGTTCTCTAAACTCACCATCGAAACATAGCAGTATGAAGCTACCATTTTACGTTGGTATAGTGTGGTAATATCCACTACGTCATATCATCTCGTGGGTGTCGTAAAAAGTGACAGTGGGAAGCTAAACGAAAATTTAATAACGGGTAACAATAAGATCAAATTACAGACCAAAATAGACGTGGAATACACGCATCGGCCGAAACGTTAAATCTCTTACGAACAACCATATAAACAAATAACACTTGTATCGAGAACATCATGTGTGCCAGTTGATTGAGCGCGCCGTACAATCAGCGGTTGCTCTGCAAACATTGAAACGTTTACTAAAGTCTGTTCACACGAGCGCGCACACTATCGCTGTTTGAAAATCTCCTTAAGTCGTAAAGGCGACCCTGCATGCGCAAACGCGAATTTTATCTGTGAATTTACTGGGAATGAAAATTATCCGTTACAGCCTCTTGAAGTCCACTGCTGAATATAGTCCTCCCCATAAATTGCCTCATAGGGGAGACACCTGCCATAGCTGCCACGCTTGACACGCGGATTGGCAACTGCAGTTTTCTATTTTTAATCGTTATTATGCAGACTCTACTGCCCATCTCCTTATTTGTTTCCCTCCGTCACCTCTTACGACACCCGCGGGATACTATGGAGTAGCACAGGGAGGATGGGTAGTGGATATTGTTATACCGCCACTACAGGGTACGGTGACATTGATCACAGCCAAACAACTCCCGCAATTCATTGAAGATTTAGGGCCTTGCCGTGAACTATAGCTATAGCAGCTATCACAATAGATTAAACGGATAGTAATGGTGCTGGTCTCGTAAGATCAAGACAAAAAAGGGAGGCTATCAATTAAACAAATTTACACACTTTAAGCCAACATAATTTAAAACCAAAAGCAGACTTCTGATGTCTAAGGTCGACATCGTATCTATTTATCTGGAACATCCCACAGAGCGGACAGCCGATGGGATGGAGCATTACTACTGCGGGACGAGGTAACGCCTTTGCAATCACTAACCCGTATGCCTAACGTGGCAACTAAACAATTCTTCGAATTAATGCCACACAATCATCCATTTACCAGGAATAGGTCCTGAGGGTACGAATACCTCGTTGAAAATTAACACAGTGGCACAACCTTTTTACTCTGGCACACAGTTAGAGCACAGCTGTATGGTGGCAACGTAAGAGAATTCATCACCGCATATCTATATATATCCGTCCCGTGGGTATCGTAAGATGTGACTATGGTAAATGCCAGAAACGTTTCATGGTTTACGAAAGATGGTGATATCTCGTTGACATCTCGTTTACGCCAGATGTAAAATACTCAGACTGGCAATGGGGGGCAGGGTTACAAGTGTCAAGCGTGGCGATTATGGTAATCCTACATACCATGGGAGAATCCCATGTAAAGCAAGGGACCTTTACATGGGAGTTTACCATAGCTATGGAGATACTGTTATAGCGTGCTACTTCACGGACGCGCTAAAAAGTTGTGAGAGTATTATTATTATTATTCCAAGAGTATTATTTTGGTCTCGGACAGGTATTAATTGCTCACCTATTTAGGTGCGAATGCTGTGTGAGAGACACTGAGACAATTATAGCAGCCAGACACGCAAACCAACAATCTATATTTGCACAAACGTTGGTTCCAGGTTGGATACGAACTGAATAAAATAAAATAAAATAAGTTAGTTATAGTTTTAGAAATAACTTCTAAAGATTATTTTTATCTTTCTCCCGCTCTCGAGGAAACACACACTTTCTACACTGCAGTCTGTCGGACTAATGAAAATTATTTCACGAAGATACATTTTAATTTTATGTCATAAGATTAAATTTAACAGCCAGATACGTGCTGTTTTCGCAATACACCGTGTGACTGTGCTCTAATGCGTTTGCGATGATTGAAATATTGTTAAGAATGAAAATGAATAGGTATAATGCTTTAAAAATACAGTGACATGTGAAGTCTTCCTTAACTTGTTTTATAGAACATTGACATTGCCTACACGGTGACCTAAATCATGAAAGGTTGTAATCATGCGATATAGATGCATAAAATGCTTTTCAAATCAGATTCGAGAGACTTATTCACAAAGTGGTTGAGCTAAATTAGGGTTCATGCATTGTGAAAAACCAAGATGTATACCAATATGTATCGTGTAGTGGGGGTGTACGAATATCGACTACTCCATTTCGTCCCATCGGTGTCGAGAGGCAACAGAGCGAATCTGAAACAGAAGATGGGCAGCCGCGTCTTCCCGATAACAACTTGAAATAATAAAAAAACTGCAGTTGCCAGTGCGGCTGCCAAACGTAGCAACTATGGCAAAATCTTCCATATGAGGCAATCTATGGGAGAGGTCTACGTTCAGCAGTTGACTTTTATACGCTGTAATAGAAGATATAAACAGCATCTGAGAGCCACGGTAGCTCGCTATGCTAGCTTCATACCATTACACGATGTAATCGAAATTGGTATAAAATCACAATTTAAAGTGCGCTACTCGGCGATAAAGAAACACATCAAGAGAAAGCCTCCATGTTTGATACTTTAAAAATACTTATATCGAAGACAGGTGCAATAGGGATGTTCAATGACCATCGATGTTCGATGATCATCGATGTTAAAGATTAAAACATTGAACATGTCAAACATCGATGTCAATGAACCCATAATCGATTATTGGAAGGTTATTTTCAAAAGCTGGCTCAACTCTTTATCAACAGAGAAACAGATTGAAATGTACTTCTTTGTCAAAATTACTATCTCTTCAATAGTATAACTAATGAATTAGATATTTGAAACTTCTTCCAATTATTTTTTAATTACTGTTTTAAACTAAGTACATTGTTTATTAATTTTTTACCATAAATAATTTTTTTTATTCATCAAATTTTAACCTATTATAATATATGTGCAAAAAACATCCATACTGTTTAACACCGATGTTTTGAGTAGGATAAACATCAAACATCGATGTTGAGCTATCGATGCCAACATCGATGGTTCGATGGGGGTGGGACGATGTCTTCTCTGATCCCAAAACTCTGATATGGTTGGGACCAGGAAAGTTGACAACGAGTGGCATTTTTGCCCAATCACTGGCACCAACGAGACGTTAGTAGACGGTTCCATCCATTCATTACAAAGCGTCACGCCGTTAATAAAGGGCGTAGGCAGAGTCAAAAGACTACTTTATCTAAAAATATGGGATTTGATCAAAAATTTAAAAAAGTTAATAGGTTGCTAATTGCTATCCCATCGCTTACACATTCACTGTCACCAATATTTCATTAGTCGCCCTTTACGACATGAAGTAACACTGTTAGCCGACTGTTTTTAGTTATAAGTATCATGAACATAGGACATATAAGCCCCAGACCAACACAAGACAATAAAAAGTCTACTACTAATACAGGGCTCGGACAACGGTATATTTTTCTAAACGATTTCGCCTTAAATACCTAAAAACTTATTTGTTTCGTTTATGTTCGAAATGAATCATAATAAAATCGTTTATGAAGAAAACGAAATTTTAAATCGTTCTTGTTCAACAAAACGTTTTTAACCATTTTAAACCGTGTTTAACCCGTGAGAAGGCGCGCTATGAGCAATTTGCTCACACAAACATTTAATTCAAAATGTTTTTGTCTTTCCCTTGCCACACCAATTCAAGCACTTAAGTACCTTCCTAAATATTCACCCCCTCTTCCCTGACGCAATTCTCGATCCGCTCAGTGGCTTTGCGACCGCGCAGCAAGGCGTTTGTGGAGGCCGTGTACCAACGTGCGGCAATTTGCTCATCACGCGCCCATCCGTGTAAGTATTTATTTTTGTGGTTTAAAAAAGTTAGATTGTTATTTCTGCCATATTATTTCTTATTATTAAATTATTATTATTTGTTTGATTTATATTAGTTGATTATCATGTAAAAACTCTTTAGTAATAATGTTATTGTTTTTATTTTTCTTCTAGCTACACTACCAATACAAAATGGACGATCGAATGCAAGCACAAATTCGTTCGTGGTTGGAAGAGGATTCTGGTGATGAATTGGATGCAGATTTTGAAAATGGGGAACAATATCGTGTTGACACCATAGAAAGCGATAGTTCTGTCATCCGTAGTCCTCACGAAACTGATACGGAGCAATCGTCGGATGAAAACGATGCTGATATTTCTACTCCCGCGACTCAACAACAAAGAGGTAGGATCCCATACTATATTGGCAAAGATCGTTCCACAAAATGGCTTAACCACAAGCCTTTACGTAACGTACGTACTAGGAGTTATAACATAGTTAACCTGCCAGGAGTAAAAAATGTAGCTAAGAATGCCAAAGAACCTTTACAATGTTTCTCATTGTTTGTGGATGATACCATGATAGACAAATAGTCCTGTATACAAATGTGTACATAACTAAACTACAAGAAAAGTTTTCACGTGAACGGGATTGCAAACTTACAGATGCAGTTGAAATAAAAGCATTGATCGGAGTTTTGTACATGGCGGGCTTGAAAACGATCTGTCATTTAAATGTAAAAGAAATGTGGCTAGATGATGGAACAGCATGTGATTTTTTTAGAGCAACCATGTCAATAAATAATTCTTATTAAAAAAATTGGTTGCCTGTAAAGTCGGTATACGGGCGAAAGTTTTACGTGATAACGACTTTGAGTGGTAAAATTATTTTAATGTGAATATTCATTCGTATAGTAGGAAGAAGGATGAAATAACACTTTTTATGTCTGTCTCTCTCGCTCTTAGGCGGGCTAACCATGCCCGAGTGGAAGGGACGCGTGCCTCTCACTCGCTCTCATTGTGAGCGCATAACGTGAGCGGAGCGTAACGCAGTTTCTTGAAGTGTCACCCGGCAAACCAATTTATAAGACGTTGTCACGTCAAAAGATTTTTATTTTTGTTACGGGTCTTGCGATTCGATGACATAAATACTCGTGATAACAGAAAGGAAACCGACCACCTGGCACCAATCCGAGAAATTTTTGAAAGCTTTGTTGCTCATTGTAATCAAAATTACACACCCGGGGAATACTGCACTGTGGATGAAATGTTGGAATCATTCAGAGGCCGCTGTAAATTTAGAGTTTATATATCCAACAAACCCGCAAAGTACGGCATCAAAATCTATGCACTTGTAGATTCCAAAACCTTCTACACAAGGAATGTAGAGATTTACGCCGGGAAACAACCCGCAGGGCCATTCAGTTTGAGTAACTCCGCTGCTGATGTAGTGAAGAGAATTGCACAACCCATATTGAACACAGGAAGAAATCTAACTATGGACAATTATTTTACATCCATACCGTTGTTTGATGAACTGAAAAACACCTACAGAACAACTGCGGTGGGAACACTGCGAAAAAATAAAAAAGAGATTCCGCCTTCTTTTTTGTCAACAAAGGATAGGCCAATGCCAAGTTCAATTTTTGGTTTCGGTGAAGATAAGATAATCTTATCATATGTGCCAAAGAAAAAAACAAAGAAGATTGTCCTTATGCTATCAACACTTCACAATGACGACACTATAGACCAAGAAACTGGAAGTGAAGCTAAACCTGAGATTGTAATATTTTACAATTCCACAAAAGGAGGCGTAGATGTTGTAGATCAAAAGAAAGAGATTATTCCGTTGCCAGAATCACATCAAGATGGCCAATGCGCTTATTCTTCTCCATTTTGAATATAACTGGGATCAATACCCAAATAATATACAAAGCCAACACAAACACTCTGATTGAGAGACGAACATTCTTGAAAGAGGTGGCTCTCGAGCTGGTGAAACCACATATTTCACGCCGGATTCGCATGGAGAACATATCCTCAGATCTCAAATTTCTAATGAAGCGATTTGTGCCGGCTCCTGTGCCTGTTGCGGAGCCAGGACCAAGCGGATTTTGTGCAATATGTCCTAGACGTAAAAATAGAAGGTCAAAAAAACCATGTACTTCGTGCAAGCAATTACTTTGCACCGAACATGTAAAATACATGTGTTCAGTGTGCTTCGAGAGGCACATTAGTGTAGATTTAATGGATGAATAACACTTTTTAGTTTTTGTTATGTAACAGTTTTTATTGTGATTTTTATGAAACGTGCCAAAAAAATTAATTAATACTATGTTGTTTTGTTATTTGCATTAGAAGTTGCTATTACGTTTAATAGTTTTGATTAAAATACTTGTTTTCTTACTTACTAAACCTTGTGTTATTTATTTAAATACATTATAAGCCAATAAATATAGAAACACTAAAAATATGAACATTTATGATAGTGTGAGCAATTTGCTCGCGCGCGCCTGTAAGAAAATTAGGCGTGTTTTTTCACGGGTTAATGAACATTACAGAAAACTTATTTCTTCAGCATTACAATTCGTTGAACCATGCATGCAATATTGAAATAAGTACACAAAAATAAATATGGACATATGGCTACTATACTTGACGATATGGAAATAAAGTAAATGTTACATAATCAGAACATTGTGCCGAAAAATAAATGTATCGTATCTTTATTTAAAATATCGAAAAAATATCATGGTTTGTCATAATCATAAATAATACTGTTATTCCTTACTACCAAAATGTCTTCCATCCCTTTAGCTTCCTACGGAATAAACCGTTTTCGAGCCCTACACAAATATAAATCTACTACACTCGACTAAAATATAAGTATGCGAGCAATCCGGGTTCGATCCCCGCCGGCACAAATGAAATTGTTAATTTGCGATTTTAATACCACGTGCTCGGCGGTGAAGGATAACATTGTGAAGAAACCTACATGTCTGAAAATAAGAAAAAAATACATTTCGAAAATATGAAGTTCGCCATCATGCAGTGGGGCAACGCGGCGGATATTTCCTTGCATTAAAAATATTTTGAGAAACGATAGGAGACCTGTGCCTAGCAATGGGAATGTATCTGTAACTTTAACTTTAAATCGAACCCAACACTTTCAGCCATGAGGTGGTCACTAATTGAAATACATACGGCAGTTCAACGCGTTAGCTTACTTACGTAGCCGGTAATTATTGCAAGAGGCCTGGTTGTTTCCTCGTAATAAGTTTAATAGTCAATTGAATATATGTATCTATAATAAATATTGTATTTATGTGACATACTGTGAAATGATTATGAGATTTTCCGAGATTACAAGTTATAATAATATACGCTGAATGCGAGGCAAAACAATCATTCATTGCTGTAACGAAACACAGCTCTTTATGTTTTTTTTATTTTATATAACAATTTTGACAGCAAACTAACTACATAAATTAGGTACCTATAAAAAAGCCTAACAAAAATGTCCTCCAGATTGAATTTACAGAATTTTTTGACAAAAAAAAACCAATAACTGGTTTGGGCCCGACCCGGGATTCAAAACCGAGGCCTCAGCCCAGCAACCGTTTTTAGTTAACTAGACTCATCTGATCATCTGATGGTAGGTGTCGACCGCCACTCGAGAACAACACCAGGGGAATTCCAGCGTGGCCGTTCTTTTAAAAGTATGGTCGTTTCTTGAAGGTTCCTAAGTTGTATCGGTCCGCAAAAGGCACCGGTGCCAGCCGATTCCACAGTTATTTTCATATAAAATAAGGGTAAAAACGAGCATACAGTCCACCTGATTGTATGGGGATGCTATCGCGCATAGACATCTACATCTATTCTTAATTCAAAATCAAAATGCAGATGCGTTGTCACTTGTAAAGACTAAGATCAATTTGCCTCGTTTCGAGTAGAAAAGGTCTCCGGTTCTCTACACTCACCGTACGGAACACAGCAGCATTAAGCTGATGTTTCACGCTGGTATTGCAAGAGCGTTTTCGTGCCCCAGTTGAGCCGACCCATTCAGGCTACAACCATAATATAGCTGCAGCGTGGCTTTACCACGTAAATTTATTATTCTGCATATTTTATTATTCCAAAAAGCAATGACGTATGGAGTACTTTAAGTAGCTGATACTAATCGATTCGAACGATGTGTGATCGTCTGGAAACTTGTTGCGAGTCGTTTCGACCACCATGGAATACGACAAAATGTCTATTAAATCAAGTGATATATGCAGCATCGACATATTTACGTAAGACTAACTCTTACCCGCGATTTTGTCCGCATAAACTAAAACAAAAAACTTGTTGATATAGATCAGTTTCAAATAAAATAGTGGTAGTAAGAAAAATAATAAAAACCGAATTCGCATCAAAACTGCAGTGGTCGCGCCTTATAAAAAAGCGTAAATGGTCGCGTGGATCCAATATAAAATAAGAAGAAAGCTTTAAAATACTAAGTAAAATGTATTTTTATTTTATTTTAAATATGTAACAGTATAACATTTAGTCAACGGTTAGTCATATTTAATAAACAAAAAGCATATATACTTCCTTTTTTAATCAAATTATAATATTTAAAAACATCTTTTCCACAATAAATGAAAATATCACATTAATTTCAAAATTAGATCACAAATCAGTTTACATATTTATTTCTAATCATTTGGTTTCAAAAATATTTAAATTTGAGATTAATTTATAGTGGATTACTATTGTAATCCACACAACAACTGTAGGATTTAAAAGTAGAAGATAAAAAAAATCATATAGTTCGACGTGTGAGGAAGAATTTGCAAGCAAGCAAAAAAATTTGTTATAATATATTTAACGTGTGTATTTTCTTTATAGCATTGGGTGACAAACGAGCGTACAGTCCCCCTGATGGTAAGTGGATGCTGTGGCCCATAGACATCTACATTTATCCTCAACTTAGGAACAAAATGCAAATCGTTGTTACCCGTGAGGACTAAGATGGAATGCTTCGATTCCAGTAAAAAGCTTTCCGGTTCTCTACACTCACCATACGAAACACAGCAGTATTACGCTGCTATTTCACGCTGGTATTCTGTGAGAGCGTGGTCCTTCCCATGTCGAGCCGACCCGTTCGTGCCACAACCATAATGTAGCTGCAGCGTGACTCTAACACTCAGAAATCAATGTATGTGTATCTGTGTGTCTGTTTGTAGCATCGTAACTCGCAAACAGATGAACCGACTAAGGTTTATTTGTTTTAAAATGACTTGATCGAGAGTGACATTTGAAGATCAGCTCTTTTTGTGTCTGGGGAGTTTATTAATTTTAAATATAATTTTTGAAACATTTAATTAAAGTTATTTAGATATCTTGTTAGTTTTTGATATTAAAATCATTTATAATTAAAAATTACTTCATGTTTTTTGGTATTACTCTCTTTCTTTTCCTTAGATACGTTTCATGGAAATGGGTCCAGCCATTCCGAAGATAAGCCCGGGCAGAACTCACAAGTCCATTGCTGGACATAGGCCTCCCCCAAGCAATGCCCCTTTCACTTCGTTTACCGCTGCCACCAATGATCCTATATGTATTACATATAAGATCATTGGCTGCCACTCGATAACCTTTCTTCCTCATCGGTTGTAGGTACTTTGAGTTCCTGTGTTTCAATCTTTTTATGATTTTGCTGACAAAGGAAGCATAAATATATCAATAAAAATATTTTAAAAACATTATATAAGTTATAATCTAAATCAAATATAAATTAAATCCTATTTTTATTATTTAATTATGCTATAGCCAATTTCTCTCATATTTGTTATTAAAAATAATAAATGTGTTTTCCGTGAATTGACTTTACACTGCATGTGTAAAAAAAATTTGCTTATACGGTAGAAATACTATAATAGAGAATAGAATGGCCGTCAACCTTATTTTGTACGAGGATAGGCGTCGCCGGGAACACACGTACAAGCAATTACGTCATATTATCAGTCATCACTACTACAAACCCGATTCGGTGTGTTGACAGACAGATTTTAATACATATTAATTTGTAAATAGCATGCAATTTGGCATTTTCTAAATTATTTGCATGAGAAATTTGGAAACAATTGTAACGTCAAAACACATCTCGTGTTGACATTAATACGTGTGAATTGACGTGTTAGTGACATTTTTAGTGGCTACACAGGCTCCGCCCACACCCCCGTTCTATCATGTATGTATTATAGTATTCTATGGTCTAAAATCATAGAAAGTTTGCTTTACGTAATACTTAAATGTCCTCTAATAAAAAAAATATATGAAGTAACGACATATTTACCTAAAAGGGCCTCTTATAGTGCTATAGTGAGTATGACCCCATATGTTCGATTTATTTAAAATGATTTAGTGTTTGCGTGCCATTTTGAACAGTCCGTGGAAAGGCAAAAACACACGTTTATTTTGTATTTCGTATAGTAGATGTCTGTTTATATATACATATATAATATGTCGGCACTTTTATAAAATATTCGTTAGATCGAGGGTAAAAAGGTTTTACTCTAGCCGAGCGTCGCGTCGTATCGTTGGTAACGTGGCAACCATGGTTGTTTAGAGGATTATTGAGGAAAACGTCATCGTGAAGCGTACCATAATATATTTGCGACGAATTGCTAACGATAGGCTCATTCTCTCTCTTTTCTTGTATTTTATGTTGTAGCCCACGCATATTTGCGTTAATCCATCATGAGTGTGTCTGAAGATTCTTTTTTGCCTACATATATTATTTGTTTATAAACAAAATTAGTCGCCTTAAGATGTCCACAATTTTGACATTGCATTGCTCTCGTATTCTCGTATCAAGAAACGGCCTTCCATCTTTGGAATATTAATCTCCGTTAAGTATTTACAAGCTAAACTATAACCTATGAATTTAGAAAAAAAATCCCTAAATAATTTAAACGATAAACCAATATGTTAATTCAACCTCGGAAACGTCAAATGACCAAAAAAAACAAACAGACGCATATTTATCTAAACAATTCAAAAAATAAAAAAACAAATACATTTACATAACTCGTGGAAGTGAGCGTGTGTCAAGGCGCGCGACATTGACTTTCGATACACAAGCGCGATTAACTCGGATCTAGATAAGGCAATCTAAACACCAAATTTCCTAAGGTCATGTGTCCGACACCTGATGGCGTCGCTGATAACGCTGTTAAAAAGATTTGAGCACAAAATCGCCAGGTTTTATACCTTCTTCAACAGTCTTAACAGTCCATAGCTGGAGAGTACTTCCTGATGAGAAACAATTCAATGCTGCCCGTCTTTATTGTTATTTAATATAAGTGATTTTTTTAAAAATTATGTATTTTTTTAATATTCAAAATGTTTTTAATATTCTTACACTACATTGTCATCCGATTCTGATTTCTGAGCTATGATCATGAGTCATATCACCTGTGCGGGTCTACAACAAAGGTAGACACGAAAAGATAATTATTAAAATTTATTGAAATTTAAGATCGGTGCGCGTTACAATAGTGCGAAAAAATTTTTATAAGAGAGACAGAGTACGTGACAGTCGCAGTTATATGTTGCCACCTGAGGATGCCACAACAAAAGACAATTTCAACCTTTATCATTACTTTACGCTGCAGAAGTGGGTGGCGGAGTGGGCAAGGGGCGTCCTAGAAGGAGTTAATCGAACAAAATGGCGATATATTGAAGATAGGCCTATTTAAGAGTACCTTTAACCATACCATAAACACCTTTTATAGGCTGCAATGGGACGGCCATTAAAACAACCTGTAAGTGCACTGCTGAGTGTAGACCTTACCCAATAATTGCTACAGTTGCCACTAGGGTTGCCACCCGTATCATAATATATAGTATCGTAATATATCCATCTCAATTGTACTAAATATTATAAAAAATAATATAATAGGAAACATTTTGCCGATACGATACCGATACGCTTATTGAAGTCAAAAATGAAGGTAAAATAAATAAAACACAAGTAGGTATTTTTTATTAATATAAAAAGAACAAATATCATGACAAACTAAATAAAACCGCTTAAAACTATAGACAGGTTGAGATTAGTTAATAGTTTTAATCTTCGGTCAAATTGTTGATCGAAGGTTTTAATAATTAAAATTAACTTTAATGAGATTTTTGTCGAAAAAACAAAGTATTCTTAAGTTTGTAAAGACAATTTTGTAAATCTGTTTGAATAAGACTTACTCTCAGACGCGACTCATTTGGAAACTAAATTACTTCTGCGCCATTTACTTCAAGTTTGGCGTCACTGCACCAGAAAACGAAAGGATCTGCGCCTTTCTATATGTTAGGAGACCGTAGATATCTCTCTACTTCTTCTTTGAGAGAATTACAGTTCAAAGTAGACAGGGGAAACAAGTAAACTAAACACTGAATAAAGCACGGGGTTTTCTCGAGCATAGTTAGTTCGTGCATCGTTTGCACGGAAACGGACGAGACAACACACGCGTTTTCGTAACATTTTTTAAAGCGCGAAATTTGAAAAGTATCGTTGAATCGGCCACAAAAATATCACCGATTCCGATATATCGGCATCGGTATCGGTATCGGATGCATCCCTAGTGTAAATATAGTTCCAATAAAAAATTCATTCACTATTTTGTCTCACTAAGCGGTGGAATTTTTCCTCCAAATATATGTGAACCAACATAGGAAAAATTCCATGAATTGTAACCTATTTAATAAAAATGAATCATCAAAATCTGTTCGATGGCTTGGTGGCGTAGTGGAAGCTGGGGTCGTGGGTTCGCTTTGTTATATTAACTGTTACTGTGATTGGAAGTCTGGAACTGGAACAAGTATGTTTACGGAAATAATTTTAACTATCATGAATGTAAAATTCAAAGGAGAAAGAAAAAGAGCTACATTAATCTAATTAAATATTAATTTTTAATTCATTTTATCAAGAATCTACTTTCCTCAGACTCCAATAGTTATTATCAAATTAAGTTAAGAGGTAAAGTGGTTAGGTCATTGATGGCGAAAGCAAAGAGCAATACCAAATATACATGGAAAAATACATAAGGATTAAAAATAAATGTGTACTTATTTTCTCCGGAATTTCCCAAAAGTACTAAATTTTTGCATCTTTTTTGGGGAAAAATACTATATTTGTTCAAAAATAAGGCGGCAATCCTAGCTGCCGCACATACCAGGCGGGTTGACATCAGCAGTTTTTTATAATTTTGCGTTGTTATCAGAAAGATGCCGCGGCCCAGCCCCGGTCTCAGTTTCCCTCTGTCATCTCATACGATACACACAAGACAAGACGACACGGGGTAGCAGATATTCTCACTCCGCCACTACACGGTACATCAAACCGCCGAGTATGTTTTGTACGTGGTAGAGTCACGCTGCAGCTATATTATGGTTGCAGCACGAATGGGTCGGCGCGACCTGGATAGGACCACGCTCTCACAGAACACCAGCGTAAAATAGTAGCTTAATACCGCTGTGTTTCCTATGGTGAGTGCAGAGAACCGGAGACCCTTTTTTTCTGGAATTCCATTCCATCTTAGTCCTCACGGGTGACAACGAAACTGCATTTTGATTCTTAATCGTGGATAAATATAGATGTCTATGGGCCACAGCATCCACTTACCGGTGGACAGTGTGCTCGTTTGTCACCCTTATTCTATAAAAAAAATGTATGCGTAATTAGCTACATGTGAAAGAAGCTAGGTGTGTCAGGATCGTGCCAAATGAAAATCCATAGTCTCTGCAAACTGTTTTGGGTAACGGCGTGACAGTTTATGCATGTAATTATACACTTTGTATAATTCACCCAAACACTGTTGCTGATTTCCTAAATTTAAAACTCGTAACGAACTATACATTAAATGTTTGAATATTTATTTTTAGGTACAGTAATGCAATCAAGGTTCGCCTTCAATCAATAAGTTCGTCAGCATTTCGCGATGTCCGCATTGTCTTGCGGTGCGATCTGGTTTCCATCGGTTACATTGCGCAAGATTCATTATGCGTTTTTTTTTACTCTTTGCAATATAATCCTATTATTACCTAAATATATAGTGATGTTAGTCAATCTAGAATTTAAAAATGATTATATGCCAATTTTTTTTTTCATTCTAAAATACGTGTTGGGATGGGGAATAACCCCATCCCAACACTAGTATTTTCACTTGTATCGTGGAGACTGTTTACAAACATAAATTTCACAAAAACCGAAACAATTATTTATAGGCCATACAAATACGTATTGCGTGCGGTATTTGAACTCGCGACCCTCAGTGCCGCAACTCAAGCTAAGCTTTAAATTACAAACCCTCACATTCATTTGATATATCGCGCGCCTTTGCTGACCGCATAACGGTCCAAAATCCATCCAAACCTAAACTTTAAAAAAATATTACTCCTACACAAGAATCTGCTGTATCGTGAAGCCGTTTAACATAAATAAAATGCACACCGACAAACATCCAGACTCGATACCAATAATAATTTGTAAGCCAAAAATAGCTATCCCTGCAGGATTCGAACCCACGACCCCAGCTCCACTACGCCACCAAGCCATCAAACAGATTTTGATGATTCATTTTTATTAAATAGGTTACAGTTCAAGGATGGTTCGCATATATTTGAAGGAAAAATTCCAACGCTAAGTGAGACAAAATAGTGAATGAATTTTTATTGGAACTATATTTAAACTAGGGATGCATCCGATACCGATATTGATGCCGATATATCGGCGATACTCGAAGTTTGCCGAAGTTTGCCAATATATCGGCATCGGCGATATTTTTACGGCAGATTCAACGATACTTTTCTAATCTTCGAGCTTTGTAAATAATATAATGTAAACGCGCGTGTTGTCTCGTCTATTACCTTGCAAACGAGCCATGCACGAAATATGCTCGAGGAAACCCCACGCTTTAGTCAGTGCCTTGTTTCCTTGTTTCCCCTGTCTACTCTGAGCTGTAATTCTCTTAAAGAAGAATTAGAGAGATACCTAAGGCCTCCCAATAGATCGAGAGACGCAGATCCATTCATTTTCTGGCGCAATGACGTCTTATACCCAAACTTGAAAAAGTTGGCGCAGTAGTGGGTACTTTAGTTTCCAAATGACTTCTGTCGCATCTGAGAGACTATTTTCCACAGCGGGTCTTATTCAAACAGATTTATGAAATCGCCTTTCTCCGCAAAACTTAAGAATACTTTCTTTTTTTAAACAAAAATCTCATTAATGATAATTTTAATTACTAAAACTTTTAACTAATCTCAAACTATCTATAGTTTTAAACGGTTTTATTTAGTTTGTCCCTATATTTTTTATAATAAAAAAAAAATATCCTGACTTGTATTTAATTTACTTTACTTTGACTTCTATAAAGCGTACTTGAATTCTGTAAGCGTATCGGTATCGGTAACGCCGATATTTTTATAAGAACATCGGTATCGGTGTCGTATCGGCAAAAAAGCGTATCGAGGCATTCATAATTTAAACGACATACGAGTTTATGAATATGATACACTAAAAATAGTATAAACAATTAACTTTTACTAAAAAGTAAAAGCCGACTGTTGGGGCTTTAATTAAATAAAAACTCACGCCTGTCACCCAGAAGGTTAGGCAGAGACTACGGAGTTCCATTTGGTACGATCCTGACACAACTCTCTATAACATATACCTACGTATACAAGCTTGTCGGTTAAGGGTACTCCAAATAAGAGTTGTTTAATATATCGCCAACTTGGTCGAGAAACTTTCGTCTAGGACGTCCCATCCCGACTCTGCCGTTCACTTTAATTCTTATAAACAACTAGCTTGCCAGGCAGACGTTGTTCTGCCCTTTTCGACGACCCTTTGTCATGTCCTATTAAAAATCCTTAAATTCGCAAAAAAAATTTGGATCACTCATGGGCAAAAAAAATATCTCTCAAGTTGGACCAAATTGCACACAGTGTGCAAATTTGATTAAAATCGGTTAAGTAGTTTTGGAGTCCATCGCGGACAAACAACGTAACACGTAGTTTATATATATTAAGATGTGTCTTAGCACCGACATCAGAATACGAAATTATTTTTAGTTACTTCAAGTCAGCTTTAACTTTGTAACAAAAGTTTCATTTTAGTTTTTAACGTTTTTTAGCTTGACCGGTTTGTTTTAATCCAATTCCAAATAGCTGTGTAATTTGGAATTTCGCAGAAGTATTAATAAGAAGCGAAGACAATACAACAATTTCATGAGCACGACCTAATATTCTCGCCATCTCATTATCAGAGCTCATGATAACAGCATGTAGTTAAATTTTTCTTAAACCAGTGCTTGACTACCGGGGGTGAGTGGTGATGAAACCCCAGATGATGTAACGCAATGTCTTAGCGTAGGAAAAGCCTGTTCACTCTTGCCTTGAAGACGTCCAGATTGCAATCGGACGTAAAGACAGACGCCGGTAATTTTTGGTTTTATATGACAGAAATGACAAACGAACCCAGAATCCAACCGATGGTTAGTGACTAATGCAATTCATGGACACTTGCAGTCAACGTCATACAAATAATGCTACAGATGAGTTTTCAACCCTGAGGACTAAATCGTGTCCGAAGACTAAGCGTAACGCGTCTTGCGTTTGCGATGAGCAGGAAAAATAACAACAGTTGGAATACGGGAGGTGCCACGATAGCGCGTCTTGCGTGCGCGTCAGGCTACCAACTAGCGGAGGACATAGTACGTGTTCGCGCATCTTGCGTATTAATCAAATCGTGTTGATTTTTCCGCGATGCAAAACATAAATACGTCGACGTATATTAGCGAAACAATGTCTCAGTCTACAATATGGTCTAGTAAGCATGAAAATTGTAAGCATAATATTATATTTCTCAAAACTTTTGTGGTTGTTGATGTATTTCATCAGACAGTCTACGATAGTCACCAAACTGATGCATGTTTTAGTTTAAATTATGAACTCCTATTTTAATTCGCATTATCTCTTGTGCAAAAAAACTACTCCCTTATAATTGATAGAATCAGGCGTTACTTTGCGGAAATCCATTACAAAAAAGACATTAATTAATTCGCAACCATCCGCTTAAAAATACAATGATGTGTCTTCCTGGATTGAAGAGCACCTCCCTTCAATTCTTAGCGGTCAGGCGCCGTACAGTCTACATCACCTGAAGATGCCTCGTGTTGAGGCGAAACACGTGTCGTATTGTCGTCGATGGTGTGTCTTTCCCGGAATAATGGTGTTGGTAGTAGTGGTGCCGGGAGTAATGATGTTGGGAGTAGTGGTGCTGGGATTAGTGGTGACGGGATTAGTGCATGCATTGAGGGAGGGTGGGAGGTGCTCTTCAATCCAGGTAAGACAAATCATTGTATTTTTAAGCGGATAGTTCCGAATTAATTAATGTCTTTATTAGTCCCTTATAGACACGAAAGTGCCAATTTAGAAAACCTCATTTTAGCCCGTGCAAAAATAGCACGAAGAAACCACGTGTCATGCAGCCGCCCCAACGCGGTATACTACAGCGGCAAGGCGCAGCGTCTTCACGCCTCCCGCCTCCGCAGGTCCCCTCCGCTCCCCGCAGTCGCTCTAGTGTGGCCAACGCCTTAGATGGAATGCCTCAAAGCCTGTAATTATACTAGTTGTCTTTACTCTTTAGACCGGAATACAGCAATGCAGACCCGACTATCCGGCGACAGAAACAGGTAGGGGGGGAGGGTACCCAGACGGATTCCTAGACAGAATAGGAATCCTAGCACCTAGAAACCAATCCTTTGCAGTACGCATTTAGGCGGGGAATTCACTAAACGGGCATGCCCGCGGGCTGTCTGTCCGGGCATGTCTGTCGCCGCAATACACTACACAGACTCGTCCTCGTCTGTTTTAGACCGGCTACGTAATTTGTTGTGCGTGCACATTAAGATGAAAACCTACATTTGCAATGCTTATTAATTATTTATTATTAATTTGGTACAAAGAATG
The DNA here is from genome assembly GCA_036936625.1 of Parnassius smintheus behrii. Lineage (NCBI taxonomy): Eukaryota > Metazoa > Arthropoda > Insecta > Lepidoptera > Papilionidae > Parnassius > Parnassius smintheus. The sequence goes on along the minus strand of JAUPFT010000030.1, from coordinate 3,593,869 downwards.
GTATAAAAATTGATATGTGTTTAGCCATATCAATTTACAGAAATAATTAGAAGTTGATGAACCAGGAGACCTCTACAATTACTTGCGCATGGATATAGAGTTATATAAACTCCCAGAATATTTTATTATTATTAAAACTCATTACAAATTAAAAATTTCCAAAGTTCGTTAAATAATAATAAAAGGCCGTCTGCACTGGTAGCTGTCGCTCCTGTGCCTGTGAACAGACAGCCCGCAGTAAGCGTTCACGTCGGGCACGCCTGTGTCCGCGCGGACGTTCAATAGGCAAGTGTGCCAGACCGACTGCGACGCTCCTACACCTACACTATCAAACTTTGCACAGACCTATAGCAGCGAAGTCCGGCGGGCAGGTCTACCTACAGCCATGCCCGTGGGCAAGACCGTCTTAAGAGTCGCAGCAAACAGTTTACTTCGAATGTCTTGTGTTAAACTATATGTTACTTGCCTCGATGGTCTAGTAGTACTGCTGATCATAAGGTCCTTGGGCCAAAAAGTCAGTTTATTAAGTTTTTCAGTCCAGAGATTCTCAATAGCTGCCCGGAGTCAAGAAGTTGCCGGTGTTTCATCCCCGTGCCTCGGAAACTACGTAAAGCCGTTGGTCCTGCGCCTAATCTCTCTCCGGTCGTGTCGGTTTACAGTCCCATCGGATTATGAAAGTGAGGGAATAGAGAGTGCGCCTGTGCTTGCGCATACACATGGGCACTATAATCCCGTCCTGTGCCGTTGGCTAGTCTTCGTTGATGCTGCCCGCTGTGAACGAAATTCGGTCAAGAGGACAATATTATTATCAGCTACTCGGCCGCTTCGGTTAAACTAAATTAACTTTATTGAAAAATCAGTTGTTCCCCGCGGCATCATCTACATGGAATTTATTAAGATTGAATTTTTTATGGGATTTAACTTTTTTGCCCGGAACCCCATTTTTAATAAAAGTAGAATAAGTAGTATTCCTTATAACGTCAGCCATCTGCCTATGAAGGTCCCTTCTAAATCGCTTCAGCCATTTCCGTGATTAGCCGGAACAAAGCTTTGTTTACATTTAAATATGTTTATATTTCATACATCTATTTTTAAGTAAGGTGGTGAATACTCTGTGACGTTTTTTAAGCTAAATAAGTATATTGTAAATCCGTAATTGGCTTCAAGACCTATTTTATAAGATTTGTGTGTAAATATATTGTTACAAGCTGTGGATTTTGTGAATAATAAAAATAAAAATAAAGAAACGGATATAGACAAAAATTTAAAACACTATACACCGTACAGTACCGTATACACTTTCATATGCATTTAGCAAAAAGCTGTTATTTTGAAGTTACAAACAAACAGGCATCAATTTTATTTATTTGCATATATGTTATAATAGGTATCATTAATCCTATATCACGTCATAATCGACATAGACAGGAGTGGGATAATTTGCCGGAGTTCGTCTTTCTGTACTATTACGTTTTCAAGTTAAGAGTGAATAAAGCTTTTGTTACGCTAAGTCAGTTCGATTTATCGACCAGGGTTTCATCACAATTCACCACTAGATGGTATTGTAGTCGAACACTGGCTTTTAATAAAAAAAAAACAACTTCTACGCAAAGATTCATTAGAAGCCAGCCGTTCAATTCAAGAAAACGTACTTTCGCATAAGATAGTATTACCACAGGTATTACCTACTTTCTACCTGTATTTTATTAGTCAAAACTAAGCATTTATTTGTTCTTCGTTTTAAAGGAAATTATACATAGCGCGAATCAACGATTTCCCAAGCTTCAACCTATTTCACGCTAGTAAACACTCGCTCAAATCCTCTTATCTGTAAATAAAAACTATCCACCACTTTATATTTTTACAGCAGTGATAACACTCTCGCTTAATTTTAGTGGAACCAGCTTAATCCGCGGCTGAGCGTGGATATGAAACCATAAAAGAAATTGCCCTCTGATAACATTGGAGAATTCATCACACCCTCCCAGCTCACAACGTGTGTGAAACTACTACAAACAATACCTAGATATTGTATCATTTGATGGATAACGATATAACCATTCTGAAATTAAACTTCTTTAGTCTCAATATATAAGTGGTAAAGCCACGCTGCAGTTATATTAGTTGTAGCAATAATGGGTCTGCTCAACCGGGGTAGGTCCACACTATCATAGAATACAAGCGTAAAATAGCATATTAATGCTGCTGTGTTCCATATGGTGAGTGTAGAGAACCGGAGACCCTTCAAAACGAGGTATTCCACGTCAGTCCTCAGGGGTAAAACGCACGTGAACTTTGATTCATAAACAAGGATGATTGCAAATGTCTATGGACCACAGCATCCTCTTATTATCGGGAGGACACACAAGTCTAGACCAAGAACAAAAATCCCGCACTTTTGGATTGTCAAACTTTCTAATCAGCTGTACATAAAATAATTGAACAACCCCGGGGAAATGCACAAACATGCCTGACACCTTTATCTAAGCCAACCCAGTCTATGTAGTCCCCGTTAATCCCGAAACAAGCTTTGAGAGTCTGTATAAAGAGATTTTAATGCCTGAATCAGCCCAGCACTCAACCCATACGAGGCCAGCTTTTGCCAAAGGTTTGTGTATGCTGTCACTGGTCTTTTCGAAGTCACAGAGTTTCTATTACTTGAACAAAAACTTCTCTATGATCATACGTATAGAAATGACCTAACCTGACTTCTTAAATATATGTAGAGGGGTATTTTTTATGACGGCAGTTTCGTGCATATTATATCCAATGTTCTAAAAAACGTAGAAAATTATACCCGTATGAAGCGATAACGGGTTTGCTGGTCCCAAATCTTAATAAAAACAACGGTAGGCAACTTAAAGCGTATATTACTAGCTACGTTCTTTGTAGTATAAAAAATACTCGAACTCACAGTCTACTCGATGGTTAGTGGAAGCCGTAGGCCTTTAGGCCCGGCTTACATTTAGGCCTGTATTCACTTTGATGAGTGATTAGTGCAGGTAATTAGTGTAGGTGCTTAGTGATTAGGAGTAAACACTAAACACGTGTGGACAGCGATTGATTAGTGCAAGCGATTAGTAATCTGCGTAGTAAAGTAATTAGAAGCGTGTTCTATATTTTAGCGAGTGGACTGCGAGTGTCCCCGTCCCGTGCCCCTTTCTCCTCGCTCGCAGCATGTCTGTCACTAAACTCGTCTGGACAGCAGTGTTTAGTGTTTAGCGTTTAGCGTCGGATGCTTGCTTGTGTTACAAAAATAGCAAAGTGGACCGAACACATGACCTATTATTTTGTGAAGGAGTATCTAAAAATGAATATTTTTACAATAGTAAATACCCTAACTGCAAAATTAAAGAAGCCCCTGACGTGGCATTTCTACGTATAAGTAAAACTGGACACACCGGGGCTTGGAAGTAAAGAAGTTTATACTAAAGTAAGAAATTTGAGATCTACATTTTCGCAAAAGGTTAAGAAAGTTAAACAGAGTACTTGCTGGTCAACAGCACACAACTGAATTTACTAATCACAGCCACTAAACAGAATTGGACACTACTTACAATACACAACTACACTAATCACCCGCAATTATTAATCACCTGCACTCGCACTAATCAAAGTGAACACAGGCCTTTTTGAGTAGTGACAAGTGTGAGTGGCAAGTGCAACTGATTAATGACAAGTGCTTAGTGCTTATTTTATTCCCATTTATCACTTGTCACAGCCTGTTCACACGCACTAAGCACTTATCGATTGTCAGTTGCACTTGCCACTCGCACTTGTCTCTTCTCAAAATGTAAACCGGGCCTTCGACACATCAAAATGCACAATGCGTCGTCAAAAGAATACCTAAAAAAGACGAAATGCCTCATATTAACAGAACAATAATTATATAAAGTGTTTTGTATGTAAATATTTAACTGTTTGCTTATATTTTAATCGACACAAAATATTTATATAATAGTTTACACAGCTGCTATATTGTAGCTGTTAAACAAATGCCCGGCTCGATCGAGGAGGAACCACGCTCTCACAAATTAATGACACTGTATTTCGTATGATGTGTTAAGATAACTAAAAATTCTTTGTACTGAAAAGGCATCATATTTCTCACGGGTGACAACGCATCTGCATTTTGAATTTGATTAGTCAAGGATAGCTATAGATGCCTATGGACCACAGCATCCACTTACCATCAGGTGGACTGTAGGTTGTTTGACACCCTTACTCTCTAAAAAAGACATAACGAGCACACAGTCCACCTGATGGTAGGTAGTTGCTGTGACCCATAGATATCTACATCTATACGCGATTACGAATCAAAATACAGATGCGTTGTCACTCGTGAGGACTAATAAGGAATCATTTCCAGTAAAAAGGGTATCAGGTTCTCTACACTCACCAAACGAAACAGCAGCGTTAAGCTGCTATTTTACGCTGGTATTCTGTGAGAGGGTGGTCCTTTCTCGGTCGAGGCGACCCATTCGAGCTACTACACTACTAATATAGCTGCAGCATGACTACCACGTATAATATATATCAACCCTTATTTAACAAAAACAAAACATTATGTAAGTAATATTTTGTACATTTATGTGAGTGTGTTCTTAATTCTTTTTCCTCCCTTTTATGATCGTTTTATGGGGTACTTACACTTGGATAGTTTTTTGCTATTGTTGGACAGGTGGCGCTATTGTCGAGATCTAGAAATCACCGGCGCGAAGCCGGTTCGGATAGCTAGATAAAGTAATTTATTTATACAATTGAATATCACTTATTTTTGCATTTTGTATAATTCATTTATACAAAATGCGAAAATAAGTGATATTCATTCTGTAAATACTAGGAGCAGACACAAGCTGGTAGTACCAGTTACTCGACTCCACCGAGTCAGTAATTCATTCTTGGGGCGATGTATACGCTTTTACAACAAAATCCCAGAAAATATACAAAAATTGTCATACACAAAGTTCAAAAATGTTATTAAACTAAGTTTGTGTAAAAAGGGTTATTATAATATTAAGGAATTTATAGATGATAATAACCCCTGGGAAGGGTGATCGCTACCAAGCTATTTCTAATTTGTCTTGTGTTGTTGATTGTAAACATGATTGTAAGTTATTATTAAAAAGAATAGTCCCGCTGGGTTTCTTGCTGGTTCTTCCCAGGACAGAGGTTTTTTTTTGCGAACCAGTGGTAAATTAAAAAAGTGACTTTCAATAAGTATTTTTATAATCTACATTGAATAAACAAGTTTCTATTTCTATTTCTATTCTATTTCTACAAGGTGTACATTTTTATTGTTCTTCAGACATCGTCAAGAGCCATGGTAGCTCATTGGCTAAGCGCTCCCCGTAAATTACACGAAAAACCCGGGTTCACGAGATCCCCGACGACACCAATGAACTTTCTAATTCAAATTCTAAGTGCTGATTTATTACGTGCTCGGCGGTGAATGAAAACATTGTTACAAACATCATATATCGAAAACATGTGAAGTTCGCCAACACGCATTGGGGCAGCGCGGCGGATATTTCCTTGTCCTAAAACTAAAAACATAATTTCAACAAAAAAATATATTTTATATATATATATATATATATATATATATATATATATATATATATATATATATATATATATATATATATATATATATATATATATATATCTTAACATAACATAGTCACTTAACATCAGGTGAGCCGCATGCTCATTTGCCCCCTCTTTTATTTAAAAAAAACTCGAGACTGCGTTGTCTACTGATCGGACTACCAGACTCGCGGCACTAGAGACATTCCAACACAAACCATTAGCCTAAAAATAAGTTATTTGTTTCTGTTTTGCAGTTCGATTGTGTAACTGTGGTGTTAGTTGTGGTTGGCTTTGTTTTGATGTACGTGTAGTTTCATTGTATTGTGAATTGTATTTTATACGTGTATTATGCTTGTAGCACGAATGGGTCGGCTCGATCGGGGAAAGGACTGAGTTCTTAAAGTACTAGTGTGAAATATCAGCTTGATGTCGTTGTGTTTCGTATGTTGAGTATAGAGAACCGGAGACTCTTTTTACTTATAACGAGGCATTCTATCTTTAAAACTCCGCGGGCTGAAAACGCACCCGCATATTGATTCTTATTTTTTTTTTTTCTAAAAACGTTACCCGTACCACACTAGGATTTTCTCCCGTATCGTGGGGGCAGTTTACAAACATAAATTGCACAAGGACAAACATCCAGACCCGGAACAGTTATTTGTAGTCCATACAAATACTTGTTCCGTGCGAGATTCGAACCCGCGACCCACAACGCAGCCACTCATTGCTAAGCCACTGCACCACGGAGTCGTCGAGGATAGGTGTGCCTATGGGCCACAGCAGCCACTTACAATGAGGTGGACTATGACCGTTCAACATCCTTATGCAATAAAAAAAATGTTGCGTAAGGACACTGTTTATTCATTTTTATTAATAATTTGTAGTGGCATGCGATTGCAATAAAGCTCGATAGCTCATGTCATTTATTAATTAAAACACTTCTAGTAAGTACGTAATGTACCGGTATGTTTAAAGCAGGTAATACAGAACAGTATTTAAGTCAGTGTTGTCAGTAATTCATCATGTGTCAAAAAATTTTTTGATGTTATCCTTGTACAAAATTAAAAACTTTTTCATAAAAATGATGTATAGTCAACATGATGGTAATTTTTTAACATGGTAGACACCAGGCAGTTGCTTAATTATGGTTGTAGCAAGAATGGGTCGGCTCGACCGGGGAAGGACCACACTCTCACAGAATACATGCGTAAAATGGCAGCTCAATGCAGCTTTGTTTTATATGATGAGTGTAGCGAACCGGAGACCCTTTTTACTTGAAACGAGGCACTCCATCTTAGTCCTCAGGAGTGGCAAGGCATCTGAATTTTGATTCTTAATCGAAGATAGATGTAAATGTCTATAGGCCACAGCATCTATTTCCCATCATGAAGAAATGGCTACTATATTCCACATACACCTACAAAAAATTTCAAACAAAAATAGCAAAAATTGCGTCACCTCTGAGGACTAAGATGGACTAAGATCGAGCCTATTATACCGATATATCTCTATAACTTTCAGGTTGGAACACACCAACAAGAACTTCTGTTTGGATGCAGAAATAGGTAAAAGGATGGTCTTACACAGTTAGTTCCTATGAATAAGAGGACTTCTGTTGGAACTATAGTATTTCTCTGTATAAACCTAATAAAACATAAATTTTAGAAATGATCAAGTTATGTACATAGCTCGTACTGTAATCAATATTTTTATAATAGCCTCCATGGTATATCTACGGGATACAGCAAGCAATTACAATTGGAAGGACTGTTTGTGCTTACTTCTTAAGAAAAGTTGGAGCCATAAAAATAGTTCGGAATTAATTGATTTTGAATGTTCGAAGGATTTTTTTTATAGAAGAGGTAAATGAGCATGCTGCTCACCTGATGATAAGTGACTACCGTCGCCCATGAACAACCGCAACACCAAGGGAATTGCAGATGAGTTGCTGGCCTTTTAAAAAGGCTCTTTTTATTGAGTGTATACCGTGTGTTTATGGTTATGTATACATGTTTATACTATTCTCAGTTCAAAGACATTGTAAGACTGTCTGTTAAATAGATGTAATTTTAAAACCATTACATGTAACAAGTGGTAAAATTAAAAAAATTGTACAACCAACTTCAAATCAACCGAATCCATTTATTCAGTCATTTGAATATGCATTATTAAAGATAACTCAAAAACTGGTCAGATCAACATGAGAAGCTCCTGGTTTCAGATAAAAAAAGAATCGTCAAAATTGGTTCACTCAGACAAAAGTTATGAAGTAACACAAAAAAAACATGCAGTTGCATTGAATACTTGCTTCTTTTTGAAGCTGGCAAAAAGGAACACAAATTTACGGCATAATATCCTAGAGTTATAGTTTTATTGCCAAATCACAAAATATTTTCAGAAAAAAACCATAAAACTAGTTTATAATTTCAATTGTTTTAGCATTAAATTAGTCCAGACAAACAGACAGACAGACAGTTTTAAATGGTTAACTAAGTCTTAATAATGTACAGACAGACCATCCATCCATTACAGCCTATAAAAATCCTCCATAGACCGCCTCATAGGGGGATTTTGCCATAGTTGCCACACTTAGAAGGCGGGTCGGCAAAATTTTGAGTTGTTGTCAGAAAGTCTTGTTTCCCATTGCCACCCCATCACCCATTAACACCCACGGTACGATATAGGGTAACGGATATTCTTACACCGCCACTACAAGTTCAATTACAGACAGATATTTTAATTTTATTTATTTTATAAATTATCATTATCATCATCACACCATCACAGTCCACTTTCAGACATGCACCTCTGCTAATGTAAGGAGATTTTCGACATCATTGACATGCAGGTTGTTAATCACAGTTCCAGATGTATCTCACCTCTAATGCTGCAACCAGTATGGGCATTTTATAATACTTTATATATTGGCTTTCAGTATATAGTAATGCACAATGGAGGGCACAATTGTTATCTTCTATTGCTATACCTCAAAGATATTTTATAAATAATGATATTTATCTATACCCATACTTGACTACCATCCTACCTGATACTAAGTGGTGATGCAGCTGAAGATGCATGGTGCAAGAAGATAATTTAGTATAACAATTGTAAATTTCCTGTTAAGAAATTTTTATGTATGTCCAATGAAAAGTAACATACTTACAATGTTTTTTGTATTTTATTCAACCCTTTTAATTTAACAGAACTAAATTAAACAGAAGCTATTATAACTCAACCTGGAATCAATAACTTAATACCAAAAACACCTATATGTAATAAATCTTACAGTTTGAGTTACATTCAATATTAAATATTCTCTTGCCAAGATTAAACTATGTATATGAAATAATGTATTAATTAATGAACTTATTATTAACAAATATAAATATAATATGGCTAATTAAATATATATAGATTACATAACATTTGAAAAATTATATCATTGTCAGTCTCATTCATTTTCAATGTTGATAAAATATAAATATAATATATTTCTATTTTAAATATAATTAAATGAAAAGTATAAAAAAGTAATTTTATTATTATTTATATTTATGCATATATCATACTAATATTTAAATAAAATAAATAAAAACCCTACCAAATGAAAGCTCTCAGAAAGGGAGACCAAATGACGGAGGGTTAAGGGGAAAGGGAATGCAATTATATTATATGCCAACATAAATCTATTTATGAGCTATATGTTTAATTTCAGCATCACTAATACCGTGTACTATATAAATTATGACTTCAGTAGTAAAGACAACCAATTACTTAAAATTAAACAAAAATAAACAATAATAAAAATAGATACTAAAGTTTTGATTAGAAATATCTCACTGCAACTTTATAAATTATTAGAAGCACAATATAATGTATATCATAAGGTCATAAGCTACATTAACCAATTAGTATATTAAAAGTTTGCAAATTGTAAATGTTAAATAAATAATATTATTAAGCAGAACTTATAGTTATTAATGGATTTTACATAATAAATTTAAAAAATATGATTATTTTGAATAGAAATAAATATTTTAAAAATTTAATTAATAGTGTAATAATGTTTAAATAGTAAGTAAATACATATGTACAAATATATACCTGTAAGATACCTGTTTTAGTGTTAACATAAATTATTCCGGAATATTAAAAATAAATATTCCGGAATAATTTATGTTAACACTAAAACAGGTATCTTGTCTTGTTTACAGTTTTTCACACATAGGTTAGGTTTATACTCACATTCCTTTTTTAAATTTCACACATTTAAGACGTTTTTGCGTAAGTATTCTTTATTTTCAAAAACCAAACAAAAATATACATAATCAGACTTTATTGCAACGACTATTTTCTAGAAAATAGAAAGTTCTTTAGTATCATGTAAATTACTTCAGAATTCTAAATTACACTCACCAAAGTATTCTGATATCCCAAGCCTGATTCATCGTCGGATGTTTCTTCTTTACTGTGAAGTTCCTTCATTTCTGAAGATTTTTAAACTTTTTTTATCACAAAAACCTAAGTTTGCAACTCGAAACAATGGGAAAAGTCGTCGACACCTAAACTTAATACAAGGTTCTTTTTAACTCAATGCCCGGCTTCAACATATAATGTCCGTCTACAACAGGCATCCCCCCATTCACAATCCGTTATGTGTAACGAGATAATGTATAATTGAATAAACGCGATTTCATGCAAATTGCTTTTGCCGCAACAGGAAGCACCAACACACGTTCAAATAAATTGCCATCCAGTGACCGACTGAGAGACTGAGACTGACAGTGACAGTTTACTTGCATGCACGAGCACGACAACAAATGGGTGCGTTTGGCAGAAAAAAGCGCTAGCAAGCGCTTGTAAGCAAAATGGCGATCGTAAGCGGTAAGCGCTGTCAAATCGTGAGTAGCTATTTTCCTCCAGGACACGATGTTAGTTTTAACCGGGGATCGTAACCTAATTTAAATATATGTTTGTAAAGTATTCATATAAAAAACTTGAATTTTTAATAACATGTATATGTTTATTCATATCATTATATTACTTAAAACCAATATTGCACAAAACAACTTATAATCTCTACTTCAAAACAAACAAATTCAATCGGCGGATTGTGTCAGCGCTACTGAAGTAGCAATCGTGTCCTGGCCGAAAACTATTTCAGTGCTTATAAGCGCTTGCTAGCGATTTTTCTGCCAAACGCACCCAATGATAATATGCTTGCGACAGTCTGACAGTTTGCCGTGCTAGTGCATTCATTTCAAAATTCAAAGATCCCACTGAGATTTCCATGAATTAGAACTATGTTCTTATATTTTATTGCAAAAATCTTGTAAACACGTTGTATTCATACGATATCTGGGGCTTAATTCAATAATACAATAATTAATGGGGATACAACTGTTTGTAAATTTTAATGGACAATCGTGCGTCATCGCATTCTGAACGCGACGAAACAGATTCACGTTCCGTTCCGCATTGGATTTATGTGAATAAGTTTTGATTTGTCATGTTCCCCTGATAAAGATTTTTTATCAATGTAATGATAATTATTGGAAAAAAATATCTTGTCACTTAGGTTTTATTTCAAGAAGTTTAATTCTTCTCAATAAAAACACATTAAATTTTTTTGAAATAAAATGATGCGTATAGCTGGAACGGAAAAATGATAATTAATACAAAGAGTTACTGATATCCATTACTAATCCAAATCCAATATGTAGTTGTTTCACCGTGTAATAACAAAAGATATTCAATCCATTGTTACCGGGTTTTGTGTGTAGACATTACATTTATACGCGTATTGTCAGGCACCATGAAGTTGTTGAATTAGTTAGAACAATTACCACGGCAAATTGTAATATCCACTTTCATTTTTATGCTTAAAATATTAACTGAGCTATAATAAATATTTTTAGACCGCTTTATTTGACGCAATAATTTAAAACCTTACGTAATTATTTAATTAACTATAAAAGGATAGCGATTTTTTTTAATTTAGGTACTTACTTTAATATAAAATTAATCCAATAGAACTTGTTTGCGGATGTAAAATTTTGTAGTGTATTTTTTTATATTTTTACTTTTTTAAAGTATATTATTACCACTAATTTTAATTTGAGTTAGTTTTGCTTTCTCTGTTAAAAATAACTTTTAATAGCCTTTCTAACTTTTACTAATGATGACGTTACAGAGTGAGCTGAAGGTTGACTATACTTTTATTGAACATATAAAAAGTAATATTTAATAAATCGTGAACTTACAGTCACATACAGGTATTATTATTATCTATGTCATTAATATATATTATCTATTCAATAAACTTATAAATTAACATTTTACAATATAAGTTGGTAAAATAATGTTTACGTGAATCAAATACAAACATGGTTTTTCGCGTATTTCGTCATGATGTTTAACTCAATCAAATAGCCTTTAATTTAGAAAAAGACTGATTTCAAATAATTGTAAAAGAATATTTTTACCCAAACTTAAATTACGGAGTAAAAAAGAGCTTACTCCTCTCTAAAGACCGGCAACGCATCTGCAATTCGTCTGGTATTGTGGTTGTTTATTGGTGGTGGAAGTCACTTACCATCAGGTGAGCCGCATGCTCGTTTGCCCCCTCTTCTATAAAAAAAGTAAAATCAATCGTAACTTTAGGAAGACATTCCATAAGTTCACATAGAGTATCTTTTTACAACCAAAATGATATAGCAATAGCACAGATTAAATAATGTTACTACGTATGAAATAGTCAACACAAGGGTTATGTAAGTTTATTATAGTAGGTATCTATAGAGATCGCTAACGCTATCAGCTCAATAGATTGTCAGCAGTACCTATGCTTTAGATTTGCATTTTCAAATAGCACAAAGCTAAAGCCTTTTTTATTTAACATTAGATATAAAATAACATCTGGACCAATAAGTACTGTTCCTGTATTTCTTAAACTTTATACGAACCTCCTGCTTACATCTACGAAACAGATATGACTAGATATCATAATGATCACTTATTTGTAAATATTCAGCTAGTATCCAGAAACTGATGGAGGGCAATTTTACATGTTAGAGCCACACTACAGCTGTAGATATTTCTATAAATCCTAAATATATAAAACTAAAGTATGCAAGTTTAGTTTAATATATTTTATATTAATAAGCACTCAGTTTTCTTTTAAAGAAACAGTTATACGTTGATAGCCTTGATCTTGATTGAGCAGCGTTTAGCTCCGTCCTATTTTATGGCTCCGTACAAAAATCAATCTATTCTATCACGCTTACTTCGCGTTCCTAATACGATTCCAATAAAAATTAATTAAGTTTATTTTTGCGTTTGGAAATCATTATGTGGGCCTGAAGTTAAGAAATTAGTGCATGTCTGGAGAAAACGAGGTTGAATTTGACATTTTATTTATGAAACATAAAAGTGCTCTTATTTAGATTTAGCCGCTATTTATTTATCAGGTGGACTTGTTAGCTCATTAGTAATTTTAATATAAAAATGATAACGCATTGCGATTACGATGCGGCTAGCGGCACTACGCATGTGACAACAGCACACCGAGTAGTTTCGCTTCGATATTTATTATAGTGGTTGATTAAACTACTTTTACGGATTTTATCGCGTTTAATTTACTTAATTTTTAATTCCCGACGTATCGAGTGCTTTCCAGCACCATTACCTATATGACTACGTTTGATACGTATATTAAAATCTCTTTTATAGTAGTAACTCTAGTGTTTGTGTCAGGATCAAAGAGGCCTACAAAAACTGCGTTAGCATCTAATGGTGTTAAATCTGTTAACAGATTGTTAATCGGAAAATTTGAAAAGTATGTAAAAGAATAGGTTGTCATGATTGGACCAAATGGACATCCGTTGTCTCTGCCTACCCCTATTGGTAACTTGGTTATTTTAAGTCAAATATCATCAATATCAAATTATGGTTTTACTTGCTTTGAATCTAAAAAATTAGCCCCACTGAATGTATTTGCCAAAAAATTTACGCGAGTTCAAGTAAAACAATAATCGTAATAGCCATTTAAAAGAGATAAATCAATTTATTTAACGTTGGAAAGGAGAAAAATATTGCTTTAAATAAAAAAAAACCGTTCTATTTAAATCAATTGGTCTAAAAGCAAAAACGTCTTAAAGTAATTCATTCATGTAGGTATCGAAAAAACCTCTTTAAATGGGGAACGGTTGCCCGGCAAGGTTATTTTTAATCGGTGTTCAAAAACGTATTAAATTGCGATTTAGGTTACGTTTCATTATCTTTCGCGGAAACTATAATTTGTTGTGCAAAATGAACAATGATTTTATAGACTAATGTAAGGTAATAGCACCCAGCCATCTTGCTTATTGAAATTTTGATGTTTTTAGGATTCCGTAATTAAATAAAAAGGAAACCAATATAGTTTCGCCATGTCTGTCCGTCCGTCCGTCCGCGGTTTTACTCTGAGACCCTAGTTATAGATATTAATCACGCCTACAAAACTGTGAAATAAAATTTTGAAAAACATTTTTATTTTGTGTACCTCCCATAACGGTAAAGGAAGGATAGCTTTTTGTTTGCCGGTCTATTCCTTCGTGTGGGGCGTTTTGGATAGGTCTTTCATAAATATTTGGGTATGGAACAACATTTTTTCGATTCAGGGATTCATTTGCGAAATATTTAGCTTTAAAATGCTATTTTTGGTAATTTTATACCATCGCAGTCACTTCGTTTTTGCCACTACTGCTTACGTACACGCTTCACGTGAACGCTATTGCCACTACTACTTACGTATTCGTTGGGCTATGACGGTTACTCTGATTCCACCCGGATATCCTCATTTTTAAGTCTATCGTGCAGAAAAACCTCGAGCATATTCTTCTCAATAGCTCGCTGAGCGACTTTGAGTTTTCTCATACGGCCAGACGCACTGGATGCACAATCTTGTTTTGAAGATTTGATTTATGCCTGACAAGAAGATGGGTCGTAATCTACCCTAAACTCACTTTTTATGCTCATATTTTCAAGAAGGCCCCTTGTAAATTCATTATTGTGACGAGCAACAACGGAACCCTACGCCTACATTGTTTGTGACCCAACACGCACTTGCCAGTTTTTACTTATTAATTTCAATAGCCTTGAGAATTATTCTTGGTAGGAATGGGTGTTTTTTGCATGGATTTGTGGATTATCAAATCTAATGTACGAGTTTTGGCGGAGACTATGATCATCTTTAAGATCGTCGATGTATGCTGACTTCCCGGTGTGAACTTCTTTTGAATAAAAACATTCAAATTTTATTAGAGAAAATGGTTGGGTGATGCTACCATCTACTTGATTTCCTTCACAGAGACCACAGACTTCAATATCCTGTAAGCTCTTTCTGTTTCGATCGGACCAAAAATTAATATTCAAAAGCTAAACTCGGACATTGTGACGTCATGACCGGTACGGTAATGGTAAAAACCCATTGAGTTATACAACACTAGAGAAACCACATTACCGCGCGTCGAAAAAAGTGTAACCACTATCCAAACGCGACGACGTAGCTTTGAAACTAATAACAATTTTAAGTAAACATATATCTATCTCACTTACACTAGTTGCGAAAACAATATCGTCATCGTAAGATTAGATAAAGATAGAAAGACAAACATGCAATGGCGGGTTGGTGTGGCTACAATATGAAATTTTACCTAAAATACGCAATAAAAATGAGTTTTTTGTAAGCTGCAGTTAATTGTTTTTATATTAAAATAGTATATTTTATTTTAAAATTTTTATTACGTCCCCTTAGAAAAAAAGGGATACAAAGCTTATCAGATAAATAGAAGTAAACATAATGATGAAATAAAACGTATTTTTATGGTTCTAATAAATCAAATAATATAAAATAGGTATCTAATAAAATATAATTAATTTAAAATTTATATGAAATTATAAATAATATAAAATTATTAATATAAAATAGATAATAAAATATATAATTTAATAGATAATTCATGAAAAAACTAAAATAAGAATAATTAATTATTTTGTGTGAAAGTTAAAACGTAGTTTTTATTATAATTTCCAAAATATTTGAAATCAGAGGTAACAAATTAACTTACTCCATTAATTATATAGTCTCCCATTAATGTAGGATAATCACAAATGCGGAAAAGTGGCAAAATTGAACCTAAATGGCAATATTCGATAATTTTATTTATTTGAGGTTTTTACGTTTATATGAAAACAAGAACTAAAAATTATGTGTTGAAAGCACATTTACCCATTTTTGTCGCGGCTCAACTCTGTCGGCGTCACATTGAACAATGAACTCACGTTAGCTAGGCATATGGCTGTGGGGTTGTATAAATCAATGTAAAAACCCAAAACGTTGCGATTAATTCACTAAACAATAAAATAAATTAATATAAATGCGATAAACTTTATAAAATTAGTTTTATTCAATGTATAAATTATGAAATAATTATAAAGCATATAAATTTTTTCCTATGATGAAATATAATATCGGTGTCCATAATATAATGCCGGTGATGGTTGATTTTATTTCATTACAGAAGAAATTATGATTTCTGTTAATAATAAAATTTAATGTAAAAATTATTAAAAAAAAAACTAAAAAGCTAGATTTACCGAACTCATGGTATCATAGACTAAACTGTTAAAAATCATAATGATTTGACAGATTTTACTAAGGTCTTGGCTTTATAATTAGTTTTGTGATTATAATGCATGCCGAACATTAAATTAGTATTTACTGTATACCTACAAATGAAAATAAAATTGTAAAATACTTTATCATTTATATTTATTAATACCTGTATATACAAAACATTACCTGGCTGAAACATAAAAATATAATAGCCTCTACGGCTCCCACTAGTGTACAGTTGCAATAAAAAAAAAAATTTGGCGGGAAAACATTTTGTTTGCTAACTCTGCTAATAGTTGGTCAATAGTTAATGTTTCAAGTACGTCTTGCTCATAATATCTGTGATCTATAATTTAAAAATGATGGAGAAAGCAGAGTTACCTGTAGATACGGCTTGTGAACCTGTTGAAGAAGCTCGGCAGTCTGTTGTAAGTAGTTAATTGTTTAAGTTTAATTTTGATAATCGCGCCAAAAAATTAGTCTCATAGTAAAATTTGATTTTAAAATTCAAATTATTTTTGTGTCCGTATTCATCTGTACTGTTGCCCGTGCCATAAAGATACAGCCTGTATACGTGTTACTTCTGGGCACAGGTCTTCTCACCCGGCAAGGAAGTGATTGTTAACTTCACTTGTTTGGAATATTTATTTTCGCAGACATGCACGTTCCCTTAAGATGTTTTTCTTTTTCGTGGAGTACGTGGTAAATCAGCATTTAAAATAGAAATTAACAATATCTTATTGGTTCCGGCGGGGACCCAACCCGGGTTACTCGCGTACTGTCAAATTTAGAGCGAGTGCTTATAGCCCTTGAGAAAAAATCAGTAGAGAATCATCGACCCCATAATATCATCCAGTAGGTGTCGTAATTCTTCATGGGGCTACACATCTTCTCGTCAGTATACCTCAATCTATGAAAACTAGATTGTACAACCAGTGCGTGTTGCCAGTGATGACTTACGGATCTGAGACGTGGTCCTTCACTGCTGGCCGTATGAGGACGCTCAAGGTCGCTCAGCGAGCTATGGAGAGGGCTATTCTCGGAGTTTCTCTGCGTGATAGACTCAGAAATTAGGATGTCCGAAGTAAAATCAGAGTGACCGACATAGCCCAACGGATTAGTAAGCTGAAGTGGCAATGGGCCGGCCATATAGCTAAAAGAACCGATAACCGATGGGAATGAAAGAAAGGTTCTCGAGTGACAGCCTCGTACCGGTAGGCGTACTGTAAGGCGACCCCCCACTAGATGGAGTGACGACCTGGTAAGATATAGATATAGGAAGTCGATGGATGCAGAGGGCTCAGGACCGTGATTTGTGGCATTACTTGGGCCTCCCCCAAGCCCTATGTTCAGCAGTGGACTTGTGAAGGGCTGTAATGATGATGATGATGAGGTGTCTTAACTCCCCCATGAGACAATCTATGGGGAGAGAATATATGGAAGAAATTTTTGATAATTTTAATCCACGAAACACTACTTTTCAATGGTATATCGTAATTATTGTTTTTGTATTGAACAGAAAGTGCACCTGCGCTGGCGCATACACTCGGACACTATAATCCTGTCCTGCGCTGATAGATATCCGTAGGGACAGGTCGTCGTGACTGGGATTCGGTCTAGAGGACATTATTAAATGTCTATTTAAATAAATTTACGAATATTATCGCGGTTAATTATTACTTTTTACTGAGTTATGGACTCTTAAGAAATAATAATTGAAAAAATGAATAAATCGATAAATTATTTAAGAGTATATTAATATTTCCACAGGAGGGGCATGATGTCATATCTGTTTCAAGTAGAGCAAACAGTCGTTTAAATTTTACTAACGATACGAAGGAAAACAACTCCCAAAGCCTAACTCAAAGCAGGTAAGGTCTGATTGAAAATCTAGAAAATACGTAGATGTTTTATTCATGACTTGAGGTTTGATATTTTAATTTGATTACGGATTTGTCATCATCTATTTACTTGATATATATATATACATATATATATATATATATTACTATCTGATGCCCGCTCACTTCGCTGGGCGCATGATAATATTTTAATGCGGAACCTAGTTATAAATTATCAAGATTTTTTTTGATGGGCCTATCGTAAAATCCGTTCTTAGTAAGCGTGAAATGAGTAACTATACTAAATTTGAAGTCAATCGGGTGTATAGTTTTAAAGATCTCGTGTGTCAGATGAGTTAGTCAATCAATGGTATTTACACCATACATATAAAGAACAAGGTTGACAAACGACTACACAGCCCACTTGATGGTAAGTGGATGCTGGCCCATAGACATCTGCATATATCCTCGATTAGGAATCAAAATGCAGAATCCAAAAGGAAGGGGGAAGGGAAAAAGAAAGAATTTCCGGTTCTCTACACTCAACATACATTATTAACATAGCAGCATTAAGCTGCTATTTTATGCTGGTATTATGTGAGAGATACTATTTACCCAAATCGAGTCGACCCATTCGTGCTACAACCATAATATTGCTGCAACATTGTTAACTTCATAACGTGTCGCATATTGTAAAGAAAATTTTTAAACAACTTACTATAATGGATAATTTCTTAGTACACTCGCCCAAGTGCTCTTTGTACAAGTGAATAGTTACATTATTTTACAAGAGAAGGTTTTTTCAAAGTTTAATTTCATTAAAATGATGTTTATGGATTTAGAAAAGACGTGTAGATGAGTATGGGGGTAACATTTTATGTTTACCGGTACACATCATCCCGTGGGTGTCGTAAGAGGCGACAGAGGGTACCAAATCAGGAGATGGCAGCAAAAGTCTTCCTAATAACGGCTAAAAATAGAAATAAAAACTGCAGTTGCCAACCCGCTTGCCAAGCGTGGCAACTATGGCAAAATCACCACTATGAGACTGTTTATGGGGGAGGTTTATGTTCAGCCGTGCACTTTAATGGGCCTAAGCGGTAACATAGGTAGACGCTTAAAGAGTGTTTATAAATAGTCGAGTCCTGAGTAATAGGACGTGTGTGTAAGTATACGTGGTGGAGCCATGCTGTAGTTATGTTAGTAGTATAGTTGTAGCGCGAATGGGTCGGCTTGACCGGGGAAGGACCACGCTCTCACAGAATACCAGCGTGAAAAAGTAGCTTAATGCTGCTGTGTTTCGTATGGTGAGTGTAGAGAACCGGAGACCCTTTTTACTGGAAAAGAGGCATTCCATCTTAGTCCTCAAGGATGACAACGCATCTGGATTTTGATTTGTAATCGAGGATAGATGTAGATGTCCATGGGCCGCAGCAACCACTTACCATCAGGTGGACTGTGTGCTAGTTTGTCACACTATCATATAAAAAAATAGGGTCGCTTAGTATTAAACCACTACACTATAGCTGGCTACTTCTGTTTTAGTTGTTAATGTTATGTTTACACATTACAGCCTATATACGTCGATGGGCACAGGCCTCTAATTTCTGAGAGGGTTTTAGTGCGAGGGGATTTCCGCCGCGTTGCCCCAACGCGTGTTAGCGAACTTCACATATCTCGAAAATATTTTGTTTTCTTTTTTCTCAAACATAGAGGTTTCCTCACGATGTGTTCCTTCACCGCGGAGCATCTGACAAAACTGCACTAAAAATTACAATTAACAATTTCATTCTTGTCGGCTTGTGAAATTTTTAATAATATTATTTTTAACAATAGCTCTTAATTTTTAAGTAGGTATTTAATCAAATTAGAAACTAATAACAATACAAAATATCATAATATCTAATGAAAGGGAAGAAAATATTTATATATTTACTAGCTTGCCAGGCAGACGTTGTTCTGTTTTTTTTTTGGCGACTATTTGTCATGTCCTATTAAAAATCCTTAAATTCGCAAAAATATAAAATAATTGTGGGTCACTCATGGTCAAAAAAACTATCCTATTTCTCAAGTTGGACCAAACTGCACATGGTGTGCAAATTTGATTAAAATCGGTAAAGTAGTTTAGGAGTCCATCAGGACAAACAACGTGACACGTAATTTATATATATTAAGATTTTCATCGCCTCATAAGCGAAGCGTTGAGGTTGTGCTCTACTCTCACCTAATGGAAATCCAGTAAATATTTATTATAATAAAAATACATATATATCGAGAAAAATCGTAGTAAAAAGTCATTTTCTGTAGGTATTTAATGTAAACACAAACTGATTGAAAAAACATTTCGAGGGTGTCCGGATGTCAGTATGTGTGGATGGCGCACGATTACGGTCGTTAGAATTAATATATCAAAATAATTCTTTTTTTATTAGGTTTAGAATTTCAACGCACAGGTTCCTTTTAAAAATCACTGAGTAGTTTGGTCTCGTTTAATTGTAATTAACGAAAATGTAAAAAAACAACTGGTACTTTTCTACAAAAAATATTCTCAAGGATCTCTTCTTTCGTTTCAAATATGGAAAAAGAGATGTTTTTCTTTTTATATAATAGAATGAGATTATGAGGCGTGCACTTTTGGATTTTCCAAACTTTTGTACTTTTGCACTGCAAGATACAACACAAGTTTATTATAAAAAAAACTCAGAATTGAAAGAAGTCGACCATAGGTAGAATGGAAGCCTGTTTATTTTTAGCATATATAAGGATATTCTTAGTCAACCGGTTGGTCTCTCACACCGTGAGAGATTACTGTGGCTTCAGAAGCGTAGAACCGAGGGGCTTTGGGCCCAATGCGATGAGTGCAATCTCTGGCGTTATCTCCCACACGTCCTTGATCGTTACGAGCTACCTCACAAGTGGTACTGTAACATGAATTCAGGTACTTACCTATTTTTTATAGAATAAAGGTGACAAACGAGCAAACAGTCCACCCGATGGTAGGTATACTGTGGCTTAATGATATCTACATCTATTTTCGATTAAGGCCGTTTTCCGACCTGTCGGTGCGGGAGCGGTGCGGATTCGTTTCGCTCGGTGTACGCGGTACCGAAAGCACAGTAATTTTATTACCATGCCGAAAGCTTGCCGAGCGCATATATTTTAATGTGCGTCTTCTAATTGGCGCGGTATGTGCGGGAGCGGGGAGGGATCGTTTCGTTTTACCGCGTCTCGGGATGCGTGTCCACCGGCCGCGGCCGCTCGACATTTACCGGGCACGGTCGTGAAAACAAGATGGCGGAGCGGTATATTCACGTCGTTTTAGTACTAGAAATTAAACATTCTCTAATTTTGCTTTGTTAATACAGTAGTCAACAAATTCAAAAGCTCTTCGAAGTGTTTTTTGATATTCTATAGATCAATAAAAAAAACGACGGGTTGTACTTCGGGAGTGCTTCGCCATCACTCGAAGACGACACCTTCGGTACTGTAGGATTTTACACCGATAAGTAAGTAGCTGAAGGCAATGCGGTATCGTTTCGGTAGAGACCTTAAAGATCCCGCACTGCTCCCGCACCAACAAGTCGGAAAACGGCCTAAAAATCAAAATACAAATGCGTTTTCATCCCTGACGATTTAGATCGAATGCCTCGTTTCCAGTAAAAAGGGTCACTGATTCGTTTCAATCATCATACGAAACACGGCGGCATTAAGCTGCTGTTTCTTTAAGAACGTGGTCTAACCCGGTAGAGCCGACCCATCCGAACTAAAACCATAATATAGCTGTAATGAGGCTTTACCATGTATAAATGCCGACTATGTATGTATGGATTAGTAAGCTGAAGTGGTGGAAATGTGCCGGCCATATAGCTCGAAGAACAGACAAGCGATGGGGAAAAAAGGTACGTGAGTGGCAGCCTCGTACCGGTAGGCGTAGTGCATGACGACCCCCACTAGATGGAGTGACAACCTTGTATGACGTGTAGGAAGTCGATGGATGCAGGTAGCTCAGGACTGTGTTTTGTGGCTTTCCTTAGAGGAGGCCTATGTTTAGCAGTGGACTTGTGAAGGGCTGTAATGATGAAGATGATGATGTATGTACAACCTGATTCCTGTGATAGTGTTTTCACATTATATGGACTATTGCAAATCCAACATGGCCGTTATTGATAAGGTTTGATTCGATCACATCGATCTATACAATTAGTTTACTGTTGGAATATAGTCATTCAAAGCCAATGATCAAAATTAATTCAAGTCAGTAATCGTATATTTAGACATACATTTAGAGCCTTTAAAAGCCTGCACATAGACCTTTCCCATAAATTGCCACATAGAGTGAGTTATGCCATATTTGCCACATTTAACGTGTGTCTTTGGAACCGCAGTTTTATTAATAGTTTCGAGTTGATATTAGAAAGATGATTTCCCTGTATCGCGGAGGCCTCTGACATACATAAATGGTACATGAATAACCCGGTATCGTTACATATTTTGTAGGTCATACAAATATTTGTTCCGTGTGGAATTCGAACCAATGTCCCGCAACGCCGCAGCCTAACGTTCAACTAGTGCGCCACTGTGCCACAGATTAAATAATTGTACTAACGTAATTGCTAATTTGACATCACTGAGCAATACGGGTCACTGGCGAATCGGAGGGCAGTAGCCATACGCGGGCGTTACCCTGTAACAAATTAAAAGTCCACACGATCCTATGCATATAACCTTTGATCATATTATTGATAGAAGCATATAACTTCAACTTGCGCGGCTGAATCGACGGGCTACAAAAATGCAATTGTTCAGTTTTTTGCTGCAAGAGACCTGCCATGTCAAATTTAATAAAAAGATGATACTTTCATTTAATAAGATATTTGAAACATTATAAAAATAATGGTCGCGTTGATTCGGATTTGCTTACCAACTCAGGACGATCGCCTTCATACAAAATGCAGATCGGTCGAGCGACACATCCGAGTCTGTATCCGAGTTGTCGCTGTTACCGAGCGTTATAATGTATCTATGTCTGTGTGAAATTGTTAGTATATTGTTTTAATTGTTATGTGTGTGTTGCTTAGTGATAGACGATTGTATTTGTGACCATTCTGTATCGGAGGAAAACGTATGGCTACTCCCCTCCGATCTGCCGGTTGCCGGTGTTACTGTACTTCTGTTTGACACAGAGGACTGACGTGTATCCATCCAACACAAGCAATACTGGTTAAGTATTGTTGTGTTAGATACTATAATAACATAAATTAAATTCTTTATTGCGTGTCTAAAGTTACAGGAAAATAAATACCGATCGGTCTAGAAACTGGTTTACTTCTTGTACACAGGTAAAACAAAATATGTAAGATAAAACATGCAATTTTAAACGTGGTAGAGCCAGCCACGCTACAGCTATATAATGGTTGTAGCACGGAGGGGTTGGCTAGGAAAATATTTTAGTAACTAAATAAACTAACTAAAGTATCCAACAATGAACGTAAAGATAAATGAAACACAGCAGCATTAAGCTACTATTTGACGCTGGTATTCTGTGAGACGTGGTCCTTCCCCGGTCGAGCCGACCCATTCGTGCTACAACTATACTATTAATATAATTGCAAAACGACGCACGACTTGTGTTCCGGATGCGCCTTACCTGGAAGGGAGAAGGGGGAAGAGAATTCTTCTCCCGAGGAGACACCATGGTGCGCCTGGCACCAGTGGGGCCGCGGATGTGTGTGAAAGCATTCCCGGGGCCCTGCCATTATGCGGCGAAGGTGGAACTCCACGAGGTTTTAGTCGATGCGAGTCCAACACAACCTGTCCTTGCCCCCGCGTGGCGGGTATGCATAGGCATAGCACCATGTAAAAAAGGAGTGGTGCATTAACTGTCTCATTCTTTTGTAGATAAAAATTTTGCAAGTTGCTCTGCTCCCGAGGATCCTATCCATTTACGGGATGAAGAAGATCTCATACACAGTAAATTCGGAGCGGGTTCTGTAGTGTGGGCTCGATTGCCCGGTTGGCCTTGGTGGCCGGCTATGGTGGACGATTGCCCGGACACCGAACAGTTTTACTGGCTAGACGGCTTCTCCGATATACCGGTACGTTCATTGCCACATCTTTGTTTATTTATTCTTTATTGAAATAGAAAAGCAGTTATAGCAAACCTATGAAATGTAGATCAAACACAAGCTCTTTAAATGAGCTTTTCAAATGAAGTGATTTTTACGTATTTGTTTTTTATGTTATAAAAGTGAGAAGTGGCAAATAAATTTAAAAAAATATGTAGGTACGGGTATGCGGGTATAGTTTATCTGAACTTTTAATTAATAAAAAAAATCAATTGGACGTTGGCTAGTTGCTTTTCTCTCCAACTTTATGATGATACACACACTACTACGAGTATTTACATCTCTATATACATAGAAAGATCACTTACTGTCCGTTAGTCTCTCTAAAACTCAAAAACGGATCGACCGATTTTGATGAAATTTCATAAAGTCACACATAAAGTCATTCATATAATCACACAGACATCACCCGTGCGAAGCCGGGGTAAATCGTTAGTCTATTAATTAATGTCGGGTGTCCCAGAAGTCGACGTCAAGCCGAAACTTTCTGATAGGCGAGGTCATACTAGTTACCAGAAAAATATAAAAAAATCTAAGTCATGTATTTCAGAAATTATAGTAATTTTTTTTTTTCGATAAAATGTACACCATGAGACAGTTTTTTCATTCCTGTTGCTACAAATATTTACTTTTTGCCAATTTTTTTCTCTATTTCTTCTGAATAGTGCTTCTGTAACCTGTAATCCTAAACCCAGTGCCGATCACTCCAGCTTGAAAGAAAATGTAATTTTATACCGAACCAAGTTTTCAGAATTAGTTTTTCGCACTACTTCAACTGACCGTCCTGGAATAAAATTCTACTACGCCAGTTTGGCAAGTAGCTTTAAAAGTTAGCGCATTTAATAAGGATTCCAACGTGGTATAACACTTACTACCTTATTTCTTAGATCAGCCATAAAAAATTTTTTGTTAAACAAAGTCAGTTTTTAACAATTTTTTGGAACTTACATTAAAACGATTCTAGTGCAAGCAACCAAAGCGTTCCTAATGACCACAGCGTGGTTTAAATGAGATAGAGAGAGACATTCCATAAAGTGTGAGCGAGACAGATAGTGATGCTTATGAGACACAGACGCAAGTTTTTTTTTTCGGGGGTAGGTGTGAAAAAGTTAACACGTTTTGATAAGAGCTCTTTAATTTTTAAAGTTATAAAATTAATTACACAGTATTATTTACAACTTTTTTAATAATATAATTAATAAATGTGACTTATAGTACCCACCGGACAGTATTTTCCTAGTAAGTCTCTAAAATTAGCATCACTTCATAAACTCATTTTTTGGTTTATTTGCACTGTCACTACACATCACTATGGACTCAGTTAAAGAATCACTCAATGCTCTGGCAGAAATGTTCCAGCAGAAAATGAGTGAGTTTCAACAGGGCCTTGAAAGTACACCAACAACTAACACAACCCTGGGAACAGAGTTCAACAGTTTCAGGAGCTTTGTGCTCTCTGCAATGAACACCCTACAGAGACAGGTTGAATTCCTTAGCATTGAGCTTGATCGTCAGGAGATGCGTAGAAGGCGCAAAATGCTATTGTTCCATGGAGTCAGCGAGCAGAAAACAGAAGATACTGCTGCGCTGGTCTGTAACATTGTGGGTGAACAACTTGGTGTGACTGCCTTTTCTGCAGCTTGCATTAAAACTTCTCATCGCATGGGATGTCCCTCTGGCAAGAAACCCAGGCCAATATTGGTGAAATTTACAGACACTGCAATGCATGACAAGGTTTGGTTCTCTAAAACTGGATTAAAAGGCAGCAGTATTACTCTGTCAGAGTTTTTAACAAAGAGCCGTCATGGCTTGTTTATGGAAGCAAGGCAGCGATTCGGTATCAGTAAGTGCTGGACTAGGGACGGTTTTATTCATATCATAGCCCCTGATGGTTCGCGTCATCGAGCTGAGTGTAAGGCTGATCTGGACGGCATACCTCAGTTGTCATCTAAGCCTCTGACTCAAGGCACTGCTAGTCTTACTTCGAGGTCCAAAAGAATAGTAAAGACTAAGTAAACGATGCATTTAATATTCTTTTCCTATAATTTTACCTTTTGTTTGTTTATATTACATTAGTTAGAATATACATTGTAAACACAAATTTTCATCCATCTTCCTCTTTATTTGTATACTAACGATATGTCATAGTTTTACAAACTTTACGATTTGTTTTTATATAACGGTTTAAACTATTTAACCCTCATATTTATTTTTATAAGCTTGCATTGAAACTAGTAGATAAGTAGTTCGCTTTGTTTATCTTTATGACAGCAGTACTGTTTGACATCTAGCCACAGACAAAATATCTGCCGTGGCTACAAGGGTTTTTGTGTAGTAGAACCATGTCGTTTATAATATTTTATTTTTGTTTATTTTTGTTCATTTTTAAGTATATAAATAAGTATTCTGTGTGTTTATAGTTACAATTATTTTTCTTTTTTTCTTTTTTCTGTAAATGCTATTAATTTTTCTTCTATGAAGTGAATCTCTCCTTGCAACTGGCGGGTGGGTTTGTAAACCATTTTTTTTTTCTTTTTTTTTTCTTATATTTATTATTTATATTATATTTATAGTTTGACATCTATGATTTTCAATAATGATAATTTAGACGACAGTTTTTTTTCCCTCGGCGACTCAGATGGATTGAGCAGTAATGACAGTTATCATAGCATTCCTTTTTTAAGTGAAACTCTTGATTCTCATTTCTCAGATACTCTGAAAAACTTTAATGTTGTTCATATAAATGCCCAGAGTATTCCCGCACATTATCCTGACATGTTGTCCTCATTTTATAATGAAAATATACATGCGATATTAGTTTCTGAATCTTGGTTAAAACCATGTTTGCCTTCAATATCTTACTCTCTTCCCGGATTCCACTTGATTCGCAACGACCGCCTTGGGCGCGCTGGCGGTGGCGTGGCGATTTATTTAAGATCACACATTCCTTACACAGTTTTAAATACTTCGCAACCAGTGTCTAGCGCCGGCCCTGAACACCTATTCATCGAAATATTGTTTGGACATTCAAAGCTTCTTCTCGGTGTCTATTACAGTCCAAATGTTACAATTGATTATTTTTCGGCTTTTGAAATTCTATTAGAACAATACTCCTCGCTTTATAATCACACTATTGTCATGGGAGATTTCAATACTAGTCTTCTCAAAAATGATGCTAGAGCATCCCGTCTGAAATCTCTTGTTAATGGCATTAACTTACATATTCTCCCACTTTCAGCAACTCATGCTTTTCCTAATTGTGTACCTTCTCTCCTTGATTTAATACTTGTTTCTTCCATTGACCATGTTGCAAAACATGGTCAATGCAATGCCTCCGCTTTTTCTTACCATGATCTACTTTACCTGTCCTATAAATTAAAACCTCCTAAGGCTAAGCGAGGGATCCTTCTCCGGCGCAATTTTAGTAGAATGGACCTGGGTAAGTTGCGAGAAGATACTGCTAAGGTTGACTGGTCAGTAGTTGCGAATGCTGGTTCGGTTGATGAGCAGATATCTATATTTAACAGCATACTTACACAACTGTATGACATTCACGCTCCAATTCGTCCAGTTCGAATGAAGCATCTTCCTGCCCCCTGGCTGACTGCCGATATAAAAAAACTTCAAGAAAAAAAGAACATAGCGAAATCTAAATATCGTATGAATCCTAATGATTCTAACCGAGAGAAATATAACAGGGCACGAAATCGCTGCAATATGGTGTGTAGAGATAGTCAACGACGCCATATCCATAAATCTGTTCTTGAGGAAGATAACTCAACTAAAGTTTGGAACTTTCTCAAATCTCTAGGGGTTGGAAAAGCAAAGCGTAATGTAGAATCTCTTAATTTGAATTTAAATAAGCTTAATGCTCATTTCCTCTCTAGCGCCACTATAGACAGTGCTACGAAGAAAAATACACTTGCTCAACTTTCTGCTTTATCAACTCCCAATTTTTCCTCTTTTGTCTTTAGCCAAGTTACTGTCAGTGATGTTAAGAAGAATATATTAGCCATTACTTCCGACGCAGTTGGTTCTGACAGCATTAGTCGTAAGATGATTATCCCAA
This sequence comes from Parnassius smintheus behrii, assembly GCA_036936625.1. Taxonomy (NCBI): domain Eukaryota; kingdom Metazoa; phylum Arthropoda; class Insecta; order Lepidoptera; family Papilionidae; genus Parnassius; species Parnassius smintheus. The sequence continues at coordinate 3,565,582 of JAUPFT010000030.1, read as the reverse complement.
TACTCGATCTTTTAGCTCCTATACTTACACTTATTTTAAACCGTTCCCTTGACACCAGTGTCTTTCCCTCACCCTGGAAAGACGGCCTAGTAACTCCACTCCCTAAAAAATCTAATCCGACATATGAAGATTACCGTCCTATATCCATCCTTTCCTTTCTCTCTAAAGTACTCGAGCGCCCAATATACCAACAGCTGAGCAAATTCCTGTCCAATCATAACCTTTTGAATTAATTCCAATCTGGTTTCCGTCCCGGTCATAGTACGACTACGGCTTTGGTTAGAATCACTGATGATATTCGCCTAGGCATGGATAGTCAGCAGGTTACAGTATTGACATTGCTTGACTTTAGTAATGCCTTCAATACTGTAGACTTTGATGTTTTACTCGCTGTCCTAAGTTCTCTTAACATATCTCCTGAAGTAATTGGTTGGTTTCATAGTTACTTGCAAGGGCGCCGGCAACGTGTACAAATTCAAGACATGTTTTCTGACTGGTCTGCTGTCAAAGCTGGCGTCCCACAAGGTGGCGTGTTGTCTCCTCTATTGTTCTCTATTTTCATCAATTCGATCTGTTCCCACATAACTTCTCTTTACCACCTTTATGCAGACGATTTACAAATCTACTCTCAATGTAAGATTGTGGATCTCCCCAATACAATTAGATTAATTAATGAAGATCTTATTCGTATTTCTCATTGGTGTAATTCATTTGGGCTTAAAGTTAATCCACTGAAGACTCAAGCCATTATTATTGGGAGTTCGAAATTAATCTCTCGGTTAACTTTGTCGCTGCTCCCGCCAATCATATTCGATGGGACACTTGTCCCATACAGTGACAAAGTTAAGAATTCAGGCATTATGTTCGATCAGACTTTGTCTTGGGGACCGCAAGTTAGTGAAATAAGTAAAAAAATGTTTGCCGCAGTCGGTTCACTTCGAAGATTACGCAATGTTCTCCCCATTCCTTCTAAAGTTGCGCTGGCTCAGTCTCTTCTTTTACCGATCCTTGACTACGCGGACACTTGTTATCTTGACCTAACATACGAGCAACTTAATAAACTTGAGCGGCTTCAAAATTATTGCATAAGGTTTATATTTGGGTTACGAAAGTATGACCACATATCCGAATTCCGCCTTAAGCTCAAGTGGCTCCCGATTCGTCTTCGCAGGAATACTCACATTCTTCATCTTCTTTACTGCATTCTGTTCAATCCGACCACTCCTTCTTATTTGAAAGACCGATTTATATATTTAAGTAGTTTACGATCTCAAAATAATCTCCTTCTAAGTACCCCTAGACATTCCTCTTCCTTCTATTCTAATTCTTTTACGGTTACCGCTATACGACTATGGAATTCTCTCCCCTTACATATTAAAAAATCTAAATCTCTTCCTATATTTAAAAATAAATTAAAACTTTATTACCTTTCCTCTTAAGTTACTACCTGTCGTCATTCATTTTTTCTTTAATCATTTATGTTCTTCTATTTATCTTTCTTTATCATATTCTGTACACCCCTTCCGCTATCTTTAAAATAGTATCCTCTGCCCTAAGGTTGCCTGGTTTAACGGTTGCTGTTTTAGCGATAAGGCCGCCTGTTGTACCAATGTCCCATTAAATATATAAATAATGTAATATGTTCCTTGGTGTACAATAAAGTATATTTTACTTTTACTTTTACTTTACGCAAATACAAACTAAAGTAATAAAATAATGGTTATAAAATTAAGACAGTCAGTTTCGTTTTTATGATAAAATTTATTACTTATTTTACAAAAGATGTTCAAATTGCCGGATTGAGCTGCAACACAAGCCCGACATCTTCTTAAAAAAGATCGTGAAATCAGGCGGGCGAATCGTCCATTATTACAAAATTCAACTGCTTCCGCTCTTCTCTGTCTAAGCTCTTCTACATTTTCAATCGGATTGGAATATACTTTCTACTGCTCGGTTAAGTCTTGTGTAAGGGCTGTTACATATATAAGGGGCAGACGAGCATGCGGCTCACGTAATGGTAAGCGGCTACCGCCGTCCATGAGCAACTACTGCAACACCAGCGGAAATGCAGGTTGCCTGTCTTCAGCCCTTCACAAGTCCACTGCTGAACATAGGCCTCCCCCAAGTAACGCCACAAAGCACGGTCCTGAGCCACCTGCATCCATTGACTTCCTGCATGTCTTACCAGGTCGTCACTCCATCTAGTGGGGGGTCGCCCTACACTACGCTTACCGGTACGAGGCTGCCACTCGAGAACCTTTCTTCCCCATCGGTTATCGGTTCTTCGAGCTATATGGCCGGCCCATTGCCACTTTAGCTTACAAATCCGTTGGGCTATGTCGGTCACTCCGGTTTTACTGCGGATATCCTCATTTCTGGGTCTATCACGCAGAGAAAATCCTAGCATAGCCCTCTCCATAGCTCGCTGAGCGACCTTGAGCGTCCTCATACGGCCAGCAGTGAAGGACCACGTCTCAGATCCGTAAGTCATCACGGGCAACACGCACTGGTTATACACTTTAGTTTTCAGAGATTGAGGTATACCTGACGAGAAGATGTGTCGTAATTTCCCGAACGCTGCCCAGCCGAGTTGAATCCGTCGATTGACCTCTCGGTCGAAGTTGGACTTACCTAGTCGGACTGTTTGTCTCAGGTAAACGTACTCGTCAACAACTTCGAGCATAGTGCTCCCAACAACTACCGGCATAGGTGTGACATGGACATTAAACATGATCTTTGTTTTGTCCATGTTCATCTTAAGACCTATCCGTTGGGAGACACCATTGAGGTCATTGAGCATAGTGCTAAGGTCCTCCAGCGATTCTGCCATAAGGACTATATCGTCGGAAAATCGAAGGTGCGTGATGTACTCGCCATTGATGTTAATACCGTATCCTTTCCAGTACAGTAGCTTGAAAACGTCTTCGTGAAAAACGCAGCGGTGAAGAGTTTCGGGGATATAACGTCACCCTGTCTTACACCTCTCTGCAGTTGGATAGGTTTCGAACTCTGGTTCTGTACTCGAATAGCCATCGTAGCCCTACTGTACAAACACTTCAGCACTTCGATATACCGATAGTCAACTTGGCACCGCTGAAGGGACTGTAGCACCGCCCAAATTTCGACGGAATCAAAGGCTTTCTCATAGTCCACATACACCAGGCAAAGTGGCAGATTGTACTCTTCAGTCTTCTGTACAATCTGCCGCAGGGTATGTATGTGGTCTATGGTACTGAAGCCTTTTCGGAAACCGGCTTGTTCGGGAGGCTGGAAGTCGTCGAGTCTGCGTGCGAGATGATTTGTAATGACTCTCGAAAACAGCACATAGACGCGGCTCAGAAGGGAAATCAGTTTGTAGTTCTTTAAGAGAGCGTTGTCACCTTTCTTAAAGAACAAGACCACCGCACTTCTGCTCCATGCCTCTGGAGTAGTGCCACCATGGAGGACAGAATTGAAGAGCTTCTGAAGGACTTCAATTACCGGTGTTCCACCCGCTTTCAGAAGCTCCGCTGTAATTCCATCCTCGCCTGGGGCCCTGCCGTTTTTAAGGTGCTGGAGAGCCATTCTAATCTCGCTTAGACTGACGTCCGGGATATCATCGGAATAGTGTCGGATAAGACTTGCTCTTGGATCGTTACTCACACTTGCGTGTGGCTCCAACGATGATGTGTACAGCTGCCCATAGAACCTCTCAATCTCACTCAAAATCTCAGGTGTCTCCGAAACGATGCTGCCACACTCAGTCTTCAGCTTTGACAGTTGGCTCTTACTGGCAGACAGATCTCTGGCAAAGACTTTGGAGCCCTGGTGCCGCTCGATCGCTTCTTTAATACGAGCAGTATTAAAGTTGCGTAAGTCTCGCCGCATGCATTTGGAGATCTGTCTGTTCAGTTGCCTGTATGCTGTCAAATCTGTTGACGATTGCAGCCTCATCTCCTGTCTAACAGCCATGAGATTAAGAGTATGATCGGAGAGTTTTTGTGTTCTTCTGCGGTGAGTCTTGCAGAACTTAGCTCCGACCGCATGGGCAGTTTCCACGAGCTTGTCATTCATATCGTCCACTGCATTGCAATCTTGTAGGCACTAAAAGCGGTTGTGTAACTCGAGCTGAAAGTTTTCGGGATTCTGGATTAGAGCACGAGGGGGACGGAGCGTTGACTTCATTAGACGAGACCTCTCCAACTTAACGTTTAGGTTCAGTGTGCCTCTAACCATTCGGTGATTGCTGCCAGTTTTCACCCTTGCGATCACTGAGACATCACTGAACTGTTGGCGTCTGGTCGTCAAAATGAAGTCAATCTCATTTTTTGTCGAACCGTCGGGGCTCGACCAGGTCCACTTCCTGTGGGGCCGCTTCTGGAAGAAAGAGTTCATCATAAATAGTCCCTCTTTCTCCATAAAATCGGCCAGCTGTTGGCCCCTTCGGTACCGTTGCCCTACTCCAAATTTCCCTACCTTCAGCCCACCGCTTTCTCTTGTGCCTAGTTTTGCGTTGAAGTCTCCCATCAACACCGTGTAGTGGGTTTTTGAGGAACGCATGGCTCTGGAAATATCCTCGTACATTTCCTCCACCTCCTCATCGGGATTTGACGAGGTTGGTGCGTAAACCTGAATGACCTTCAGCGAATACCGTTTGGTGATTCTGAGTATCAGGTACGCGACCCTCGTCGACACACTCCCAATCTTTACAAGAGGATTGCCGTGTCCTCCCCCTCTCTTCGGACCTCAGATAATCCAATAATATGCCAGCGCAACTTGTCTACCTCTTCTTTCAGCTCCAGCATCTTCTCGTCAGTCCTCAGGGTGCGTGCGTTATATGTTGCCAGGTCGAGTCGTCGTAGGTGGCAACCGAACCTCCACCGGAGATTCTTAGCACCCCCTGCCCCGCCGTTACCATGGTCACCACCGTAGCCAGAAATAGCGGGGCCGCCGGGGACTGGGGGCCGTCTGTTTGCGTCGTTATTCATGGGAGGATATTTGCCATAGTTGTTATCAGGAAGATGCTGCTGCCCATCTCCTGCCTCTCTCCCTCTGTCACCTCTTACGACACCCACGGGAAGATATGGGGTAGTGGATATTCTCAACCGTCACTATACGGCACACACATCGTAAGCGATTCCATAAAGAAGTCTTGCGAAAAAGAAATCACCCCGTAAATCGATTAGTAATGGATCGCCAAGCATCCAGATGATGTGGGTGGTAATGTGAGTTTTGTCGCGATGTGCATTGGTGGAATTTGGCGGCTGGAATTAATCCGAACGATTCTAAGTTCTCCCCGTGATTCACAGCGCAATGTGTAAGTCTCAATTTGCGTTGGGTCACTTTTTGAAGCCAGGCATTCTTCCATGTTTTATATACGTTCACTTACAAAATAAACTTATCATTTTAATTTTAGAAATATAATAATAATGTCCTCCCGACCAAGTTAGTCACGGCGGCTGGCTTCAACGGAGACTTGCCAAATGCGCAGGTCAGGATTGTAATGCCCGAGTGTATGCGTAAACACAGGTGCACTCTCTATTTCTTCACCCTCATAGTCCGATGGAACGGCAAACCGACTCAACCGGAGAGATATCAGGTGCAGGACCTGCTTTACGTGCTCTGTGAGGCACGGGGCAGAAACACCGCCAATTCCCAGACTTCGTGCTGGTATTGAGAATTTCTTGACGAAAAAACCTAATAACTGATTTTAGCCCGACCATGGGTTCGAACCCAGAACCTCATGCCCAGTAATAGCGTTTACGACAGCTAGACGAACGAGGCAGTACATATCGTTTAGTATTACATTGTCTTGAAGTCTTTCAATTGCAATTTTGTGTTTTACTTCTATTTTCAGACCCATTATAATGTCGCGTTTTTTGATAAAAACGATGTCACCCGAGCTTGGATCGCAAGTGAAAATATTGTATCATATAGCAACAGTAAAAAGTTAGCGGACCGTGGGTTACAAACTAAAGCATTTCGAAAGCGCTTGATAACAGCTATAAGACAAGCAGATGACGCGGCAAAACTACCACTTTCATCTCGTCTCGCTAAGTACAGCTTCATAGCCAGATACAAAGGCAATATTTTGACCCCGGCTAAAATAACCAAAGCCGATATAGAAAAGTACAGGCGACATCTTAAACGAAAGTTTAACGTTGAGTTACCATCTGATAGCTCTGACTCTGATACTGATAATTCTCCAGTTAAAAATAATGAACCTAAGTCTATCGAAAGAACACCGAAGAAGCGAAACGCTAAAGCGATGAAACCGAAAAAAATATTTAAAAAGGTTAAAACTCCAAACCGTGCAAACGAATTAAAAAAAGACAATATAGTTTCCGATAATAATAACACAGAAAAGGCAGAAGTAAACAAGACGTTACAAGAGTCTAATTCTACGGCGGTCCATGTTGACAGTGCCCCGGATACTGTAATTGGCTCATTTGATAATGGTAAATTTAACTTAATTGTTCATTCTTTCATCACTCACCATTCAATCATCATCATCATTACAGCCCTTCACAGGTACACTGCTGAACATAGACCTCCTCCAAGGGATGCCACAAAGCACGGTCCTGAGCCACCTGCATCCATCGACTACCTGCATGTCTTACCAGGTCTTCACTCCATCTAGTAGGGGGATGTCCTACACTTCACCTGCCGGTACTATGCTGTCACTCGAGAATCTTTTTCTCTGATCGGTTATCGGTTCTTCGAGCTATATGGAATCGGCACTTAAAATTCCAATCAAGAATTTCATTGGTGCCAGTGGGGATTCACGGCAATTAAGAAATGTAATAAAATAAAATAATAACTAAATATTAAGACATTTTATTGCAGATACTTCTAAAACTTACCTCCCTGAATCTTTAAACTCTAATATAAGTGAGCCAGAGTCTCAGTTTCCTCACGGCGGCGGTGCTTCACCTGCTAGCGGCGATTTTGACTTTATAGAAGATTAAAAAAAAATGTTTTAGAATTTATTTTTATAGGTTATATTACTGTTGTTGTTTTAAGAGATAATTTGTGTAGTGTGATTAAAATATAATTAAAAGTAAATTTTCTTATCATCATATTGTTTTATTTTAACGTCCAATCTGCTCCACTTATCCACTACCCCATATCGTGTAGTAAGAGGAGATAGTGGGACAGGGGGAAACAAAGCAGATGGGCAGCGGTGTCTTCCTAAAATTGCAAAGTGTGGCAAGTATGGCAATTATCACCCCTATAAAGCAATCCATAGATTGCTGTCTATACAGTAGAGAATTTTTGATAGGCTATAACAGTAATCATGAACCAATCATGAATGTTTATGAACGTTACTGTTGCAGCCTCATGTACATACAAATTTCCAAGAAAACTTACTTATGTTTTTTATTGAAGTGAAACTTCTTTATCGACGAAGTGGAGAAATTTAGTACGGGTATTAAAAGACAAAAACGTCACGTTTTCTTGTAACGATTCACCGCCAGGCTGCATGAGTATTTTTTTTATAGGAGAGCGGGCAAACGAACATGCGGCTCACCTGATGGTGACTACCGCTGCCCATGAGCAACTGCAACTCCTGGGGAATTGCATGTGCATTGCTGGTCTTTTAAAGAGGAGTAAGCGTTTTTCTTGAATGTCCCTAAGTCGTATCGGTTCAGAAAGCGGCTGTGATTAATCCGAACAATTCCTCAGAACACTCCCCGTGGTAGATGCGAAAGAAAACTATATAGATACTATAGAAACTATAAAGAAACACAATATATAAAGAAAAACACAACAACACAAACACAATATACAATACAAAAAAATAACACTATATACAAAGTGATGCAACATCTCTTTGTGTATAGTGTTATATTATATATTATAGTGTTATTTGACCTAAATATGTAAGATATAAAATAAAATAAGAATGATATGTCGTAACAGAGTTTCACTTAGTACGTGTGTACATAATTATAGGCACAATTTTCTCCCATAGATGCACACCAGAGTTATTGCCGACTTGGATAGATGAAAAATCATTTAGTTAGGATCTGCGTCATCACAGGTCCACTACTGATCATAAGCCTCCCCCAAGGAATGGCATAAAGTACGGTCCCGATTTTCTTGCATCTCTTATAAGGTCGTCACTCCATCCAGAGGGGGACCGTACACTTCGCGTACTAGTACGAGACTACCACTCGCGAAAATTTCTTCCCTATCGGCTGTCAGTTGACTCGGGCTATGTCGGTTACTCTGGTTCTACTGCGGATATCCACACTTCATCACGCAGAGAAATTCCGAGCATAGCTCTCTCCTCTCACCTAGCCAACACAGGCCTCTCCCATAGATTACTTCATTGGGGGTATATTTGTCGTAGATAATAACAGGACGCTGCTGCCCATCTCCTGGTTTGTTCCTCCCTCTGTCGCCTCTTACGGCACACACGCGATGATATGGGTTCGTGGACATTCTATCACCACCACTACCTGGCGAAATAATAAGATCATTTCGGGACATCAACTGAATTAAAACAAAAGCACACAATGAAACACAGTTTTGAAACAAATCATTATATTCTCTTAATAATAAAACAATTTGTACGCAGCGGCATAGACTTTGTTACAATGAAACACTCTAAATAATTCAGATTGTAATTATATATCTATAAGAATTAGACGTGGTATATATTTTCAAATAGACTATCTCTTCTTATAATATAATGTTTCTATTAAGGCATTTTCTATATGTGAAGATAGTATATGTGCATAGATTCTGTAAACGAAGCACAAACACTTCTGTTCATCACCGAAAGAAGAGACTTTGATAACATTGAATGCGCACACGCAGCATCCCTCTAGGTAATTATCTCATAAGCTCTAGACAATATGAAATCCGTAACAGCAAAACTCGTTGCTAGTCCAGAGGTTAAAAAGAACACATACCGTCTTATTACAAAAAGTAGTTTATATTTAATCTCTGGCTCAAACTAGAGCCTGTTTCAATAAGAAAGTTCCGTACAAAATAAGCGAACTAAAATTGAATGAAGGCGTCCAAGACTTTGTGCCACCAGGGCGGTGCCACTTAAAATGAGATAATATTTGACAGATTTCATAGCGGGAAAGTTAAATGTTACTTTTTATTATTATTATTAGTTATATTGTTGGACGCCACAATTAATGCCTGGTACATGGCGACACCAGTTACCACTAGCGCCTTCTAGTATCGAGTAGCAGAATTAGGAGAGTCAAGATCCTTCTAGAAATTTCCATGGAAGAACTTTCTAGAACTATCGACACCTAGTCAGTCGGGATGGAGGTTCTGGAATTATCTGAGGCCCTATATAAGGCCGGTATAGACCGCGATCCGGGTCAATATTGAGAATTGAGAATTGGCGAATCCAGCGAATACTTCGAAGGGATTAACAGCGAACTAAAGTGATCAGTAGTACAATTGTGTTTTGTTATTAGTGTGGTTTAATTTATAATTAATGTTCTTTATTTAAAGTGTCAATTTTGGTAATTCACTAGACAGTTTTTAGTGTCTCGAACCCCAAGCTCATAACATTTATTATTAATTAGATTAAAAATAAATATACCAAACCATAGATATTTATAGAGTATAATTTTTTTAAATCGTTAAATTTTCGGAAAAAATTAAAGAGCAAAACACTGAGGTATTGTTTTGTGATACACAAATACACAAAACAATGCCTCTAGTAACTGATAAAATTTTATTTAAAACTAACCTCTCAATTATATGACATTATGCAACAAAAAAAAATTCACCTCAGTGCCAAGTAGTGACATCTGGTGAGTAGAAGATTATTAAGGCCCTCATTGACAGCAAATCTAAAATTTCCCAAAGACTGTGGTGCTGAGATGGGACTTCTTCAAAGGCTATCAACAAACCACGTTTTGTAATAAGACAGATTGGGCGCTAATCGCTGTTTTTACAAAACTTCGACAGCTGCACGTACATACGAGTAAAATATTAGTAAAGTTATATTAGTCTGTTTGTGGAAAACAGTGCAGAATACATTGAAATATATATACCACATGATTTTTTTATAAATCTGGTGCTAAGGAAGCATATGTTTATTTTTAAAATGTTCCAAAACTCATATTTATGTAGGAGGGGCAAACGAATTTAGAAATCGATGTCATTAGATAAAGATACTCTCTCTCTTTTCTCTAACTGACAACAGAAAGAGACAGTTGAATACATAATAAAAATTTAGTTTAAATAAACGTTTATAAGTAAGGCCTTAGGTGGTTAATGGCTCACTTATTTTATTGAAATAATTGGTAAAAGATTACTGCGAACTGTAAGCAGTTCCCACTCAATTCCAACAGAGGTACTAAGGCCTTCCTTCTGAATCATAATATAGCACAAATAACGTTGCCAAGCGTCCGGATAAAGACGGAGAGAGTAAGGCTTTTTGGTTGCGTGTCCGGCCTGTCCGGCTTTTGTTAGTTAGGCCGAATTTTGTTTTTCATTGCAAATTTCAATAATATTAAGTAGGTAATTAAATTGAAGAATGATAATTAAAAAAGGACTGGTTTACTAGATTTTATTATTATTTCATAAGAATCTAAGAATATTTTAATTATGGTTTTGTTTAACTTTGTTTTCCATTGCAAATTGCAATAGTACTTACTGCAAACTATTATTGTGGTTATTGGAATTTATATTGCAATGAATATCGAATTGAGTGATTAATAATAAAGAATTCATTCAATTTCATTGTTGTTTTATTAGAATTTAACAAGATTTTAATGGTGAATGATAAAAATGCCTTGTTTTACTTTAAAAAAAAACTATCGTGTAAAACTAAAAAACTGTCCGGTCTTTTTTACCCAAATGTCCAACTAAACTGGCTGTTTTAAAAACTGGCTGTGTTTGTTACACAAAAAAAATGGATAAGGATTTCAATTGGAACATTTTAAAAATGGACATTATAACTTTTGTTAAAATTTGCAATAACAGAATTAATCTGTAACAATTGTATACATATAAACTGAATAAATCTAACTTAATTAATTACATTTCGTATTCGTAAGTAAGTACACTTAAGAGATAGTTATTTTTTGACTAAACCATCTCTATATGGACTCTATTGAATTAACTATTTATATGTTAACACAACCTAATAGCAAAATAATTTACAAACAATTTATGTATGTCATGTTGTTTGTTGTTATGAAGTGTTTGCATTTATATTTTCGGTTATAAATTTGACTGTGTATATATATATATATATATATATATATATATAATGCTCAAACATTTGGTTAGATGAATCATTAACAAGCATTTACATTTTTAATATACCCTTTTTATATTCTGATCATCCGAATCTGAGCTACGTTAAAAATTTACAAGTTTTCAGCTCATGAAAGTAAGGCCCACAAGTGACAAGTGACAAGTGCGAGTGGCAAGTGCAACTGACAAGTGACAAATGCTTAGTTCGAATTTTATTCCCACTTATCACTTGTCACTGCCTGTTCAGACGCACTAAGCACTTGTCATTTGTCAGCTGCATTTGCCACTCGCACTTGTCTCTTCTCATAATGCAAACCGGGCAGTTTAAAATCTATATACTGAATTTGACCCGAACAGACATACATTTTAGAGCTCCTGTGTACCACAGCGAATGGGACTGCCAAAACCAGAGCATTACTCTATTTATATTCTACAAGGCGACGAGATTTATATGCATGTAGACGTGATGTGTGGTCAAATCACATAAATAATAGACAAACAGCAGTAAAGCTGTAAGAATAATAATAACAAAATAGTAGGTGCTGAGCGTGCACCATCAATCAAAATGCCCGTATCGGCGTAGCGAGCGAACATAGAAAGCGAGTTACATACAGAATTAATGTGTGTCTACGTAACAGACCGGTAGTTTAATCAGTAATTTCAAGGAACTAAGCCGTTAGTTATACGCGGATAGGTAAAATTAATGCCTAACCTTTTGACTAACGATTTTGTTACATTCAACATTCGTTTAACTTTTCGACAGCTGAATCACGAACCGCTAAAACTTAAAATAAGTATATTTTCTGCGACTGTGTAACGTCAAATTGTAATCAACATAAAAGCAATTGTATAAATGGCGTCTAAAGTCATTGAACAAATATGTACTACATACTCATAAAAGAGACGGCCAGACGTGGTTTGCGACACGCGTTAGAGCCCGCGGGCTCAAACTTACTTAGGCCCGGTTTACATTCTGAGAAGTGACAAGTCCGAGTGGCAAGTGTAACTGACAAATGACAAGTGCGAATTTTATTCACACTTTATCACTTGTCTCTGCCTGTTCACACGCACTAAGCACTTGTCATATGTCAGTTACACTATCCACTCGCACTTGTCACTTATCAAAATGTAAACCGGGCCTAACTTTTTTTATAGAATTAGGGTGACAAACGAGGATACAGTCCACCTGATGGTAAGTGGATGCTGTGACTCACAGACATCTAAATTTAACCTCGATTAAGAATCAAAATGCAGATACGTTGTCACCCTTGAGGACTAAGGTGGAATGCATCAATTCCAGTAAAACGGGTTTCCGGTTCTCACATACGAAGCACAGCAGCATCAAGCTGGTATTCTGTGAGAGGGTGGTCCTTCTCCGGTCAAGCTGACCCTTTCGTGCTACAAACATAATATAACTTCAGCGTGGCCCTACCACGTACAATGATAAATAATACGTCAGTTGCACTTGCCACTCGTACTTGTCACTTCTCAAAATGTAAACCGAGCCATAGACTGTGGCATAGAAAGGTACTCTGTGCCTCTGATCGTGCGGCTCGCACTGCCGTACTGTTCGCGGTGTCTGTTCTAGTACGTAGTACTACAATGTATACAGCCAAAGTAATTTAACTGATGCAAACGGTGTATTGCAAAATATACATAGAATGAGAATGGATTTACCTAGGAATCATCAAATGCAATTCAATTTTATATTTTGTTTTGGAACTTAAACTTTGGCTTAATCTACGATCATCACCATAACCTTTAAAAGGTTCGTTTAGTCAAATAGCTAAACAGCGTCTAGTACTACTTTTGTTAAACATTATGAGATGAGATTACTAACCTTTCCTTAGGTGTTAAATTTAATCCCAGCATTTTACTAAATGGCTAACCATTCATATTATTGACTGGTTAAACTATCTAGTTGCGGCATAGTAAGCAAACTTTGATATAAGACATCTTCGGCTACACTACTTACCACCAAATGGAACAGTAGTCCGGAACTGGTTTATAAGGTTTAATATCCTTGAGATCTAAAATGGAAAGCCTCATGGCCTGTCAATATAGTGGGGTTGTTACTTCAAAATTCTTTTAAAGGTAAGCTCCATGGAAGAATGGAAGCCTACCGTATATTAAGCTAGTATTTAAGTATACATATAAGCAACATTTATGGAACTTAGAACAGGTAACCTACGAGCAGGTAGAGTACGTCGCCAGGCAGTCAGATGTACTGCGCAAATTGGATCCAGTACGTAGCGTTCAGAACAGAAAAGAGTAGAGGGAAGAAAACGCGAGAGAAGCGGTCGATGCTCAGAGCCCGTAGTCTAGCTTTTGCTGCTTCCGCTGGTTCCTAGAAAGGTACTTTGGGTTAATCTTACATACATGCACTGCCCCTGAGGACAAAATTGGGATGCCTCGTTTCCAGTTAAACTACACTACACTACGTATAGAAACACTCACCATACAAAACACAGCAGCAATAAACTGCTAATTCACGTTGGTATTCTATGAGAACCATCTCCTTCCGCGGTCGAGCTAACCCATTTGTGCTACAAACATATTATAGCTGATGGTTGCAGCGTGGTTCTACCGCGTACGATTTATTCAGCAGTGGACTTATTTTGGGTGCATCACGATGTTGTTTTTAATAGCATAAGTGTGTCAACCGAGCACGCAGTCCATCTGATAGTAAGTGATTGATGTGGCCTATAGACGTTACATCTTACCTCGATTACGAATCAAAATGCAGATGCGTTGAATGCATGACGACTTAGATGGAATGCGTCGTTTCCAGTGAAAAGGGTCTCCAGTTCTCTACACTCACCATACGAAACACAGCAACATTAAACTGCTATTATACGTTAATATTCTGTGCATGCGTGTTCCTTGCCCGGTCGAGACAACCTAGCCGTGCTACAACGATACTACTAATATAGTTGCAGCATGGCTCTACCAAGTTTGAAACAATACCTTAGGTTTGCGACCGCCGTCATCTAGAATTATATTTACTAAACAGTACTCCATAAGCGCCATGAACACGAACCTGAAACAATATCGACAAAGTTTTATAGTCCAATACCCAAGACCGGATCCAGAGTTCAAATTGAAAGGGAGTTCCCCCTTTCAATTTTTATCACACACTAACGTCGATAATGCGACACGTGCTTTGCCTCTAAACGGGGCTTACGCAATAGTAGTAAACTCTTCTATTATCGACGATATTGTGTCTTTTCCAGTGTAGTTGTGTTGGGAGTAGTGGTGTTGGGATTAGTGGTGACGAAGATAGCGTACATAATTGTGGAAGGGCGGGAGGTGAGGCTTCAAACTAGGTGAGATATATATTATTTTATTTTTATACGCCGATTTTAACTAATAATTATTTAACTAATGTTTATTTAATATAACGGATTTTCGCAAAACAATTCCACATATTACCAATTGTTTTTTTTTAAATATTCCGTTTTCAACATCCTAGCCTTTTTTCCCTAATTGGCATTCTGCCTAGGTATTGTAGGCATTAACTTAAGTGGGCCTAGATATTTTATCCTATGAAGTAAGGTTTATTTTATTAAGGGTTTAATTTTATTGAAATAATAACACTCAAACGCACCCACTATGGCAATTTTTTTGTCCTATGTCCAGCAGTGGACTGCCCCTCTTCCCTCCTGTATTCGGATGACTGTGTATTATAACGATCATTATCATCATCTTCATTACTGTCCTTCACAAATCCATTACTGAACATTGTAGTTTTTAATTATTAAGATAAAGACATAGAAAATATACAAGTTTAGTAAGCTGAAATGGCAATGGGCCAGCCATATAGCTAGAAGGACCGACAACCGATGAGGAAGAAAGGTTCTCGAATGGCAGTTTCGTACCGGTAGGCCAATTGTAGGGCAGCCCCCCCACTAGATGGAGTGACGACCTGGTAAGACATGCAGGAAATCGATGGATGCAGGTAGCTCATGACCGTGCTTTGTGGTATTATTTGAGGAGGCTTATTATAACGATACCTTACTTTAACCTGTACGTGGTGGAGCCACGCTGCAGCTATATTATGGTTGTAGCACGAATGGGTCGGCGCGACCGGGACTAGGCCATGCTTTTATAAAATACCAGCGTAATGCTGCTGAGTTTTGTATGGTGAGTGTAGAGATCTGGAGACCCTTTTATTGAAATTGAGGGAATGCCTCAAACATCAATCAAAACGCATTTGCATTTTGATTCTTAATTGGTGATAAATATAAATATCTATGGGTCACAGCATCCACTTATCATCAGGACTGTGTGCTCGTTTGTCACCCAATGCTATAAAAGAAACCTTCTTTTTTCTAATACATTAGCCCTTAATAGCCCATTGTTGAAGGAACCTTCTCCAAGGAATATCACAAAGCACGGACCTGAGCCATCTGCATCCATTAACTTCCTGCATCTCTTACCAGGTCTTCACTTCATCTGCTGCACTACACTTCCATTTCAGGAACACCCAACACTTTAGTTGGCGATTTTTTTTGATTTGCTAGATGGTAGGACCCCATTTTTTGCCTACACTTCCGTTTATATAGATACCACCTTCTTTCATTCTTTGTTTGAAGCTGGTAATAGCTGCCCATGGGCTGCAGTAGTATCTTACTATCAGGTAGACTGTATGTTCGTTTTTCAATTAATTTTAATATTTAAAAAAACTTGTGTCTATTAAAACTTATATCATCTACTGATAGTGCCGTAGCATTATTGACCTGAAATACCATCGTCATCATAAACGTCGGACATGATTTGCATTGTGAATCAATCTATACGGAGACTCTATTGAGATATAAAAGGCTGTAATGAAGATGATGATGATTAAATAACAAACTAACCCAACATTTCGATCATCGTTACGAGGCTGTCACTCGAAAATCTTTTTTTACACGTGAAGCATCTGAGATAAACCTATGGCAGGCTTTCTATACTTCTTTCTTCTTCTTTCTTATTTCTGAAACTAAAAAGAAGTAATTCTTGTCGACTCACACGGTGCAGACTGACATAAATGCGTCGACCGCCTTCAGGTAGGAGACGGGCGGCAGTTGCGCCTGAGATTTGGCGTGCTGCGTGGACAGCGTCAACAGTGACGTCACGCCTAGCGTCACGCGCGCTGGCGCCGCGTCCGGCTTGATCCAGAACGACACCCACTGCCGACATGAGCCTTAAAGTAGTGGCTACAAAGACTTCTATTAATACTAGACTACAAGACCGGCAAATGTGTTTGCTAGAACCATGCTGCAGCTATATAATGATTGTAGCACGAATGAGTCGGATCAAGCGGGGAAGAACCATGCTCACAGAATACCCGAATGAATTCCAGCTCACTGCTGTTGTGTTTCGTATGGTGAGTGTAGAGAACCGGAGCCTCTTTTTACTGGAAACACAGCATTCCATCTTATTCTTCAGGGGTGGATTCTTAATCGAGGATAAATGTAGATGTCTATGGACCATCATTGATTGTCATCCTTAATCATTTTATAAAAACAAGTGACGCAGAACGACACCCACTGCCGACACGCAGCTTGAGATTGTTGCTACCAAGACTTTTATGTGTACTACTTACTGACCTCTCTATATACAACGTACTTGTATATATAGAGGTCTGTGGTACTACGTACTACGGTACTAATACATTGCGGGCTAAGTTAGGTAATTCGCCGTAACTCTCTTAGTCGACTACAAGCGGCCGAGAAGGCTAGTTCTTTATTTTGTAAACCGTGAACGTTGTTTTCGACCGTCTAACACTGATTTCGTTTAACGCGACCAAGAAAACGTAGTCATTATTTATGTGCGCAATTCGTCGACGTTTTTTAAAGTTAATTTCAGATGCCCCCATATATCTAAACTAGCAATTAGACTAAGCTCTGCAGCTTATGCTGTAAAAAGATTAGAGATCTCACTAGTGTCGAGACGGCTATATTAGTTTATTTCAGTTATTTCCATAGCATAATGTCACATGGAATTTAGCTATGGGGGAATGCGGCTGATTTAGAAACTATTTTTGTTTTGCAGAAGAGGGACATTAGAACTATTTACAATCTTAAACCGAGGCAGTCTCATAGAGAAAAATTTAGAGAAATAAATATATTAACTTTGACCGCTCAGTATATCTACGAAAATTTGATGTATGTTCACAAAAATAAAGATAGTTTTAGTAAAAAAAGTGACATACACTCTGTAAACACTAGGAACAAACACAAGCTGGTGCTATCAGTTTCTCGACTCCACAGAGTCAGTAATTCATTCTTGGGGCAATGTAGGTATATGCTATTACAACAAAGTCCCAGAAAATATTCAAGGTCTCTCTATTACCAAGTTTAAATATTTATTTAAACAAAAACTGTATAAAAAATGTTATTATGATATAAATGAATACATGGTTCATAATAACCCCTGGGAATGAGGTGGTTGCTTCCAAGCTGTTTCTAAAATAAATTTTGTAAATATTCTGTGACCTTTGACATTGTAAAATTTATTTAAAAAAAAAGTCGCGCTGGTTTTCTTGCTGGTTCTTCCCAGGACAGAGGTTTTTTTCGAACAAGTGGTAACGTAAAATATTGACTTTCGATAAGAATTGATTGTAATCTATATTGAATAAAAAATTTTATTTATTTATTTAACATCTGGTGAACGGTGTTCTCGTATGACTTCTAAATGTATGGGTCTACCGTAAGTTTAAAAGCCATACGAGACCTACGAAACGTATATCTATCTTTTATAATAACAGGTTCGTTTTTCAGGTATAGGAGAATTCTTTCATTTATTCATTACAGTATATATAGGGGAGATATTTGCCACAGTTGCCACGCTTGGCAATCCGTTTGCAACATAAATTATTTTATTATTTCGTAGCTGCCCGTCCCTTGTTTCCTTCTTCTCTGTCGCCTCTAGGAACCCATCACTCAATATCTAAGCCCAGCCGTGGGCCATTACGGAATGATAAAATAGAACAACAAGACTTACAGACATGATGACTATGAGACAGGTTGGAATATAGGTGTTGAAGAGATGGTAGCCAAGGCGTCGCTTTAACTTAAATATCACTTCCAGACATGTGAAGTTACCTGTAAAGACCATTTAATGTTCATCAATCAATCAAAACCAATAATAAAAATAGACCAATGAGACATTCATCCAGTCCCGAGTACGAGCCCTGGTGGAATCAAAATCATTTATTGTATATTTCTGTCAAGAAATTCTAATTAGCAACCCAGACACAGTAACTTTGTTTCACCCCCGTGCCTCTGAAAGAACGTTAAGCCGTTGGTTCTGGATTTCCGGTCGTGTCACATAGCCTTTCCATTGGAATATGAGAGTAAGGGAATAGAGAGTGCACCCATGTTTTCGAACGCACTCATGCACTATAATCCTGTCCTGTGCAGGATGGGTAGTCCCCGTTAGACTGACCACCGTGACTGAAATTTGGTCTGGAGTAATGGTTTCTTATATTTACGTGAATTCACACTACACTATTTTTACGGATTTTATCGTCGTAACATCCCGTCAAAGTTAAGTTTCAGTCTCCCATTACCTGAGTACTCTCATTATGACCATAGAGCTGCAAAGCACCCTAAAACGTCCGGAATTAAGTACCGTGAAACCAGGCAACTTATTTTGGATGGACTTTAAAGTTTAAAACCATTTTTTATATATAAAGTTACTTTCAGACTGGGCGTGAATGTTGAAAGTGATGCTATATTCTTCGTAGATATGGTATTAATTAGTAATTTAAACGAATACTATACATTTAATGGACAAAATACTCAAAAGTATTATTAACTCTATCACGTTAATTAAGGCCGTCGAAAAATTAGAACGGCCAGGTATTAACAATGCAAACTGTCCGTTAATCGCAGTTTACATTCAGACCGCAAGCAAGCCTTGTTTAAACATTAACATTAAATTAATTGACTATCACTGCGTCTAAAGCCGCGAAGAGAGACTACGCTTATCCTTTGATGAATGTAAACCGGATTATGCGGATTAAAGTTTTTTACATGACAACACTAAAAGATATAGGATGCCCTCAATCCCGCCTGACGCAGTTTAGTATGTTTGTCAATGATATCCGTCTTCTGTGGAAAGTTCTTTAATTTCAAGGGCTACAACTGACGGTAATAGTCATACTTTATATAAAAAGACATTTATTTCAATATTCTACTGTTCATTGGCAGTGTAAGAATATCCACTCCCCCATATCGTCCCGTGGGTGTCGTAGGAGGCGACAGGGAAACTGAACGGGAGATAGGTAGCAGCATCTTCCTGATAACAAGTCAAAATAATAAAAAACTGCGGTTGCCAACCCGCCTGCAAAGCGTGGCAATTATGGCAATGATTTTACGTGGTAGAGCAACGCTGCAAGCACAGAAATAGTAATATTTCTGTGGTTGCAACTTTATTAAAGTTGTAGCTCGAATGGGTCGGTTCGACCGGGATAGGACCACGCTCTCACAAAATACCAGTATCAAATAGCAGCTCAACGCTGCTGTGTTTCGTATGGTTAGTGTACAGAACCGGAGACCCTTTTCACTGGAAACGAGGCATTACATCTTAGTCCTCACGGGTGAAAACGCATCTGCTTTTTGATTCTTAATCGAGGATAAATGTAGATGTCCACGGGCCACGACATGTACCTACCTCTATATCCTCACATAGACCGTGCAATCGTTTGTCATTCTATTGTATAAAAAAGCACATAATCCTTTAAAAGTTGCTGCGCGGTCTTGAGCCACCAGCATCCATCGACATCCTGCTTGTCAATAAGTCGACAGGTTGTCGAGGTATATTTGTTATAACTGTTCTCATATGAGGCAGTCTATAGGTTGGAGGTCAATGTTTAATGGTGTACGTTACAGCCTGTTAAATTCCACTGCTGAACATAGGCCGCCCCTATAGATTACCTTATAGGAGATTTTAGCCATAGTTGCTAGGAGAGGGTTGGCAACCACAGTTTTTTTTTATTTTTAGTCGTTATTAGGAGGAAACTGCTGCCCAACTTCCGATTTGTTTCCCCCTGCCGCCCCTTACTACACTCACGGGATTATATGGGGTAGTGGATATTCCTACACCGCCACTACTCGGTAATGTTGGTGTTTTTAACAGGCAGCTATAATGATGACGATGATAATGAGACATACCGGTTGAGTACACTTGGGTGCAGTCAGCGGTTCTGTTCTGCACGAGCTCCAGCTGCGGCAGCTCAATGTTCTCGTCCACTACCAGTGGTACGTCTGGATCCCATTGGAAGATCAGGTCATCAGTCGTGTGTGACACTGGAAATTGAAATATGTATTTTGTTTATAACGTGGTAAATATGGCAATATGGGGGCAGGGATATTTCTTATTCGGTGTGAGGACGCTCAAGGTCAGTCAGCGAACTATGGAGAGGGCTATGCTCGGGGTTTCTCTGCGTGATAAACTTAGAAGTGAGGATATCCGCAGTAGAACCAGAGTGACTGACATAGCCCTACGGATTAGTAAAAGCTGAAGTGGTAATGGGCCGGACATATAGCACGAAGAACCGACAACCGATGGGGAAAAAAGGTTCTCGAGTGACAGCCTCGTACTGATAGGCGTAGTGTAGGGCAACCCCCCCACTAGATGGAGTGACGATCTGGTAATACATGCAGGTGACTCATGACCGTGTTTTGTGGCATTCCTACGGGGAGGCCTATGTTCAACAGTGGACTTGTGAAAGGCTGTAATGATGATGATGATGTGGATGTCTATTTCTATAAAAAAATCAGTATTTGAACATTCGTAATAGACGTACAATACTTACACCAGAAGTACAAATTACACAATACATATATATATATATATATATATATATATATATATATATATATATATATATATATATATATATATATATATATATGTATATATAAACATAAATATTAAATACTGCTTCTTGAGGTACATATTGAAGGGCAAACTGTTAATTTACATAACATTGAAATATATACAATATTAAAAATACTTATAAATATTAATAATATTATTTATCATATATAGACGTCGCCTTAATTATTTGTATGTGTAAACATAGATTTTCTCTTTTTTATTTTAATACAGTTTCAAAAGAAACAGGCCACTAACATAAATCGGTGTTAACGTTAATGAGTGTTAAAACTCCGCGGTAATTAGAGAATTTCGTGCAATTCATAACGCTACGCGGCTTTTCAGTTAAACACTTATTACGAACGTAAGTAATCAGTTAATTATGATCATTTTAGTTACTAGTTACGTAAGGGCAAAGAATATAATATGATAATCCTGAGGGATAATATGTAATGTTACCAGTAATAACTTGAAAATTTTAAAAACCCTCGAAACAAAAAGATATGGTTATCTTCAAACGACTGAAAAGACGCTCTCGATCAAGTCACCTTACAACAAAAGAAAAGCTTAATCTGTAACTAAAAATTTATATGTTGCTGCAGCTATATTATGGTTGTAGCATGAATGGATCGGCTCGACCGGGGAAGGGCCACGCTCTCACAGAATACCAGCGTAAAATAGCAGCTGAACGCTGTTGTGTTTCGTATGGTGAGTGTAGAGACTCGGAGACCTTTTTTACTAGGACTCGGGACTTAACGAGGCACTCTAGTCATCAGAGGCGACAACGCATCTACATTTTGATTCGTAATTGAGGACAGATGTAGGTGTCTATGGGCCACAGCAACCACTTACCATCAGGTGGACTGTGTGCTAGTTTGTCACCCTATCCTATATCACCGCGGAACGATACAGACGCGCATGCTGTTCGTTATACAAAAAATCGTACAAAGTCATACTAATCGCGAGTCTGTAGAAAATAGGAAGCTGACGGTTGTGTTTACAAACTGTGACAAAATAAACATTAGTGTTGTCTTTTTATGTAAATAAGTCTGTGCAAATTAAAACTTTTAAGACGGTGGATTACATAATGATTTTATTCAACGGTAGATTACAAACAAAATTGTTCAAACTGCTAATATCGGCATACTAAGCATAGGGTTACAAATTTCGCATAAACTTACCGCGCTTAAACGGTAAAGTGAACAGAGTGCTTACCGCTTAATCCATCGAAGGGAGTTCAAACCACTTGTAAAAAAGACACACTACTTTTTTCAATTTTTCGACTAATTTTTCATAGTAATGATTTAATTTAATAATCTTCGTATTAAAATTTTACAAAATGTAAGGAAATCTGCAATAGCATACAAACGATATATACGATGTAATAGATACAAAACCCCTCCCAGGAGTGTGAAATTTCTGCCAAAATGAATTCCTCTCAGAAATGCGCTCGATGCAAAAATTCCTTACTTCAGAAGGAATATTTACAATGTACAGCATACAAGTCGAAGTACGATATGGAGTGCGCAAATATTTGCCATAAATCCCTCAATTTGATGAAACACAAAGACAAATGGAAGTGTCCATTGTGTGTATATGTATTCAACCAAAAAAAAAGGTAATGTAAATACCCCTGTAAGTAGTACTGCGACAATAACAGGTAAAATGACGGAACAGGAAACAAATATCTGTACGAAACCGCACGATTTAACGTATGACGACAATAATGTTACACAGCGTGCTAAGATCACCAGACCTTCCTCGTCTAGTGAACAAAGTAGTCCAGTGGCTAAAAATAGTGGGTACAGTAATATTCCCTATAGTGCTATGTTGGACGACTTAAAACTATTTATAAAAGAACTACTACACACCCAGATGGTTAGTATTCGCGAGGCGATAGTCGGGCCAACTACAACTATAACGGCTCAAAACACGCGTATAGAATAGCTGGTAGCTAGGATCTCTACACTGGAGAGTAAGTCAAAGGATGTGCAACAACCTGGTATCTCAGGTATAGAGAACACAACCGCACAGTCACAATCTGATGTTGCGGAGCGAGATCAGGCCCTACTGTCCAATGACCTTGAAATAGCTGGGTGTACGGAAAGGGCAAATGAGAACTGCGTTCATCTTGTGCTTACAGTTGCGAAGAAAATTGGCGTTCAGCTTGACGAAAAGGACATTGTAAGTGCAGAGCGAGTGGGATTTGTGCGACGGACTACAGAGAGTGAAGCGCATGTGTGACCACGCCTTCTCGTGGTTCGTTTAGCGCGTCGTACTACCCGGGATGCTTTATTACAAGCTGCGCGAATTCGAAGTGATCTGAACACCGAAGGCTTGGAGTTCCCTGGACCGGTTGGACCCTTGTACATCAATGTACGTCTAACCAAGCAATATCGTCTTCTGTTTCAAAAATCGCGCACTCTACGAGTAGCCCGCGAATTTAAATTCAAGTACCTGTAGACGCGAGACGGAAAAATTTATGCACGAAAGGGTTTTTGGAAAGCCTGATATTTGAGCTCATATGCTTTCTCTTTTCATTTCATTTAAATTATTATATAAACGTTTTTTGTTTTATTAATATAGTTTATGTTTTAAGATATAATATACTTTTAAGATATATTCTTGCAACACAAACACATAAACTCAAACTCTACACATTCACACAAATAGATCACACTCATTTACAAAGTAACGTTTATTTTTATAGCTTTTATCACAGTAATGTATTAACCGTGATGCGCGATAATGTCTAGCTCAAAGCAAACTTATTTGAGATTAGGGTTATTAAATGCTAGATCCATAAATATCGGAGAAAAAATTATTTGTAATTTTTCTTAACTACTCGCCTGATATCCTTGCCCTTAATGAAACCTGGCTAAAGGCAGGAGAAAAGGCACTGGTACCAGTGATACCGAACTACAAATTTATACATAGAGCAAGACAGGTTAAAAAGGCGGAGGAGTGGGGTTCTATGTAAGACAGAAAATAAGTACAAGAATACGAGAACATACAAAATCTCTACTGAAACAAATGTGGCCAGAAGTTCAACTACCAAGAACCACTATGGCAATCGGTACAGCATACAGACCAGAGTATGCTAGTGTTCAAGAAATTCTAGATGCGCTTAGTGAGACACTAAACTCTATGGCACGATGTGACATCACATGTATCCTCGACGATTTCAATATTGATACGGCTTGTTCTAAGCTCTTCAAGGGTGAAAGAACTTAAGCATTTTTGTCATCATCACAGTCTCGAGCAACTTGTTAAGGAACCGACTAGAATCACAGACCATTCCCAAACCATAATAGACCTCTTTATGACTGTCAGCCATTTAAAGTTAAAAATATTGATGTGATACATAACCACTGGTTAAGTGACCATGCATTAGTAATTATAGATTTAGATATCAAAAAAACCAAGCTCAATAAATAAGTAAGGCTTCAACGACCGTTGTATTATATAAATCAAGATAAGTTAAAGTTAAAACTTTTAATATGTATATATTAAAATTATTTAACACACATGCACCAATTCGTAAGGTTGTTCTCAAAGATAAGCCTAAACCATGGATTACAAACATGGTTAAATTTATAATGAAACTTCGCGATAAAGCTCTGACAAAAGCCCAGAAAGACAAAAAAAACAGCTCGAAAGATTATTATCGAAATCTAAGAAATTTTGTTACCGCAAAGATAACAATTTTATAAATAACAACATAAGAAGCCGGCTTTACTTTGGAGAAACTTAAAAAACAGTACCCAATTTGATTACGCGCACAAATCCATAATTCCTGATCATCTTAATCATCTCAATCATCAAATATTTCTTATGGTGTCCCTTAAGGTAGCGTCCTCGGACCTACTCTATTTTTAATCTATGTCAACGATCTATGCAATTTAAGCCTACAAAATTGTCAAATATACACCTACGCAGATGACACTGCTCTCATTTTTAACGCAAAATCATGGGAAAATCTAAGGATTATTGCTGACTCCGGAATACACCATATATCTAACTGGCTAAGATCGAACCTTCTGACCCTTAACATTAACAAAACTAAATTCATACCTTTTACTATACGGAAAAATACACAATCAAATTCTAAATTTAACCTAACAGTTCATACCTGCCGTAAGCCATATTTAGATAGCTATAATAATTGCTCATGTGATAAAATCCCTAGGACTAGTACCATCAAATATCTCGGTGTAACTATTGATCAGCACCTTACCTGGAGTCAACACATTGAAAACATTGCTGACAGGATAAGGTAACTAACATGGGTATTTAAAAAACTCAGATGTGTTGCAAATGAAACAACTCTTATCACCACCTACAAAGCTCTGGCGCAATCGGTAATGAGTTATTGCATACCTGTTTGGGGTGGTGCAGCAAAAACACATCTAATAGGACTAGAAAGGGCTCAAAGAGCTCTAATTAAGGTGATGTTCTTGAAATCGTATCGATTTTCAACTTTTGAACTACGTAAGTCTTACAAATTGCTTACTACTCGCCAGATGTATATATTGAATTGCATTTAAAAAAATCATCGACATTTACCTTTCATACCTCATCAGACACCAAAACGTAGGAGTACTAAAATTTGCAATATACCACAAAATAAAACAAAGTTACAGGTTAAGCAAAAGCAATACGTATTCCAATTTATATCTATTTACAACAAATTCAACAGCAGATTGAATATTTACCCCTTGACGTGGACTAAAGTTAAACGTGTAGTGACACAATTTTTATTAACACTAAACTACGCGGAAACTGAACAATTTATTACATAACTTTTATACTTCGAACAGCCACACCAATTGTTAAAGCACTACCATACAACCACAAAAAACACACACACACACACACACACACACACAAACGCGTGCATGCTTTGCATACATGCTTATCATGTAATTATTATTATATTCCAAATTTCATTTACTTCCTAATGCTAGATCTTGCCTTGCTTTTTGTTATTTATTGATTAACATTGTATTGTCTTGGTGGATGAGCGGGGTACCCAGTAATACAGGTTCCCAACATAGTACAGGGGCCCTTGCGACTGGTTTAAAATGTATCATTGTAAATCAATAAATCATTTTTCATTTTCATTTTCATTTTAATTTTCATCTTAATGACCCCAATAAAATCAACAACTACTTTTTGAATTTACCAAGTCAAGCCGAGTCAGTAAGAAACAGTTGTTCAAAAAAAAAACTTCACTACTTTAATTGATACACCAGAACTTGACATGCTGGTCCTAAAATCTACTACAGAACTGGAAGTAATAGTTATTATTGATGATATAAAGATCATTGCAGAGGGAAACGATGGCATTAGTATAGCTAGATGTAACACTTTGTATCATTTTTGTATCATTACGAGGATACTGAATAAGTCAATTTTAACGAATACTTTTCCATCACGTCGGAAAAAATTATAAGTAAGAGTAAAAATAAATGCAGAGCAACATGGTCCGTAATAAAAAAAGAAATTTCAAATACAAAATTGGATAATATTAAGGAGCTAAAAATAAATGATAAAAACATAACGAATACTTACGATATAGCAACCGCTTTTAATGACTAATTTATTGACATGACTAATTAAATATTATAACTAATAACGATAACATGGAAAATATTACACCTAAAATACAATATCACTATCAAACTCAATGTTTCTTAAACCCATGTCGAAAGATGAGGTAAGTAAAGAGATCATGTCCTTAAATAACACTGCCTCGGAAGGTTACGACGGAATTAATACCAGAATAATTAAAGTTTGTGTATGCGAACTTGTTGAAATTATGACTTATTTAATTAATTTATCATTTTTGACAGGAAAAATTCCCGACAATTTAAAAATTTCAATTGTAAAACCATTGTACAAAAAAGGTAAAAAAGACGATATCAACAATTATCGACCGATTACTCTTATACCTATAATATCAAAAGTTTTTGAGAAATGTTTTTATAAAAGATTAATGGAATTTTCTGAGAGGTTTAACATAATCAAAACAGAACAATATGCCTTCCAGAAAAAGAAATCTACAACGCTAGCAACGTTTAAACTTATAAAAACAATAATTTCTAGCATAAATAATAAATAATTTCTAGCATAAATAATAACCTACTAACAACAGGATTATTCTTTGATTTAAGTAAAGCCTTTGACTTTGTCACACATAGTTTTCTTTAAAGTAAATTAGATTTGGTTGGAATTAGGGGGATAGCTCTAAAGTGGATTTCATTGATATATATTGGATTATTGATAAAATGGTAAAAAATGAAATATTATCCGTCTCATCTAAGTACAGAGAAAAAAAATGGTGTTCCTCAAGGTAGTGTTTTAGGAACGGCATTATTTCTTTTATACATAAATGATATAACTCTGGTGACAAATCACATTTGTATATTGTATGCGGCCGATATTTCCGTAGTTGTAACATGTCAAAACAAAAACAGTAATTCATTACATACATAATCATGAAAAGGAAATAAATGATACAATCGATAATATAACTAATTGGCTGCATAGAAACAATATGAAAATAAACATAACATAAACATAAACACTCACGCCTGTCACCCAGAGGGGTAGGCAGAGACTACAGACTTCCATTTGGCTCGATCCTGACACACCTCTTGCCTCTTTAACATCCATACACCTACGCATACATGCTCGTCGGTTAAGGGTACTCCTAATTTGGCCCGTTTTCAATAAATCGCCAATTTGGTCGATAAATTTTCGCCTACGACGTCCCTTTCCGACGCTGTCATTCACTTCTGCACCATAAATTTTCTTTGTCACTCTTTCCTCATGCATTCTTTCCACATGATCAAACCACCGAAGCATTCCTTTCTTAATCCTGGTCACCACATCATCTTGCAAACCACATTCTTCTCTTATTACACAATTTCTTACCCTGTCATTCAGATTCAGCCCTAACATACTCCTTAACGACCGCATTTCTACTGCGTTTATTCTACTCTCGTGCTTCTTCTGCCACACCCAACTTTCACTACCATACGTTAAAGTAGGGACCAATACAGCATTGTGAATTGCCATACGTGCCTTTTTCGACACATTTTGACTCTTCACAATAGAGTGCAAGGCCCCATTTACTCTATTTCCCGCATTCACTCGTCGTTCTATATCCTTATCATATCTCCCATCCCTGCTAAATACGCAGCCCAAATATACAAACTCATCTACTTGCTCGATCAACTCCCCGTCTATTCTTATTTCACAAATCGTTTTACTTTCTTCTCTTTCAAAAACCATAACCTTCGTCTTACTTGCGTTCACTTTCATACCCCTTTCTTTTAATGATCCGTTCATTAAAGTAACCATAATTTGCAACTCGGCCGCCGACGACGCAAGAATAACTTGATCATCGGCGTACAAAAGGCATTTGACGGTTAACTCACCCATTCTTAATCCGCATTCTTCAACTTTCAAATTTTGCAAACAACTGTCCATAAATAGGTTGAACAGCCACGGGGAAGCCACACAGCCCTGTCTGACACCTTCATGGATGTCAAACCAGTCCGAGTAGACCCCGTTGATCCTAACACAAGCACTAGAGTCACTATAAAGAGACTCCAATGCCTGTATCAAGCCAGCGCTCAACCCAAATGAGTTCAGTGTTTGCCATAGCAAATCCCTATCCACTCTGTCATTGGCCTTTTCCAAGTCCATGAACGCACAAAAAACCTTTTGGTTTTTGGCCAGAAACTTCTCCGTGATCATGCGCATGGAAAAGACTTGATCTGTACATCCAATTCCCTTTCTAAATCCCGCTTGCACATCCCAAATTTTTCCATCAGTTTCTTTCATGACCCTTTCAATCAGTACCTTAGCATACAATTTTCCCACAATGCTAAGAAGGCTGATGCCTCGGTAGTTTTTACAGTCCTGCTGCGACCCTCTTCCTTTATATACTGGGACTATCACGGCTTTGCACCAGTCTACTGGTACCCGCTTCAGTTCCCAGCATAAATTAAACAAGGTGTGCAGCAGGCCTGCCACCACTTCCTCTCCAGCCCTTAGCATTTCAAGTGAAACTCTATCATATCCGGCAGCCTTACCTGCTTTCATGCTTTTCATTGCTTTCATTATTTCATCTATACTTATCTCGCTACCTCTTTCCTATTCTTTCGGTGTTTCTACTTCACTTAGTACACACGTTGTCTCCTCACTCATAAACATGCTTTCAAAATATTCCTTCCATCTCTTTAAACTCAAAACTTTATCATTCAGAATATAGCCATTCTCGTCTCTTATAGCATGCATCATGTCCCCAGGCAGTTCTTACAGGTTTCCAGAACATTTTAATATTTGCCTGGAAGTTATCCAATATTCGTCTATCATTCTTATCCATTCTTTCTTGCTTTTTTCTTTCAACTACTTCTTTTACTCTCTTATTAAGATGGCTAAAGACTGCCTTTTTTCTTTTAATATCATCATTCGTACCGCTACAATGACCAGCCTTTGTTGCTAGAAAATCTTGCCATGCTCTCTTCTTTGCTTCAACTTCCATACGTATCTCATCATCCCACCATAACGTATTATTTTTCCTTTCATTCTTTCTCTTACTAACACCACATACTTCGGTAGCTGCATCCACTAAACCTTTCTTTACATTTTGTACATAATTCATCCAAACCAGACTACATACCAGATAGTCATACCTAGATAGAATAATATGAAAATAAACCTAGATAAATCAAATTACATACATTTTAATAAAATAAAAACTAATTCTAGTCTAAATATCAATAAAATTAAGGAAATAGAACAAATTAAATTTCTTGGTGTAATTATAGATCGAAATTTAGACTGGAAAATACATATAGATGACCTATGTCAAAGAGTTAATCGTTTTGTGTATGCACTACGTGCCATAAAAAAGGTAACTAATATAAAACGGCCCTATTATGCTATCGGGCGTATATAGAATCTATACTTCGATATGGTATAATAATGTGGGGTAATAGCATAGATTGGCGTAGGGCATTTATCGCACAAAAGAAGTGTATAAGGACGATATGTGGTACCCCAACTAGAGAATCCTGTAAGCCAATATTCAAAAATCTGTCTTTACTAACTATGCCCTCGTATATTTATTTAAAAAGTCATCTGATATTAATCCTAGGCTTAAAAGAAATCCAAAATTCAAAATTATGGAAAATAACATTATATTATTTTCAAAATATTATTGTCCAAAATTATACCACGTTTGACATTTCATGTTTCTTTTCCCATGCGCCGATATATTGGCATCACGCGAATAATCTATACGTTTCGTTATTTGACGGTTTTATTTTTATTTCTGTTTTATTTTGTTGTGGATCAAAGATATTTCACATAAAAGCCTTCGTACGAACTCATTAAACCCGTTAAGTTTGCCAAAACATAAAACAACGCGGTACAGAGAATGTTTTAAATTTGTTGCAGCAAGAATATGGAATGATT